>CM076966.1:41522734-41767734 GCA_039105355.1 Benthosema pterotum
CGTTCTCCTCGCCTTCTGTTTGGGTCTCCATCAGACATGCTAACAATCTGATTAATCGCCTTATATCCCGCATCGCCCTGGATAGGTGCGGTGGAGGTCATCCAAACAGACTGTCTCGGCTCTGTAAATGTTTCCTCTACTGCCTGTCAGTCTCATTCAGGCTTCCGTATCTCAAGGAAGATGCTGAGAATTGTTTAGGCATTAGGGACATCTATCACCACTGCTTTATTCTGCAGTATCGACCATCACAAATACTGTAGAGCAGACCCTAGTTTTCTTGGCAGACAACACGGCCTGCCTCCCAAAGTCATAACCTCTAAATACCATCTGTCCACTACTTTATGACAGGAGTTTTCAACCTTTTTCATAACAGGGCCCACCATTTATTCAGCGTTTGAGCCCACGGACCACCATTTGAGGACTTTTCAGCCCCACAGTAGTGCATGTCATTGTGTATTTATAAGTGAACGTTTCGTGAAGATTTTTGTACACCATGTTTTTTTATTCTATGAACCCTATGGAACATGAAAAAAGTGGTTTACATTTTTTATTTTTGCCCAGAAAATATTTACCCATAACATCCCATATAATGTAATAATTCAAAATATAATAATTCTTTAAGAAGCACATATGACATGTCAAACTAGGGGTTTTTCATGCATCTGAATCCATCCCAAGCATTAGTTTTGCCCAAAAAACATTCCTTGGCCTAAAAACGGCCATAGATACTTTTCTTTTTTTAGATCACATTTTCCATGATCTCTATGGCTGATTTTAACCCAAGGAATGCTTTTTGGGCAAAACTAATGCGTGGGATGGATTCAGAAGCATGAAAAACCCCTAGTTTGACATGTCACATGTGCTTCTTAAAGTATGATTATATTTTTAATTATTACATTATATGGGATGTTATGGGTAAATATTTTTTTTTCATGTTCCATAGGTTTCATAGAACAGAAAAAACATGGTTTACAAAAATCTTCAAGAAACATTCAGTAAACTTGATTCTGCTACATAACTACATACACTAACAGACCCGAAAACTAAAGATTTCCAATTCCAGGCTGGATTTGGGAAACAAAACAGGCAACCATTAATCTTCTACATTCTCTAGTTGTGTAGACTTGGGCTAATTAAGATGATGAATATTTTAACTCTTGAGAGTGTAAAAAATTTTACGTTCTCAAGAGTTACATCTGGTTAACCAACTTAGCTGGGGACCACATGGAACCCTCTCAAGGACCACTGGTGGTCCCCGGACCACCGGTTGAAAACCTCTGCTTTATGACCATTGGTCAATAACTATTCATAAATCACAACTTAAATAAAGCAACTGAAAAACTAAAACAATAACATTAACTCATGAACACATGAACTAGAAAAGTGTTTATATAAGGCTTTTCGTGTGTGTCCAGAAACATTGTCCTACACAAACGTTTTATTCCTATTGACAATGAATATAGAATTTGACATCAGTGTATGGGGAAATAGACAATGATGCATGGAGCGCAATGTGCACTGCAAACTAATAGGTGAGTTCACTCCGGTATTTCCGAACGCGCCCATAGTGTCTATTTAAATTTTTACATCATGATGCTGTACAATGATAATGTGAAGTGAAGGGCATGTTCAGCTGTCAGAGAAACATATTTGACCAGGTTAATGCATCGTTTCCAGATGAATATCCATTTACACAGTAACAGGCTGGACAATGATGGAGTATAGTATTCTGGTTTCATCGATCTAGACCTTATTGATTTTTCCCATAGTGATTTTCAAAACTATATAAATTATTTTAAGCCTAGACTAGAATCAAGCCTTCCAGGATCCTGGTGAACCATCACTTTGACCATATAACTTTTGATTATGCGGGGAAATAGGCTAAAAATAGTGGAAATGCATTCATGGAAAATGGCCACCACAACTATGCCTTATGAAAAGTGTGTATTGAATAAACACTATACACACACACATATAAAAACACAATTTACAATAAAAAACATATTTTTGATTGAACGAAATAAAATTTTGTGTTTGTATAGACTGTAATCTCCACCACACTCCTCTGTGCAGATGAAGACCAAGGTGGTTGTCTCTTCACAACCAACCATGCAGCTGTCAAACTAAACACACACACACACACACACACACACACACACACACACACACACACACACACACACACACACACACACACACACACACACACCCACACACACACACCCCACACACACACACACACACTGTCTCCGCACATTGACACGTTCCAACGTTGGAACTTATGGAGAAAGAAAGAAATCTGTACATACAAATGTAGATTTAGAACAGTTCCTGCTATCTGTAGCAGTCACAAACATCAGCCGTATCGTGACACAGCAGATACACATGCTCTGCAGAGATGAACAGCAGGATTCACATCCTCACCGACAGCAGAGCAGACCCTCCACAGCTCGATGCAAAATCTCTGCGAGGAGGACCCCCTGATGTTCCATCCGACCGTAGTCTCTACTCTTATCTATACAGAGAAAAACCAATGGTCAAAAACAACCTAACTTCGGTCAAATTTCAACCAAACGTAGAGGTTGAATAAGGACCAACTGGGTCTTTGGTCAATCTGACCGAATAATGCGTGTTATTATATTTGACCGAATGCATTTGGTTACATTAATAACCCAATTATGAGGGTCAACATAACCTAAGTACCAGTTGATTTGACCGAACATATTAGCTTGCATTAATAACCTAATTTTGAGGGTCAAGATTACCCAACTGCCAGTTGAATTGATACAGAATATTCAGTTAACCCATTTGTTTTATTAAAGGGAAATTCCACCCATTTAAAGGGGAACTTCGCCACTTTTCAACACTCTTTGTGTGGTGTTGGTCATTAGCATACATGCTAATGGCCTCCTGATTAATAACATTGGGATTCTGTGGCTCCAGCGCCGTGCTTCCCAAGTTGTCAGATTCTGACCCAGTGACGTCATTGGGTCAGAACGTCCCACTGACTTAAACTACAGCGAGTATGTGGACGGGTAAGGTTACCGTACCGGTCTGAGTAACGGTCTGAGTGCCGGTCTGAAGGAAAAGTCGTTGCAGTGTTGTGTTTACAGTGTTGGATGCATTCCTCGGCATTAGTATCCTATCTGTTCCTGTAAAAAGTATAAATAATTTCATTTTTCGTCATTTTGTCCGAGAAATTCTACAATACCCACAGTGCACCGCGGCATCAACCAAAGTCTGTGACCTAACAAATTGGTTACCGTACCGGTCTGAGTAACGGTCTGAGTGCCGGTCTGAAGGAAAAGTCGTTGCAGTGTTGTGTTTACAGTGTTGGATGCATTCCTCGGCATTAGTATCCTATCTGTTCCTGTAAAAAGTATAAATAATTTCATTTTTCGTCATTTTGTCCGAGAAATTCTACAATACCCACAGTGCACCGCGGCATCAACCAAAGTCTGTGACCTAACAAATTGGTTACCGTACCGGTCTGAGTAACGGTCTGAGTGCCGGTCTGAAGGAAAAGTCGTTGCAGTGTTGTGTTTACAGTGTTGGATGCATTCCTCGGCATTAGTATCCTATCTGTTCCTGTAAAAAGTATAAATAATTTCATTTTTCGTCATTTTGTCCGAGAAATTCTACAATACCCACAGTGCACCGCGGCATCAACCAAAGTCTGTGACCTAACAAATTGGTTATTCTCATTAAAACAACCCAAAACCAATAACCAAATAAAACAACCCATGAATTCGGTCAAAATAAAATCCCTGCAACCCAGGAAAAGGTTATGGCTTCAAGAAATAACCCAGGAAAGTGACCTAACACCATTGACTGAAGTGTTTAGTTGCAATTTTGACCGATTAGTTTTTTGTGTGTATGCAGAATACCTTGGCAGGGGTCTCTTTGCTGATGGCAGCAGGTTTACCCCCACTGGCCATCACTTCACACTTCACAGTCAAACTAAACGCACTCTGTCTCCATTCCCAAACCCACAGCTTGTTCAGCTTGTTAATCAGTGCACTGTTCAGTTCACAGGTTAACATGAATTTTATACACAGTACACAACAATCTGTATAATCTACTACGCCACATATGTCAAACTCAAGGCCTGGGGGCCAAATCAGGCCCGTGAATGAATTATCTTCGGCCCGCCGGTTGATAGTGAATAAGTATTAGAACTGGCCATCTGGTATATTGCACGTACCACAATAAGAAATAAATGCAACTAATTGTTGTTGGTTTTTTTTACTTAATTTGCTTTCTCACACTGTGAAAGTGGTGCTTGGTGAGAATCATAGAACATTTTCAATGCATGCAGTTTCATCTTTACATTTATCTATTAAAGGACAATTATTTTTGAAGGACAATTACTTTTTTGTTGTTTCCCTGGGATATCATCGTAAACCGTTGTCCGCGTGTTGAAACACAGTCCAGTTTCTCTGGCCCTCAACTTATACTATTTTTTTCCTATTTTGGCCCGCTATGTATTTGAGTTTTACACCCCTGTACTACGCCATGCTTCTACCTCTTTCCCCCGAGTCTTTATCCTGTGAGCCGGGAATTCTTTGCCATGAACAGGAACCTTTGAACCATGAACTGGACTGTGTGGAGCATTTTTATGGGTCCTTGTCGATCAAACATTTTGAGACCCCTGCCCAGATCTCGCTTCAGAAGAGGAAGTGTTTGGTGCTGCTGACTGATGACTATGTTGGCATCATAGGTTGCAGGATTGCATTCCACTCACAATTGTTTTTGCTGCATGTTTAAATGACTGTCAGTTGCCAAGACATTAAAATATAGACAACAAAATCAACCTGTTTTATTTTTGCAGACATAAAAGGGAAACCATGGGGTGTCCGTTTTAGCCACAGTTGGATATTAGGGCCTTTCATTGAGAATTTCAGTGTCTTAAATCAATTAGTCGTGGAGCATAATATTTCTCTAAAGGAAGATGAAAAGTAATACAATAACAAAAGATAAATTAATTAGACTCTTTGCGGTGGTTTAATTTACAGTTGCATAAAGGGTAAAAATGGGATTGGTTCAACCCTGTCTTTATCCGGTGCAACGCTCATATTTTCCTGTGACCAATCAGCAGTGCCAGCAATAATGACTGAAAAAGCTTTTCTACGTTTCAACCTCAGCCAGAAGCTCCAGTCGTCTCGTGTCGTTATCTGGTTCTGTATGGCTCAGCTCAGATACAAAGAGTGTTCATAGCATGAGGAGTGTATTGTAAGACTTCTGACAGACACAGTGGCAACAGAAGAGACAAAATGTATTTTCCGAGAGTAAGCAAATGGAGGCTAAATGGAAGAAGGACTCTTTGGCACATTTTTACTGTATTAACACAAAGACCGCTTCCCTTGCTCATCAGACGATGCATACCGTCATTATAATCCAAATAGGCCCTGCTTTTGACGGGCTGCACCGTCATATACTTTAGTTAGTTCAGCTTTAGTATTTAGATATCAAACCAGATCGCTGTTTTCTTTTTTGTTTGTACTTTTTTTGGGCTCGGCTCCCCATCTATAGATGGGCAGTGTGCATGCGCCTGTAGGCCGTCTGTGAGCACTTTGCGCATGCACACTGCCATTTAGCTCCATTATAACAGCAGACTAGAACGCTGAATAACTTCTAGAGAGAGATCTAGACAACTCTCCGTGGTAATGATAAAAGGTATGATGTTTAGGCTCCGTGCTGATTATCTGGTGGTGCAGATGGGAACATTGATGTTTTCTGGAGAAAGGGTGGGTCCAAGACAGCTTCCTGTCACGGTCCGAAAAGTAAAGAGAAGCGCAGGAGAACTTCTTGGTCTCAGAAATAAACACTTTAATAACAGAACCAAAACACGGCCTCTCAGGCACACAAAAACAGAGACACGTAACGTGTTGTCGAAGGACAAACTATTAACAAGCAACCAACAAACAACTCAGAACTCATTAAGAAGTCACACAATCAGCGGTCAATAAGTCACAGCTGGGGTAGGGGGTGTGGTGACCCAAAACACAACAGAGGGGAAACAAGTGGAAGGCGGCCCAGAGTGTCACGCCCTAGGACAGGGCGTGACAGCTTCCCAAATGTTTATATGCAGCGTGGTTACGGTGTTTTACACTATAGGAAGCGTGCCAGGCCAACGGTTGGCTCATGGTCTTAAGACGTGGCAGTTTTTGAGTTAATCGTGTCTTAGCAGGATATTACTGGATATGACTCTAACCTCATTAAATGCCAGTGCATTTTGATGGCTTAGAAATGAGCACCTCTGCTCTCTACTATCAGCCAGTTGATTGTTGTGTAACAATAATCAATAATCAAGTCTATAAGGGATCTGTACTTGTACCCAAAAAAGCAGACCACTCACTGGTGTCTCATTGTAGAGAACAGTCTATCTATAGTCTATATCCTATAGTATATATCCCAGTCTATATCCTACGAGTCTATCCCAGTCTATATCCTACGCATGGAATTACGAAAACGTAATTCCATGCCTTTGGCCACTTCAGCCTGCTGGGATAATAATAACTAGAAAATCAAGAGAGGCTGCATGAAATACATACATACGTACATAGAGTACATACATACTGTGTACATGCAGGCTAGATGCATACAGTACCTAGCCGACGGAGGTTTTTGCACACTGCTTGTAATCATCATTGTGTGTGTGCGTGTGTGCGTGTGTGCGTGTGCGCGCGCACGCATACGTGCGTGCAGCAAAATGTCACAAGTTTGTATGTGCAACAGGGTGACATTCAGATGAAGGCTAGTATTGCACAGTGGTATAGTGCTACTTTGCCGTCCACGTAATAGACATTTTGCAAAGAATGTTTGGTGCCTTCCTAATGGTCTCTGTAATACCTGGCTGTGATAATCAGAGCTATCTTCATCCTCATTACACTATGTGATCACATTAGGACACCTCAAGTGACTCGTACCTTCCCCAGAGCCGCTAATACGGGGATGGAAATCAGGGAGGATGATTAAGTGCTGTTAATTACTGAGTCACATCTTCTCAAGTAATTGCACATTCCTTGTGGAGCAAGATATGTGAATGGCATTGCAATATTAAGCAAAACATGGAAATACATGTGTCACACATGAAAACAATGAATGTAAATGAATGTAAAATATAGATTTTCTGTATGTATAACAACCTGGAATTGCTAAGGCTATATTAACAATAGACGGATGTGCATGCATAAAGTGTGGGGCGAAGTGAGTTTAATGTCATTTAATGCAGTTAGACAGTACTTTGGAGTACTTTGTATGTTTGGAGTATTTGTTTGGATGTAAGGGATATATACAGTATATTTTGCCACTGCTCACACCTGTATAATTTCCAGGTGTGATTATGATGCCACATGCATACCCCTATAGTGTCTTCAATTTAAACACTAAAATAATGAGAAAAGTCAGGACTGTAATACCTGTTGTATACATTAGAGTCGCACCAGTCCTAATATGTGGTTCTGAACAATTAAGCGACTTCTGAGATATGAGATATGCAAACTACAGATGCACAGTTGCATACAGTCTCACACACAGGGCCAGAATTTCGTCTCATTTCACTTTATACGGGCTGCGGGTTTAGGAGTATTTTCAAATGATTATAGCTCGTATTTTCAAACAAACAATTATATATCAGTCAATTCTCGATCATTTCTTACCATTCAACATGTTATATGATCACCAAACATCCATGTTTTTTTGCTGTATGTGGCATGCATTTTCCCAAGTCTACAAAACGTTAATTAAAGTAAATTGCAAAACAATCGGGAATTTCTTACTACTATATTCGCTTACAATAAATCTGTGCATATTCGCTTACAATAAATCTGTGCATATTCGCCTACAATAAATCTGTGCATATTCGCCTACAATAAATCTGTGCGTATTATACTTGCATATACTCCACTGAAAATGACACAGGCTCACGATGCACATATACGGCATGCAGCTCCGTAAATGCATAGAGGTGCGGAAAGGAAAGCTGAACTGGAAGGCGTAGATAAAGCAATTTGTAACCCATTTAAGAAACTTGCTTTAAAAGTCAAGAGCATTGAGTGCTATTTTGATGGCTACCTCTGTACTTTTGTCACCTTCTATATTGAAGTGATTGCATTGAACCTTTCAAAGCATTAATGACAATCAGAGACAGTGGCATTGTTATATTGACGTCTGACAGGCCCAGTCATACTGTATACTGTAGGCATGTTCTGTATAGCCCATTGTTTGGTACATGATTTAACAAGCCACAAAAACCTGTTCCTAGACAGACTCCCTAGGCCTATGGAGTGTTTTAAATGTCATGAATATACTGTATATGTTTGTAAAAAGGGTGCCCCTTTTAATGTCAATCTCCGTTTGGAAAACCCAGATCTCATCCTGTTAGTCGATGTGAAAATCAGGTTGGTCTCTTTTTTTGTATGGTTCTCTGCATAAGTGTTTCTGTCTGGAATCCTAGGCCTGTGGTTCATGAGAATACACCAAATACCATCGAATCTAATGTCCTCATTATGACCACGGGTATGGTCTAAAAGTGTATTACCGTAGTCAATGTTATTAGAAAGGTACTGCAGTACCAACCCCTCAAACACGCACACACACACACACACACACACACACACACACACACACACACACACACACACACACACACACACACACACACACACACACACACACACACACACACACACACACACACACCCCACACACACACACACACACACAGACACACATACACGTACGCATAGTTTACACATGCACATACTGTATGCGTGTGCATGATACATACCCACACCTTGTCAGATATTGGATGGCACACTTTTGATTAAAAATATTCCTTATTTTCAGGATCTCATGCCTCAGGCATTGCTCACCCTACTGGAATTGTCATGTGATTATCTGAGATTCTATATTGAGATAAACCTGCATTGGGAGATGAACTTGAAAATGAAAAGATGAGAAAATAACATAAATATTTGATTCACTCACCAATAAAGAAATACAGATGTGTGTTTATCAGCCTAGCAGCCTGTGGCACCAAAATTGCTGCGCTCTCATCCTCAAAGGTTTGAGAATGAGTTACATTGCTAAAAAAATATAATAAGGTCTCTGTGAATGTAAACTTCATGACAGGGGCAAGAGATTTGAACTGCTTTCACTTTGAGTTTTTTTTGTTAACACTTTACATTTACGTAATTCGATGATTACCTGTCCATCTTCCTATGGTACAGTAGTTTGACCAGGTCTCTCTTGAGAATGAAACCTTATTAGGTCTCAATGAGATTATGGTAACAAAACAAAACAAAGTCATACACATTAATGTCTGCGTGTTCATAATTTTCCAAAATTTGGTATGCTGTGTACACACAACAAATAATGTGGACATCAGAACCTAGTGATATTTTATAATCACCTTACACATAAGTCCATATAGTTTTGTAGACATATCACAAACCATCTTTACACAAAATCAACAGATTTAGTTTGGGGAGAGAAATCCAGGTCTGAGAATTATGTGTAAGATATCAAGCTGGAGAAATGGTGGGTTAAAGTAGGCATACGTAATGCAGAATTCGATGCACCACAGTGAATCTTGAGGCTTCTTCTCTGCACTTTAGAGATTTTCATAATGGGTAAAAGAACAAGTCTGTGGAAATTGACCACCATTAATTACTCCCAACAACCTCAGTCTGCTACAGCATTATTAAAGAAGATGGCTATAAAGAGCTGGATATAAAGAGCTTATTTCTGCTACATTGAACAAGATTTTTGTTCATCACCACCAAAGACATGGCAAAAACATGATCTAAGAATTTCAGAAAATGTCTTCTCTGGTGGGCTGCTTGGGCAGAAACATTGGATATGCAATTCCCTATTTAATATCATTTATTTGTTATAGTTATACTTTGTTCTAGGACAGTGTCATATAGAAGTCGTGAAAATAGCAAATCTCAAAATGCATCACAATGTGATGCATTGCAAGAAAGTTAGTTTCTTTTTATGTGCGGTGCAGCATCCACTCTGTGTAGCTATGTGTGTCCCTGTGTGGTTACGATACATACAGTATTTAACCAGTGAACAGTAACGTATGACTAAATAATAACTAGGCCTACATTGGATTTGTAACTATGAGGTTTTCGCCCAACAGCGAAAACCTTGAAAACAATTATAGTGACTATAGTAATCACTACATTATACATCATTGTTTATATCTTCTGTTCATGACTATGAAGATGGAGTAATGTCGCATATTTAGTTGGAAACATTGCCAATAGCTGAATCTTGATTTACTAGTGTTAACATTTGGGAATACAATGACATCCTTGCTGTCTTTTATTGTATATTCTCAGCCAATGTGTTTTTATTTTGTCTTACAGTTCTTTTAACCATGGCAAGTTGTCATTATCTTCAATGGCACATTTCCATTTTTCAATCATGTTCTCTTTATTTAATGGCTCGTTTAATGAGCTGCAGCTTGCATGCAGAAGGACAACTCATTGTGTTAATGGACCATGAAAAGGGCAAGCACACATCATTCTGTGAACTGTTTTTATAATCAGCACCGTGTCAGAGACTCTTCAACCCAATAGTCAGATTCATCAATATGCACAAATCTATATGCACCCGGTCGCATTACAAATCTTCTCAGTGTCTGACATGCCAACACCCTTCAGAGTAGATCTGTTTTCCTTGTTCACAGTAAGGTGTGCCAACGTCGTCACTTGACTTTACTGTCCCCAGAGTTTCTATTATATCTATCTCAGTTTAAAGCAAGAGCCTTTACTCTGCGCTACATGGAAAATAATTCACAACAATGAATAAAACATTTATTTTGTTCAAAACATACTTAAGCTTATATCTTTGTCATGATATAAGACATAAATATAATTCATACAGTACATGATACATACCAGTGTTGGGTATCGTTACTTTATAAACTAACGACGTTAGGTTATTGGACTACTGCCCCCTAAAACTAATCTCGTTAAGTTACAAGTTACTTTCTATAAAAAGTAACGTAATAGATTATTTTCCGTTATTTTCCGTTCCTGAACACAATTAAAATACTCCTTTTCTCTTTGTTTTTAACGTATGCACAATTTAGTTGCATTGTATTACCAGTACATGATGAGTCGCACTCCACGTTGCGCACATGGAAACCACCAGCACCAATAACAGCGACAACAAGAACTGTACAGACACCATGTCACCTACTATGATCTAGGTTGCTACAAAGTAGGCTATGCATCTCAGATGCACAGTAAGCCTACAGACAATATTATGTTGTACGCGGTACAACCAGTCCTCTCCACACTGCGCGATGACAACACAACCAGCTCTGCAGGTCAGGCTGCAGACCTGCAGGCTTCTCAATCTCTTCCCATCGTAACCCAGCCTATGAACAAGACAGTTCACAGTAGTATAAGACAAGGCACGGCGGCCAAACAATGAATTAAACATTACTCACCTAATAACGCAGCCAGAGTTTATAGCCGATTCCCAATCGAGAGTGCGCGTGTTAATCCAAAAGTTAATCCAAAGTGTACAGCGTCATTGTTTACAAGACTTTTAGCAAGTCGCGCCTACAGTAGCTGTGTCACTATGCAAGCAGCCAGCGGACTTCCTCTTCCTCTTCCTTTCAAAATAAAAGATTCATACTAGAGTATAACTAGACACTAGCTAGACAGTAGGTTTACTTTTATTTCTTAGGCGGACTTACAGGATGTGCAGACAGAAAATGTAAACTACGCACATCACTCACAGAAGGATGAAGCCACAACGTGCAGTCGGCTTATTCTCATTCTACCCTAACAGAAGGAGGAATATACAACACCGGGCAGTCTCAAGAAAATGAATTGCGACGAACTATAGTAACGAGTTACTTTTTTGGAAATGTAACTAAGTAACTAACTACTAAATTGCAAAAATAACTCGTTAGGTTACTCCGTTACTAATAAAAGTAATCTGATTAGGTAACGTCGTTATTGATAACGGCGTTATCCCCATCACTGTACATGATACATACCACTTGTCAGAATGCCATCCGAGGTCATCCCTTGATGACTTTCACCATCATCCCTGATTGATCGGTTAAAATACAAATTGCAGTAACCCTTAAGTCCTCTTTGAGAGTAGAAGTATTGGCAGGGCATTTCACATTTTACTGGCATAGGAGCCAAATCTGAGTTGAACTCCCTCTGGTGTTGTGATTTTGGACAGCATTGACATTTAGGAATTAGTTTGACAGGTACATGGGTGTCTTTGTGGTGCAACGGATCCCGAGGACCAGGCCTATTACAAGTTGCTGTAGTCTACCGGATCAAACCAGCCATAACAACCTGAGTAGGGCGAAAGTGAGTCGAAGAAGTTAGGCCAATTAGTAGCCTGACCAGTTTGTAGTCTTGTTTTATTGCCTTTTTGGTATGGTACTATGAGGTGCATCCATAGTCAAAGGTCTACGGTCTACAAGGTATTCTTCTAATCTGGGTAGTAAATAATCAGGGCCCACCTGTGTCCACAAACTACACATACATTTACACAAGCTAGGTGAGGAACTGAACATCTCAGTGGCCCCACACAAACAATTTGACTTGAGTCAGGCTGTATTTATTCTTTCAATTATGGATAACACATTAAGGAAAAATAGTCATGGCAAACTTTGTGTCTGGGTTCAGTTACAAATACTATTTACATGCTGTTTATAGGCCCATTATTGTTTTCTGCCTTTCATCATCCCCCCACCACTAATTTTCTTTATATTTTATTTCAATAGTCCTAGTAATAGTCTTTCTGTCCTCCCAACATGGCAAATTGGCTGACGCCAATGCAATATACTATGGATAATAATCTTGGCTAGATCATCAATAATTTTTCAACCTCAATGTTGAATGTCTCAGCATTGTAATCTACAACGTTGTATGTGAAGGTCGTGTTTAATGTCGATTGATTTTGATTGTAAGCATTGTGCGCACGTTGCAAACTGGCCTGGACAGGTCAATCTGCAATCCAATGCACTCTTTTAACAGCATTTAAATGCTGCTCTTGGGTACTGTGCTGTGCTCTAGACGATGTCAGAGGGCTGGTCTTCAGACTTTTCTCATTCCTAAACAATATGCAAACAAAGCGGCCAACCATACCAAATTTCAAGATCAACACACCTATTATCAGAAAAATACATTTTGTACATAGGCTATTCAACATAGCGGTTGGCCAGTGTGACCATAACGATGGAAAGCTGTAATGGCTATACACTATAAACATTTACATGCGTTTTGTGTTGCTTTGTGTCGTATTGCACCAGGTATCAGCCAGATACTCTTCAGACAGCCATGAATAATTAGTTAAAATGCACAATCAAGAAATATTTGAGGGAACCAACCTGGTGTTGTGTACTGTAGTGGGAGTTAACACGTTTTGGATGCCAATTTTGCTTTTAACACGGTTTGCAAAATCAAACCTCTCTGCTCTGAGAGATGACCGACACTAATGCTGTTACTGTAATATGTCTTCTGAAATACAATATTCTCTAATTTAGCATTGTTTCCCTTAGAGAGGGAACCACTCACTTCATACCATGGGCGGATCTAGGCATAGGCATGGGGGGGCAATGCCCCCCTAAATGCCCAGTCTGCCCCACCAAACATGATGGCATAAACAACCCAACATATTTCAGTGCTTATATTTAAAAGACTTTTAAACACTACTGAAAATGGTATGGGGGCGGCCCCCTTACCATTTTCTTCGCCCCCCAATTGGGAAATGTTATATCCGCCGCCTTTATATATTCATACAGCATATTATTTTAGCTTAGTTCAGTTCCGTAAATATTCTGAACAGAACTCCCACCACGTGACTCTTGACATCAATTAATAGTTGCCACCAGTTGCCACCACTATATTAATGGCAGGTATTTCATACAGCTTAACTGAACTATCCCTTTAACAAACTCACAGAAACTGAGACAGACTTCACCTTGAAATCTTGTCCACCTAACCCAGGTGGTTACTTAGCTCAACTGTCTGGGCACCTAGGCTGCTAAGCCAACCTGATGGCGCGCCACGGGTTCGACTCCCAAGCCCGACAGCCTTTGCCGCATGTCACTCCCCATCTCTCTCCCCGTCTTGTCTACCTACTTTCTGTCAATAAAGGCATAAAAACCTCAAAAACAAATCTATAAAAAAAAAAGAATCTTGTCCACCTGGCTGAAAGTCATTTCAACGCAAGCTTCATCACTTTCATTTGATTGGCTCAGTAGTAGATTTTGAAGGTATGTGCCCCCAGTATACTGTAGGAAATACAGTAATGCACCAAAGTCTATTGGTGACCAAGCTGAACCGTGAGTGCTGTCCCCAGTGCTGCATCTGCAATCCTTCTGTGAGAGTGGATTATTTTCGTGACCCAAACGCTGCTCCCCGCAGCCTCCTACAATGACTCAGTGACCAGGTCAGAATGATTTGTCACAAACATTATGAACTGCTTCCAAGCATTCGCAAATCTCACCTCACTCACCTGCCTTCTCACAAACTGGCACATATGCAGGCTGTCAGGTTATGTATTGTAGACCTTCAAATTGAGTGCAAAGTCCTATTTATACACAGATGGTCACAATGGCATGAAACCAAAAAATCGCCCATGCTCAGCCACTCTGTCATCATTTTGAAAAAGGTCCAACTAGTGCAACAACCAACAACTGTGCTCAAATAATAATTGTGTGTCCTTACAGGCAGTTGCATGTATTGCAAAAATAAATGTTACATTACTCTACACAGTGAACCCAAAAATAAACATGCAGTAACATATGATACTAGTTGTCTGGGAATGTATTGTTGAAGAACTATATGTCTCTTGGGGCATATCCTCGCACAGACGGAAATGTTTTCCATTACAGGCCAAAAATCACATTTTTTTTTTCATCAGAATAGCCCTGGTGCGTGAAGGATAATGTAATAAAAACAGAGAATGAAGGACGTAGCACTCATCTGGGAACCTTAGCAGTTTCTGCAAATGTTGTTTATTTATTTATTTTCAATTAACTGAATTGAATTATTGAAGCAATTCTTTTACATATTTTTCCATTGCCAGCTATTAATAAAAGAATTATCTCTTAAGTGCCAACATTTTCCAGTGAAACTCTTATTTCGAACGGTCCATCAGGACCCAAAAATCACAACAGGAGGTAGACATACTGTAGAATATATGTGTTGTGATAAATGCTAATTGACTTTCAGCCAGAGAAGACATTGGTTATGGGCCGTTGAGTACAGCATGTTTTGACTGGTGTGAAATTGTGGGAAAGGAAGCTGAGATAGAGGTATTTGAAAAGATGTTCACAACAACCACTGCTTACGTGCGGTCATCTTTCTTAATGTCTGCCTAGTGACCAATGCGAACATATGTACAGTAGCATTACAACTAGGGGTGTAACATACATTTCAATATGTGCCACGATACATTGTTGATGATATGATGCATGGACGATATTGGTTCATTCTGGCGATGCCATATGATTTGATTCAATCGGTACAGTAACTATTTAGCAAATACATTAGAAATTAATGAAACATGTGGATACTGCAGTTTTTTTTAAGGAAAATGTATTATAATGGATATAAATAAGTAAAAACAGTGGTCTGCCATATAGGTGGACAATGTATTCTAACACACAATGTGTTTTTCTTCTAAAATTTCTAAATGCAACGCAATGAGTACTTAGTACTTATTGGTAGTGATTTGATGCTGATTCGATACCAATTCTTTACATTGCAAATCAATATAACACAAAGATACGATACGATATTCTCTGTTGTCATAACAATATATAATTTATTAAATTAAAAATGATATTTCAATACAGTTACTACATCGTTAAAACCCTAATTACAACAGTTAGCTATTATGAACCACTTTAAAGAACCATTAGATGTATATCTACTGTATGGCTTAGGCACCCATCCTCTGAATTGGCTATCATGAAGACCTATGTCAATAGCTGTGAATATATTAACAGTGAATAATAACACAAATATTTTTGTGATAACCGATGTTCATTTCCCTAAACTACAGCAGACATGACAATATTAATATGCATATCAAGCAAGGAGAAAGCACAATAATTATAAGCCATGTGTGTTTTTATATACAGTAAAAATCCATTAATAGCTTCAGATTTTGCAAGCCGTCTAATGGCTCCAGCTTGGTATTCTGCCAAAGAATGATAAACACTTATTCACTTGTAATTGCTCCATCAAACACGAGAGGCTAATGTTCTGTGTCTCAAACAGATTGTCTTTTTTTGCTGGAGTTAAAGAAATATACTATCACTATCTTTGGCTGCTATAACCGATTTTATTGCTGAAACATGCTGACTGGGGAATCCATAATAGTCTGATGAACCGTATACTTTCCCTTCATCACTCAAGTCTTAATGTGAAATGTCTGGAGTAATCAGTGTTCTGGGGATTTTGGGATACATTGCTGCAAAACCTCTACACTGGCCTTATATGTTTAGCACCAATTCAGTACATATTTTTTACTGTGTATAACATTAAGAGTGGGATTTGAGATCCACAATATCAATAATGGAAGGATAGGGAAGAGGGAGTCCCACACACTGTCTTGAATTGAATTTGGCAGTGTTAACGGGAGAAGCTAATAACATTTAATGCAGAAAGGGGATGCACATGCAGATTAGACATGCAGAAACAACAGTTGGAATCGAACATGCGCTCCTCCGTACTTGTGGTTATGCTTAGGTTAGGGTCTAAACTAAAGCCTGTACCCTGCTGAAACATGTGCATATTAATTTCTAGCTTTTATAGCTTTTATATTTTATAGTTGACCTCTTTGTACAGTATATACACTGTAGTATATGAAGAACACCTCACGCCAGCACTGCAAAAGTTGGTGTAACAGAGAATGGGCGTTTAAATTGTGGGCAGTTGTACTTTTGTTTATTGGCAGAGCAGTTGATGGGTTTAGAAAATTGATTAAAATTGAAAGCTTGATGAAACTGGACAATGCATCACAAGCACACTGGTGTTTATTGCATTAAAAACAATCTGGCTGTGTGCCCTGTCCAGATACAGTATGCGGCTCTCCAAATCAGAGAATATTTGTATTGTTTGTAGCTGAAATATTTGTCACTAGTCAAGCCTACACATTATCAGTCACATAATGACTAATGCACCCACACATGCAGTAATAGTTTAATTAACACCTTGGGTAATTAACGACTGAGTGCAGTGGTCTACTACCCTCAAACTAGAGGCCAATGTCTTGTTAAGCAAAAAAAAAGTCAATTATACCTGTGACAGTAGATGTGGAAATGTGTTTACTGTGTTCTGACATTCTCTCAGAGTCAGAAATACTTTGAATAGAACTACTGTACTGTGATGAGCCTGAAGAAGTGCGTTTCATTTTTTTGTTTTGCGGATGGAGACATGGAGAGATGTGATGCTGTAATTAAATGCTAATTACTGGGTAAGGCAGGCCATTTGAAACTAGTTAGGCGAATGGCGGTACCAGTGTAATGATAACTGAATTATTGATCGTTCTAATAATAATAATAATTATTATGATGATGATGCAATTGAATTGGACACTACAGGTTCTGTTATATTTCCCCCTAATGTCCTTTTTTGCATCTCCAAAAGCATAAATCATTTTTGAGCCCTTGCTGCTGATTGTAATGGATTTATCCTGAGGAAAAATTCAGAAAAACCCATACTCGTAATTGGCACTCTTCATCTCACACTTACCCTCATGCAGCTGGGTGTCATGCAGGTTCTTGATGTAGAACCGCTGGCAGCAGGAAGTGACCTTCCTCTTGTTGTGAACAACATACAGCTCAATTTCCTCTGAACCAGAATAGAGAGAGCGTAAATAGACCGATAATGAGTGCTAGCTTTCAGCTATTTCACTAACGATAGAGGTTACCTTTCACAATAGATATTTGAGCGTGTTGGAGAGGGTGGTCCACAGGAAATTGAATTAGTCGGCCATGTTCACTGCTATACCAGTGCCTTCCATGGATAGATAATTTGAGACATTTCTGTGGTAATTGATCTTTTTCTTGTTTGCACACGATGTCATGCAACCCAAGGCTCTGGAAGTGAAGCTAAAGGTGTCGTTAAAGGTGCAGTTCAAGTGCACAGGGAGCAGAGAAGTAGCCTTGTTTTGTATTTGTGTTTATGGATATTGTAGTCAGTAAAAGAAAGAATCACAGATAGACTTGAGCTACTTTTTAAATATGTGTTTGTTTTCTGCTACTGTTCAGGTAATGTGTGTATGCTATATAATAATAATAAAATGGTAGGTGACCGTCCATGATCCTTCTCAATGAGGAGGAATGAGATCAAACTGTTCCATTCCATCACACTACAAGAGAATCTATGTTGTCGACCTTCAGTCCTGATCTCTCAGACCAGCTAAGACTCACACTGATCTTATGACTTCGTAGAGAAGAGTTGAAAAGCTCCACTTGTGAGTCGTGACCATGCCGATCTTCACACCCAACCAGACCAGAATTGGTGAAATAAAATGATATTGTGAAAAATAAAAAATCACATCCTGTGAAGTGAGGAGTGCTCGTATTATACTGACTGTACATCATCATACATCATCCGATTCTGGCCAATCACAACTTGCATCCTCACTTTTCTTTCTTCACTTCAATGTTAGTGTTTACACAAACACCAGAAAGCTGGGCATATGTCTATACATAAAAGCTATATACAGAACGCCTTTTAAGAAAAATGAAGTGGACATTTTGGCCGTACAGGCCACGTTAGAGGTAAGGTCATGGGGTAATTAAAATCAATAGGGTGCACCCTCCGTGGAGCATGAATTTGCACAACAAATCCCATGGCGGTCACAACTAGAGTTTTTAACTTGTTGTTTGAGATGGATGAAGAGACAGACCGAAAGACAAACCAATTGACACCGACCAATCCTTAGAGCCCCGCCGCCACTACCTGGGGCTATAAATCTTTGGAGTGCTCCCCACAACCTATGAAATATAAATCAATAAATAATTTATTAAGAATGACAACAATGTACGCACCAATTACTAGGTTAGAAATTCAGCTGCAGCAAAATTGAATTTTGTTGAAATGGTGAAGGCTAGTTGCAGTGCAATGAATATAAAGGTACAATCGTACAGTGGTGGTTGTACAGCTCTCTCTCTCTCTCGTTCCCTTTGGAGCTGTGTATGTTACTCCTCCAGGAGCAGAATCCGAGAGGATGGCCATCCATTATCTGCTGCTGTGGCGGTAGAGAGAGAGAGGATTATCTGACTGCTGCAGGTTTAGCTGGCGTCCGGTTCGCAGACATCAAGATCCATCTCCCAAATGTCGATCAGTGTCTGGCGAGGCGTCTCCATTAGCACCTCGTGGCCTATGGCTCCCATATACCATCCATTGCTTAGTGTCACACGACCTTAATTGGGCATGGTAATTATCCAATCGCACAATATTAAGTGTCCTATTTGTGGAAATGTGGTTGCTGAAAATGAATAGTTATTGATCAGCAACACTGACATTCAACTTACTCCTTTTTCGCACATTAGCGAGCATTGATTGCTGGCAGCAGTTCCTGTGTGCAATACTCAGAATCGACCGGGTCCCTAATGTGTGGTCCTGGCTTGACCATTAGAACCATCCATTATCACACTCTCCACCCAGAGGTCTGTCAGCAAGGACTGGAAGATGACAAGCAGACATGATTGTGACTATGAGTAGCGGGTTATCTTGTATCGGTCAACAAGCTGCTAAAAGCCTGTTAAAGCCTGGTCTATTCTTTGAACAGCGTTGTCCTGCATGGCAATGGAAGACCTATGCAGATCTAACAAAACAGCGATTCATGGTGTGCTGTGATGCGAGCTTGCCTTGTAGATCTGCTATTTCTGACATGGGGCAGACAGTGTCATATGCCGGTGTGTAAACTGAGCAGAAATGTTAACAACATTGGCTGCTGCTGGGCCTTTGAGTAGTATGTGTCTATTACAACACTCAACATCCTCCATCTGCTGAAACCCTAGTTTCAGTTTTGGCTTTGGGTGGCAAAGCTTTCATCCAATTGTCAGAGGGGGACTTCCTCCAATCAGGGTCGAGCAGGGCGGGCACGTGCTGTCCAGGTAACACAGTGTGTTACCTGGAGGGACCCGTTATTTTCCCAAATCCCTCATTCATATGTATGTAATTGTAATGTAATTGTCCATTAGTATGTTCTGTATTTAGTGTGAATCTGCTTTCATAACCAATGCATACATGCACGTCTGCAGACTGCAGTTATGTATATCTTTATCCTCACATTGGGATTCTGATATAGCAAATATTTGGCAAAAAAATGGCAACATGACAACATTTCCCATCCCACGTTTTATAATTAATAAAAGATTTAGAAATAGAAAATGTCAACACCTCATGACAGTGTCCTGTGGTGTGAACTTGCTGATCTGCTTTTCACAATTAGTTATGGCTTTAAAAACTAAAAGTCTGCTAGGGGTATCAGGCAAGGCTTCCCACAAACAATTTAATTTGACGCCAGATGATATTCTGTCAGGTGGATTCTTAGTTGCAAGCTTAAGACACTTGCACTTTCCAATTATCATCCAACAGCTTTTTTTCTCCCTCATTCTTATGAAACCATCTTCAATCATGCAAACAGAAACAAAAAAAAGAATACAAATCAAGCTGTCGGCTGAGGTATGATATTTTTATAATATTTCACTCTGTTTCACCTTTGCCATCATAACACCCATGCTGAATGTGGCCACGTGGGACCCAGTCAGCTGTAGGGAGCCTGATTTCATTTCTTGAACCGGTTGTCCACACAAGCAATCTCTTTATGTTCTGCATGTATGGGTAACTTGTGTTTGCTGGGGGTCCAAAGTTTGGAAGAGATCTATCATCATAACACAGGTAGGCAGTTTAATAACACCGCTGTGGACTCCTGAGAAAAGGCAGCCATTTATTTAATGTAATGTGGCCATTGTTGGGAGTTTGACAGGAGGCATGGCCAGGAAAAATTACACCTTCTTACCTCCACCTGCTGAATTCATGGAAGGGGAATAATCTGCGGCGGGAATATGCTGCTGGTGGGATTTCTCTATAACGCGTCAAGTATGTGTTTAGAAAAGTAAAAGACAAAGACATAAAGACAAAGACATAACTACCTCATATGATTAACCACTTAAATAATTACTTTGTTTACCCCCACCTAATACACCAAATATATTCAATATATATAAATATATCATATATGAGCCATTCTACCAAATTGGTTCAAATTCAGAGTTTAAAAATGAGTGAGATTTTTATGCTGATTTGGAAAACCTTTGACCATATTCATGTTGCACCAGATCTAAGGGACACACATTTAGTAATGGCACAGTCAGTTATCATATTTCAGCATATTGTTGTCATAACAACACTAATTGTTTTGGTAGTGACAACTTATTCGTTTTTAGCTTAACTCTACAATGCTTTCCAAAATATGGCTAACTAATGTACATGGATAAAAACCCATCACATTTAGCTGAAACACCCAAAACGTTTATAATTTAAGAAGGACTGACAGGTTCGGTATTGACACTCCAAAATAATCAATACTAGTTTTCAGACTTTGAAAGACATTGATTTCAGACTGAAGTAAACCAACTACTCAACATTTGGCCAAGATGGACATCAGGTCTATGCCACTTCTTGGTGAAAAGTGTAAGGGTTGTAGCTAAAACTGTGCTCAATCTATGGACTAAAATACTGTGTTTCGGTAGTGACATGAAAACATGGGACTTGAATTTAAAGAAAATCCACAAAACTTCCCTTTAAGATAAAGAAATGTGATTTATCTAAATCCATAATTTATACCAGCTTAATAATAATAAATATCAATCTATGCTATGTGTTTTCCTCCATTGAACATGCGGTGAACTCCAAAAGCAGCTTTAGCGTCACTTTGTTGTAGACATTTCAGGTTTACTCAAGAAGCTTCATTCTGGCGAAAGGGGATTCATTCTGAAGCAAGATGATTACAATAAATAAACAACAAACCTCACATGAGCCAGAACTTATTTATTAGCGGAGACTTCATCTGACAAGGCTGGTGGAAGTTTTCAGCTATTACCTCTGTGTTCATTTGAACAGCCTTGAATGCTTGCTTCCTCTGTGTGTGCTGGCTGTGTGTACACCACTTCACATTGATGTGGTTCGTTTGCTGTGGCAAGAAGCCTGCTTGTGAGTCATGCATATTGGATGAGACTTGCAGCAGATGAGTCCAGGCCCTCCAGTCAAGCCTAGCATTAATTAAATATCATTGGCCCAGCTTCCATACTTCATTTCACGGCACGTTCACACCTTGTCTCTGCTTGCCGTGGAGAAGCTGGGATTAATGTGGCCTTGCAATCTCCTCGAATTCATCACAGTTGCAATATACTGGCATCATTGTTTTAAACCAGGGACTTTGGGTTTGAAGCATATACTCACCCCATGAGCAAAACTATCGTTTTACGTGACAAATGTCAGACGGAAAAGTGCACAGTATAACTTTGCTGCTGTTGGAGCATGAATAATAATAGCCCAGATGATTGAGATTCTTGGTAGCAATTAAAGGTTGTGTGTATAAAAAAGTGCTGGATCCTGTTCATCAGTGTTGATGAAATGTAAATTTGTGAAATGGCAGACAAACAGCAGTTTATGTGACATCAAAGACTATGTTGTGTTCAGTTTTATAATGAGAAACATAATTTAATAAACTGAATATTCATTCCCCCACAGCTACATAGTAAGACTTTCACTTTCTGTGCCTCCAGTGTACTGTATGTTATACGAAATGTCTCAATCCTCAATATAAGGACATTTTAAATCATGAATATAGTATATAGCCTACTCCTGTTTCCTCTGTGACTCCTATCATTATTATTGACTTGTTATGTTTTGTGCTTGGATTGTTTTTATTCAAATATTATTCAGAAGTTACCGCCCAAACTTTCAAATCAAGTGATATTTGCCAGTGAAGTGAAGCAAATAATGTAAGTGAAGTCTAGGCTTACAACTACTGGTAGCATAAAAAACACAATACAATGCAATATTGACACTATAGACATGTGGGAGAACAAGTATGCCAGATTTTAAAATACCAAATTTCATTTAGTGATCGTTTTGGCAGAATTTAGTTTCCTCTCCAGAACAGTGTAGGCTCCCGAGTATTGTATGCAAGTGAAATAAGTGAAACAAGAGTATTTGCCAACCTTGAACTGCTTTGCGTTTTTTCCTGTTAGAGCTTCCCAGGAATGAGAAGCATACTGTGAATGTAATGTCTTTCGCCTCAATTTATTCCTGTGATAAAGTCAACATTGCTGTTCCGGTTGTATTCCTTTTGATGATGTCTAAGGGATTCCCCTAATCCACATATGGAAGGCCAGAGGGGGCTCTCTCCCTGCTGGGAAATAAAGCCACTTAATGGATCACAGAATTAATCAAGCACAGGCAGAGCCAGGGTGAACTGGACGGATAGGTCAAGCCATTAGATGGTTTTCCTCAGGGAGGTCCCCGCATGCACATGCAGCTGGACGCTAAAGATATTTTAATATCTTTACTCGAAAATGGCTCTTAAATGATGACTATTTACTCAAGAACGTCTCTTAAAGGATGGCTACATCTATTTTGGTAATAGGGTACCAATTATTTTTCCTACTCTGTATCTGTGTTTCAGAGGAGGGACAGTTTCACACACATTCAATAACATATTCATACATTCTATGTGATGCTTTGTTGAAGTTGTGAAAAATTCTGTCTCGGTGGCATTGCATATGAATTCAGAAATTGTCTGATGGTTTTGGCATGCGGTTTATGCATGGCAAAGCTGAAATGATCAAATTCTTGCATATATATACTGCTCTGTTGAATTTTATGCTGGAAGAAAACAGTCCACTTGCATCAGAAATGCTTCACCAAAGAATAACATTTCTTTTGTTGTTGTTGGTGTTGTTGTTGTTGTTGTTGTTGTTGTTGTTGTTTGTTTAATCTTTAATCTGACGTATAACATGAGTCTTTGGAGTTTCACACTCATATAGGACAAAGGAAGGGAAATGTAACTGACCTGTTCTAATTATAGCCCAACAGTTAGTAATTTCTTTACATTTAGAATGTGTTATGCTTAAAAAAAAAAAAAAAAAAGATTTACAACAGCTGCATATCATCCTATAAATAATGTTATGATACCCTCTATGAATCATTCATTCAGTGCTGCAACAATTCACCTGAAAGCTTGAAATAGGCCATTTATAATGTTTATTGCCAACATGGAGCAGCAGAAGCGATTTGTTGTTGTCATTCTTGTTAGGCTGAAACAGTTGAGCATTGCATAAATCTTACCAGATGTCTCAGAATTTGAATAGCAATGCAGGAATAGATAATATGGTTAAAGGTCTTCCTGTACAGGAAGTGCAACTCCAGACAAATGTATCGCCTGTGTCCTGAAATTACTTTCTGTTGTACTTTATGAAACATTATGTAGACATTACACTCTCATTGTCATATATTACAGCTGACATTTTCATCCACCGTAAAAAGAATGTTTCAAGACCACTCATCAAACATACAATGCACTGTAGATTACAGAGATAATACACTATGTCAAAGTGTAATTCTGACTGCATATACAGTATAATATACAATATACAATATGATATATAACAACAATGGCATAATATGATGATAATACTGGATGTAATGACAGTCAAATAAATTCAAATTATAGATACACCCAAAAATAGGTTGAATGGCAGTTGCTAAACTTAGATGTTAAACCTCTTAAACGATTACCTTTAAAAGACAGAAGCCATATAAGTTGTAGATTAGTTTCAGCCATTGCTTCTTACTTATTGAATGTAAATTTAGTTGTGTTATTATTTTACATTGTGTTTTTTTTGTCCGTGTCCTCATTCAGTGCTCTGACAGCCATATTCCTTTGATCCTGGGTCCTTTGATCAGTGTCACTGTGTAGTGGGGAGCGGGTAGGAGTTTTGAATATTCTATAGACATTATAAAAACCCTTGAATCACCATGAATTAAAATAGCACACAACTATTCAAATCAGTTAGAAAACAATTAAAAAGCTTTCCATCAACGATGATTTGACAGGTAAACTCTCAAGAGTTAAAATATTCATCTGAATTAGCACTACTTAATTAAGAAGTCTACACTGTTTTGTTCGCAAAATCCAGCCTGGAATTGTGAACAAAACCAAAAGAATTCTTTAGTTTTAGGTCTTTGGGGCTAAAATATCATCAAATGGTAGTCCGTGGCTCAAATTCTGAATAAATGGTGGTCCCTGGTGTCAAAAAGGTTGAAAACCCCTGTTCTATATGATTGTATTTTTGTGAAGTATAGACAGTAATTTACAGTATATTGAAATTCTTTGAAACAATCTCAATTCCTAATCATGCAATTCCTGTCATTGTGATTAGCCACGCACCGGCGACTCTTGTCGCACCTTCGTGTTTCTGTAGTAAAACACATGCCGGCTCTGGTGGAACCGCGTGTTGTTCTGTAACCTTGCAACTTCCAGTAAATGGCTGTCTTCATGCTAGGCAGTGAGCTATCAGCAGCCTAATCACCCATAAGCGATTCCACTGATGGTTTGATGAATTTAGGCCAAGCCGTGTGGTGTGTGTGATCCCAGGGAATAATGCTCAGAGCTGCCTATGTTAATCAAAAGGTTAATGGAAGGTTAATAAGAGGGAACTGTGCAAACTCAAAACCTTCATTCATTATGCAAATACTGTTTTCTTTTTATTTTTTCTTCTCTTTTTTGGGGGGTGGGGTGGGGGTGTAAAATACGTGGTTGTAGGGGTTTCATGCTAATTAGCAGATCATCTCTTGTGTTTAAAACTGTCTTTGATGTTTGACTCGAGGAAAATATCAAACTATTATTATTTATTTATTTTTTGACAATATGAACTGATTACTTGAAATGTGTAAACACACATGCCTTGGGGAATGTATTGCATCGTAAGACAAGGTGGTGTTTTTTTTTTTTTTTTTGCATTTTTCTTTTTATTTGTTTTTGAAGATTTGTGCACATTATTGTGTGCACAATTTGAAGTGGTGTGACGACATTGTAATTAGATGGCATACTGCTAAGCACACAGTACACCACCCGCTCACCTCTCATTTCTTGTCATGAACAGATAACCGTCCCATCACATCCGGTTACTCCATACTGTATGCACAGCATTATTCAATCATGCTGTGTAGGGTCTGAAAAGGATTAATCACCCTTTTATACACACAGAGCCAAAGACAGGTCACCCCTTAACGCTTGCATCCATAGGCAGCATATATTCACAAAAGCAGCGACTCAAAGGCTGCCTGGCCTTGCGTTTAGCAACAATTGACCCAGAAGGTATGAGCTCCAGATGGCTGACAATGACAGAATTTCATGTTCCTCAACATGTGTTCACATTCTCCACTGATAACATTTTCTGGTAGCCTTTCTCCCACCGCTACAGATGAGGTGCTTTGGGCAACATTGCACCTTTTATCACTTGAATTAAATTTAGTCCCTGCTTACGGCCATTATTGTCAAAAATAATTACCAGCTATGTTGCCAAGTAGTTGCAGTTTCCCAGTATTGGACTTCTTCTGAGAAGCTTTCAATTTCCCACAGACAGGAGTTCACTTTTGCAATCTCGGTGCCTGTTGTTGTGTTGTTTTCCTCTTTCTGAATATACTGTATATCACTGCGCTACAGCTTCCACTTGCTGCCAAGTTTATGGAAATGACTGTTTCACAATAGCAGCATTTTAAGCACCTTAAAACCTAGAGACTGGCGTCCCAATTTTAGCCATGTCATTATAGGAAAAAGTTTAGAAAAAAAGAATGTTCTCCAAAATGTGAAAAAAATAAATAAATTACACATAAAAATCATCTTCAAAAATACCCCAAATAAATCACAGATTCTATATCATGTACTGTATATTGGACATTTTACCATACAGTGGTGTACATATATATATATATATATATGGTACAGTACACCATATGCACCATTTATGCATGTTTATATATACTGTATATATATATATATATATATATATATATAGAGAGAGAGAGAGAGAGAGAGAGAGAGAGAGAGAGAGAGAGAGAGAGAGAGAGAGAGAGAGAGAGAGAGAGAGAGAGAGAGAGAGAGAGAGAGAGAGAGCACGCAACTGGCCGTTTTGAATGGGTGCTTACCAGCTGATTTGTATGCAGGCGTTTGTGCAACCTGAGAATGAGTGACTGGCGGTCAGGGTCCAGTATTGACTGCTCTGAGGATGTAACAGAGGATGGGGTGATGGGATTCAGGACATGAACACTCTCTCTGTGGCGTCCACACAGGATAGAACCAAAGCACTTTATCATTCTTCTGGCTCCATGCAGAGATGCACTTTAGAATAATGCTCCTACCTTAAATTAGATTGCATTGATCCTGGTTTTCTCTGTAATTACGCAAACAGGATGAATGCAGGTTTTATATGGGATAGGGCGAGACATCTGACATAGTTTAGCCTTAATTACAGCAAACAAATTAAATCAGTAAAAAGACACGCTGCACTGTTTCGGCTTTTGCCACGAGGGATTGACAGATGCATTTATCAAAAAGCAAAGGTGTATCTATTTAGCATGTACAGTGTTTTATCTGTTCATCACAATGATGTTATGGGACCCCTTAGTGGAAACACCTGACTGTCAAACTACAGTTTTGCTTTGTAAAACCCTTCTGACCCATTTAGTGTTCCTACTGTTCCCACCTGATACTTTGTAAAACTGAAAACTGAAATAATATTGCAAGTGATCTTGCTGAAGGAACAAGTTGCTCCTGCTGTTTCAGACTCACCTTTGACAATTCCTAGAAATACTGTCTCGCACAACTCGCTACACTGGGATGTACCGTACTGTTGCAAATTCTGCATTCAAATTAGCGCATTTATTTAAATAGCCAATTTGCATTTATTCAATTTACAAATAAATGTAATTGATGTTAGTTCTCTATGTCCCAAAATATAATTGAACGGGGATTGTATCTGCAGCACAACAACATGTTTACTTGTGTTTGAGAACAGCAGCAGCCAGCCTGCTTCAGCAGAGGTCTCAGGTGGTTCCTCTTCACTTGATTTAGCTACCGAAAACAAAAACGGTTCCGGGCAAAAACCCAGCATACAGTTCTCAGAGATATGAATTGGCTGATCTATTAGAGCTATCCTCGTTGTCATAGCCACCTTTGAAGCTTGCACTGATGCACTGTATTAAAGCTCAAAACAGGGTAACGTTGTCTTTTATTGTAAAAGAAAATGTGTTATTTGCAGAATAATTCTTGGAACAGAGAAATGTGGCTGGAAGGACCACCCTATGACTTTACTTTGGCCCCTTGATAGAGACACACTTCACTTAAAGTCATGTCTATGAGGCATTATAATAACATTTTAAATGAAAAATATTACTTTAAAAAAATATTATAATTTATAAAAAGAAAAATTATAAAAAGAAAATCCTTTTGATAAAAACACAGCTCCCTTGCAAATTAGAAGGGCAATATCAGACAACAGAACCAAGCACATGTTTTCAATTACTAATCTAATCAACAAGTTACAAAATAAAATTTATTTTGTAAGTGTAATTACGGTATTTGTTAGAATTAATACCAAATAATACATTTATAAATGTTTTGTTACGACTGATGTACTTGAGGTGAAACCAATTGTAATAGTCTCAAGTAACACAAAGTAAGTACTTAGCCCAAAATGTACTTACAGCAAGCTTTAAGAGCATTTAGGATTGTTAGTATATTCAATTGCAATTCAGAGCTAAATGGCTCAAAGGTAAAATGGTAACCCTGTATCTGAGTAAATGTACCCAGAGGTAAACAACTTGAAATGAGTGAAAACACTCCTGAACCAAATGGACCCTTAGACCAAAGACATGCAAACGAAATATTTTATTACCAGTCAACGGAGTCATGTTTCATTGTTGAATAATCCAGTCGTATTCTGGTGGAGAGCATTTTAATATGGAAGCACAGACAAGCACCATGATGAACAAAGGCTCTCCCAACATCCCAATGTTGAGAATATTTAAGACAAATGTAATCACAATGAATTGTCGTCATAGTTACACATGGATAGGTAAAACAAAAACAATAAAAGATTATACTGGATGAAACTGGTTCAGAGATCAGAGTGACCTAGGCTAAGTGTCTCCTGGAACAGATATCAACATTGGCGACACAAAAATCAAGCAATGATCCCACAGTAGTATTGATAAACAGGTTACAATCAGGACGTTCTGAAAACAAATAATGGCAAGATGTTCTTCATGTGATGTAAAGATGGCACAGTATACTATAGAGACATGGTGGCACGTTTCTCAAAATAGCAGATCTACAAGGTGGTAGCGCGGCCCAGTTACAAACCAACGGTATGACATATGTGAAATCATTCACAATAAACCTCAGAAATATGAAATATTTCTATCAACGACACCAGAGAAACTGTCATGGTTGCTGTCGCTATAGGCACATAAGTCTTGAAATTGGGCTTGGCAAATACATTAACACGACAAACAACCCTCCTACTATAGAATACCAAACACTATCGTGCTGTAATAAACAAAGAAAGTTCCTTCCTTATCCATTTGCAACGCTACCATGAGTATACAACCGGTCCATTTGGTTGTACACCGGACACTCTCAGAGATAAATGAGCACTGAGGATTTAGCTGTTTCTAGCATTATTATTACTGATGGTGTGGTCTGTGTTCTCTCCTCAGTGGGTCCAGATGTGGGCAGCGACCACAGACGTCACCTTCACCCACATGGGGAGGATGCCGACATGGAGGGCAGATCCAGCTCACATGGAAGACTGACGGGAGCCGGCTGGGCTGTGATATTGACTTGTTTACAGATGATCCTGGCGCTGTAAAGCCATCCGTCTGGCGGCGTGACACATCCCAGACTTTGAGACTTTTAAAAACACCAGGGGTGAAAAGTAGGATAAAAGAAAGAAATCGAGGGGACCGAGGGACGGACACGTGCCAATTTGAAGTGGACGACCTAAAGGACACAGTAGTGGTCAAGATCAATAACAAGTGAAAGTTTTGGAAAAGCTGAATACTGTAATGTACAAGTAAACACTGTGCTCGTACACACAGACATCCTGGGTATTTAGGATCCTGACGGCTCCATTGGTACAATTAGGACAAGCCCAGTTGTACGTGTATGTGAGAGCGTGTATTAACTAAGAAGAATAAATACGGTTTTCTGTTACAGTAAATGACATTCACTAATATTGTCACTGCCACAAACTTTCTTTACTCAAGGCATTGGAAAATAACTGTTGTAAAAATGTAATTAATTTAACTGTATTTCATTGTGTAATATATTTGATCCACAAATACATGGTAATATAGCTTAGCACAATGCACTGTACTTCATAAAGGGAGGCTGTTTTATGTTTTCATATTCTCCTTTAAAGTAGGCTTTTAAGCTAGTCAGATAGTTTAAGAATATATAGCTCTTTGTGTTAATTTAAAACAAAAGTAATTGCCTCAACAGCCCTTACAATTGCATTTTTGTACAACTGAGAGTAAATGAGGACTCAATATTTTCTGGTATCATGAATTCCTTTCCATTTCAATTCTGTACCATATATAAATACAAGTTCTTACAGGAAATGTTGTTCAGTGTGAAAATGCTTGCACCAAACTATTTTTTCTCTCATACGGAACCTTTCTCTCAACTCTTAACAGCCACTAGGCTGTTCAGAGATCATTTAATTGGAAGTTTGAATAGCAATATTGACTTGCAGCGCTGCTGCTTAGAAAAATGGTGGAGGAGGGGTGAAAGGGAGGAGAGGAGGAAAAAGCCAAGGGAGAGGATTCATAGTCCCTTCTTCTTTAGAAATAGATTAGTTTTCCCCAGGAGTCTATTATCGTCTTTCAAACTCAATCCTCCTCTCTCTTCACAGGCCTGGATAGGAAGCGATAGGTCCCGCTGTGTGTGTGTGTGTGTGTATGTGTGTGTATGTGTGCACGTGTGTGTGTGTGTGTGCGTGTGTGTGTGTGTGTGTGTGTGTGTGTGTGTGTGTGTGTGTGTGTGTGTGTGTGTGTGTGTGTGTGTGTGTGTGTGTGTGTGTGTGTGTGAGAGAGAGAGAGAAAGAGAGAAAGTGTTCGTGGAGGATATTAACCTCCACCTGCTACCTGGCTCTTGCATATTTCAGGTGTCCGACTAGTACTGTACCAAAGCAAGGGAACATAATATGTTTCATATGTGTTTTATATTTTTTACATCCAGCCTTTCATGGAGATCTGGTTACACTTTCCAAATGAAATTTGTTTAAAATGACCACCCATTTGCTTCAGCCCCAGGTTGAAAACAGATCCGAGGTGAAAATGGCAAAATACTAGCCTGGTGAGCCAGCCTCAAATGGCATGGGGAGGCTGACTGGCCAGGCTAGCAAAATACTACTACGACTAAAAAGGAGTGAAGCGCTATTAGCTGGACTACTATACGTGGCACAATGCCCGTATTTCCGCTGTTACCTGTTCAATATAGACTGATGAGGAACCACCTGCGTCCACTCCATTCAATACAGTATAAAAGTCTCTGTCCTCCCTCAGTCTGCAGAGGCTCTCGCCTGAGACAGGCTGGTGTGCAACACCTGATAAGGTACTTTCACATTCCTTCTCCTATTGGATAAAATAGACATGATGGTAGTAAGTGTCTCTCACCTCCTGGGCATCGTTTTCGCCGACCTCAGAGCCAGACCGACTGCTTGGTGCCGTGGTTCTTGTATTCTTTATTTTGTTACTTTAAGGTTACAAATAATGGCATAGTTTTAACCGGGACTCGTCTGGTATTTGAAGTAACTGTTGAGCTCTACAGTGTTTCGAGACTAATAAACTATCAGCATCATTAACACGCCAGGGAACTAATTTAACTTACGATTAATTTATGCCACAAATGCAACCGTTTTATTAGTCACAAATTAGATCATAGAATCAAACAATTTGGCTATATACAGGTGCACAGATGGTGAGAAAGATTTGTCTGGACCTGGTCTTGGTGTGTTCTTGGTGTGTCCTCTGAAGAAGGAGGCCTTTTGGGGACTGGTACAGTATGATGTGTTCTCTGCAGAGTTTTGTACAGAAGTTTATCTTGACCGGGTTAGGGCATGAATGAGTGTTTCTGCATTTCTTATGGGGATGGGAAAGGGCTCTTTTGGTTAACACAGGGCTATATTTTTTGTGGGTTTCAGTAATCTTGACTATTATGTGGACCCTTTGACCTTTTGTTCCCCAGCATCCTGCTCGGCTTTGCTAATGCAAATGAAGTTATAGAGGAAAGAATAAATCATCAGATGTAAGTCATTGATATACACTTATTACAGTGCATAATGGAAAGGATATATTTGTTTTGGTACTTTCTGACCTTTTAGGATCTTCAAATATTCAAATATATTCTTCAGGACCTCCCCAGGGGCCCCAAATGTCGTACGAGACATTTGGGAGACTTAACTGCACAAGTACAGTAAAATGTACTGTAGTCAAGTTACATAATTCATTACAGTTATATTGTGTTTTACTTTGCAACACTAATTATTCAGTCAAATATTAGTGTTCAGCACAAATAAGACAAAATACTAACAGCAAGTTCATAATAGTTCTGTTGAAAGGTACTGTAGCTGAATTCAAGAGGGCCTCTTTTCCACCAGTTGGGAACCGGTTCAGGGTTTTTTTGTCCATGAGCCAGACCTCTAAATTTGGAATGTTAAAGGACCACTTCACCACTTTTCTCACCAATGTATCTTCATATACTTCATATAATAATTTTCACTATGAAACTGTGATAAAACTCCCTCCGCCCTCCTGTGAGACACAGTATAAAATACCACAAAATAGTGGTATTTTACATGAGTGAGGACCAGTTATATGAAAATAGGTTGAAAAGTGGCCCTTAGTTATGGGCCAGACCATACCTATATTCAATTGTTATCATCATGAAACTTCTGGATTGTTTTTATGAAGACAATATTAATTGTATTACAAATGTTCTAGGGTTAGGGTTATTTTTTAATATGCACATTGGTTATTACTGTATATAGGGAAATACTTGCAAAACATGTGCAAAACATATGAAAAAGCTACTGTGAAATGTGCACATATCAATTTACTTGCCGGGGGGAAAGGGGGTCATGGTGTACAAATCAAATGAAGCAGGCAGTATTTTGACATGAAACATGACTAAAATATACCTTAACTGTAACTGAAGTAATTTACCTTAAACCCTAACTTTATGCAACAAAATATTACTTTAATCAAAATATAAAATGTTTCAAGACATAATGAGTAATAAAACATTTCACTGCTGATAACATTAACAAAGATACCAGATATAAAAGTTCACAATGGGTTGCGATTGGACAGACTATGATTGTGTTGATACACTATTTTTGCTATTATACAACAACGGAGGGGGGTTAGATTATCCTACAATGGCTGGTACACAATTCCAGATAATGGCTAAGAAATAATAATAACAATACAGGTGTATATACTGTATAATGCAAAAATATTGCAATAGAGCAAATTTACTGTGTGGTGAAGTAGCAGACTTTAATATTCAACACAGGTCATATAACATTGAGCAACTCTTATTGTTTGATGAGCACTGTCTGTCTGTATGCGGATGTTGAGTTTGAATGGATGTGATGTGATGCAATCCCTCACATTGCATATTCCCTGGCACCACAGTGGATCCATTGTGTGATACCCACCCGAGGTGAAACCTTTCATAGCTTCAACTGCTAGGCATTTGTGGTATTTTATCTCTGCATACTTAAGGGCCCAGGGGATCTCCATGGAGAATATTGCTGAGAGCTGCATAAAGTTGTGCATACCAAGATTAATTTCATGTACTCAGGGAGGGTTATGACGCCCACTCCAAATTATTACCATGACCTTGACGACGGCCGACGTTAAAAGCCTAATTTATCTTTGGGGTCTCTCCATGAAAATAACTCATTTTACCTTGTTTACCATCACTTGTGGCTGCATGTGCATAGCCTTATTCTGGTATTTTAAGTTATTGTGATACAATTATACATAATGAATTTAATAAAACATATCATTTTAAGGATGGATTAGGTAGCCCTAACGTAAAGCAATGACTTTTTTATCCTGTTATTTTGTAACCCATTTTTCCACACAGTGCCAATAACCTTCTGGAAGGGCCAACAACACCCTCCGCCAACCTGAGGAAGCAACAAACTGACCTCATGCTTCCTACAATGCATGAGGAGTCCAAGCTGCCTTCTTTTCACCTGACAGGGGGCAGTTTCCTTGTTTGGGCATAGCGTGGGGAAGGAACAACATTATTCCAACCTTTCCCCTCTCCCTGGCTAGCCAGGGGCGGGCAGGCTAGAGACCAGGATGCAGGATGAGGGTACCTACCTTAGGGCCTTGGGTAGACAACTCGAGGAGAACATGCAAACTCCACACAGAAAGGCCCTTTCACTGACCCCGCCCCATCTTTGAAATTTTGGAGTTCCTCCCTGTCCCCAGTGAGCCCCTGTGATAGGTCTTGGTGCATGTACTGTTCGCCTGTTGCACTTCCTCCACTGTACAGCATGTGCACGTCTACCCCCTGGACCTTTTATTTTTATTCTAGCCTCCGTTGCAACATACAACTTCTGAATGTCAATACTGGCAACTCCTGCTTGACTCAAATTTCCCGGATGCCACCTGTTGCATAGCGCCTTTGTTTCTGATTGAATGTTGTTCCAATGAACATAAATTGTTGTTGTTTTTTTCCCCCAAAGAAACCAGAGACCAATCAGAAGCCTCGGCAGGATTTTGACCTTCATAAGCCACACCCACTCGTAGAGATAGGCTCCTTGCCAGATGAAGTTGCGAAGTTGAACTTCAACGTATAGCAACGGAGGCTGGATGTGACACAGGCTACCAAATCACTGAATGCTCCTTTAGATGAATTGAGTATGAAGAACCAATGGAAACAATATGCTTTCTTGGGTACTGTTACACCATAGATATACAGTATATAGAAGGCTAGATGGCTTGAGGCGGAGCCTCTGATGTTGTTCATGGTGGCCATCTAGCCAGAGTACTCAATACAGTATGCTCTATGCCAGCTCAAACAAAAACAGCTATAACTCGCCCAAAACTTGACAGATTTACAAACGGATTGCTTTATTATGAATGTTATCAACGTGGCTATGATTTTTGCTTTTATTTTGTATTTATTTTTCTAAAAATATCATATAACGGCTCATATGTATGCGTAGCCATCTAGCTTTCTTACATAAGGTTATACGGCCCTATGGAGTAATACACTGTCACCGGCAGTGCTGGTGGTGGGAGTGGTTGCCAGTCATAATATGACTGGCAACATAATATGTTCTTTTGTATAAACACTAGCACATCAGGAGCAATTAGGGGTTCAGTCTCAGTGTCTTGCTCATGGACACTTCGACACTAACCCTGCAGGGGCCTGGGATCGAACCGGCAACCTTGCGGTTACCATCCTCTACCCCTGAGCCACTGCCGCCCCTACTACACATATACAGTAAAGACCCTCAGGAAAAAATGCTGCAAAAATGGTGAAATGTCCCTTTAAGTATTGTGTTTGTAATGTTACACATAGCCAATTGAAACATTATGCTACACAACAGAACTTGTAAATGTAATTTCTAACAAACACCCGGATGTGTTTTGCTCCCCGAATATAGTATGACGTAATCACACACTCTGAGCCCATGGCTCCATCTGCTGCGAAGCAGTTGGTGCTGTCGCACAATCATCATGGTGGATTATGGGTGGTTTTGAACCGGGAAAAGGAGTAATAAGCGTTATGTGCGTGTCCACAACATATCGATACAATAATATATAAGTATTGGCCTGGAAGGCGCGATGTACATAATCTTGCGACTCAACCTGTCGCAATCTAACTAACATCTCTAATCCAACTTTGAACGTTTTCCCGACGGTACAACAGTGCGTATGACGTCATACGTTTGCCAACAGGTACTATATTTAATGCGGACCACGCCGAGTCCAGTCGTCAGTATTACGGAGTTTAGTAACTGGTTGTTTTAACTTGGTTTCCAAAATACTTTTGTCCAATTTCATTTAATTAATTGGGTTTTCCATTTAACTAATTGGTTGTTTAAGCGTCAATAGAGGGCATAATGGACATCGTCCCAGTTGGTGTTTTCTCAGTGAAGGGCGTAATGGATGTCGTCCCCGTCGGTGCTTTCTCAGCGAAGGTGCCGGCCAGGAGGAGGCGAAGGAGGAGGAGGAGCGCTGCGGCGGCGGCTCCCAAGAGAAGGCGCCGGAGGAGGAGACGCAGCGCTGCGTCCGCCCCCAGGAGGAGGAGGCGCAGGAGGACCAGAAGGGCGGCGCCAGTGAGGAGGAGGAGGAGAAGGAGGCGGGCCGCGTCGCAGGCCGAGGAGTAAGATGAAACCTGTGTTCCAGGCGCCGACTATGGATTTGCACAGCGGCAGCACCGTGCAGAGATAGTGAAAATAGGCAAATCTAGAAGCTCCCGACTTGTGAGCTTGTTGTGAGCTTCTACAGGTATATCTGCTATTTTCATTATTGTGTTTTTTTTTCCCCAACCTTTTTTTTTTACACTTACTTAGTACATAACAACCTAAAATAGCCTTCATACTAGGGGCGCATATAGGCATGGGCATGGGGGGCAATGCCCCCCAAAATGCCCAGTTTGCCCCACCAAACAGGATGGCATGCAAAACAACCCAAGATATTTCAGATTAGTGCCTATATTTAAAATGATTTGAAACACTACTACTGCTACTAACTACAGTTGTAGTACCACTAAACCAACAGCATATCATCATTGAAAACAGAAAACTCTCTGAGTTTAGCTTTATGCATGCTGCGTGTCTATTGCAACTTCAACAACAACTGATGTTATTATTGATGGTTAATTGCCTAATAAAGTCCTGTAGCCAAAAATGGTATGAGTGCGACTTCATCGCCTGTGGTGCCCTCTTCCTTTACAATGTGGTGATAGTTGCACATGCACCATAGATATGTCATACACAGTCACACACATCAATGGTGGCACCTATGCTATGTGGCCCGTAGTTGAGGAAGTTTCAAGGGATACCTAAATTTGAGATAGTGATGGGACCCAAATGGGCCATTGGTTGTGTAACTCAGTGTAATAATGGAACCAAATGGACTTATAAATAGAGGGTCGCAGAAAGAGAATTGGCATTAAATGGGGGGTCTGTGTAGCCTACTTCATGTCAAACTGGGGGTCCTTACAATTAAAATGAACACTGCAAGAGCTGTTCTGTTATGGGGTCCATTGGGGTCATTGGAATTAGTTTTTATTTGGGTGGTAGGGTAGTTTCTTTTCTTTTCTTGGCAGGGACTGGGTGGTTTTAGTTTTGGCCTGGGTTCTCCCTGAAGTAGGCCTACATCATGCTTGCCCTCGTAAATACTTGAATACTTTACCCTTTTACTTATTTGTCAACCTATCTTTTCTAAATAAATGTTGTAGCCAAAGCCGATCCTTTGATAGCTACATCAACAAATATTACACCTTTTGGGAGCCAGGCCTGTGAGGCCAAAGGACATAATACTTTCCTCTTTTTTATGCAAACTGTTAATAAAGTATTCAATCAATGAATCAAGTGCAAAGGATTAATTTTTGCCTTATGCCTGACAGAGTTGTGTGCACTGCCTAATGGCTGTGCTAATGGCTGTGTCGTATGGTGTCAACACAATCTTTGTTTATATCAGTGTTCTGTTTGGGAGTAAAGGGCTGGGACAGGCAGACAGCGGCTGTCAATCAACTAATCCACGTTCAATGGATTTAAATCCTTATAGGTCCCCTGCTAAAAAAGAACAGAATCCAGATTGATATCCAAACACAGGGGTAGAGCTACCCCAGGGGGGAAGGGGGGGTGATCTCCCCCAGCATTATTATTATTATTTACCTCTCATCTAGTTTGTAATGGTGTTTTTTGTGTGTGTATTCGACTTTAGTTAATGTTTATTGTAAGAAAATGCCCATATAGACCTGATGCCATATCACTTCACTAAAGCACTTCACTAACGCACTGAGGAGATGTATGGTAATGTGTTAAAACCTCCCAAAATGGCATAGTTTCATCAATTTACTGCCGAACATGCATCCTGTTGTCAATGGAGCTGGATGGGCGAGAGTGGTTTGTTTGGAAACAAAATGCCCTCCTTAGGCCCCGCTTTTCAGCCAATAGCCGTCTCTTTTCAGCCGTAACATTAGAGTCAACAGGAGTGTCACCACTCTCTTACTAGACTACTCTGGTTGTAGCCAGTGCCATCTAGAGACAGAGTTCTGACACCTCCATTCACTTCATGGGGCCAGTCTAATGGTGGCCTCTATACGGCATCTCACTCTACTAGGTAAGGGAGAATGTGACAAACCCTTTACCATAGTGAATGGGATCTAATGGAATCCAGCAGACAGAGAACATAAATGTGTAAACAACCATCGTGTATTAATGACTGTGGGCATACAAGTAAAAGAAAACGTGTCACATGACCAGGATACTTCCTGTCAGTGCTGTACCCCTGTGGTGTTGCAACTCTTTCTATCTTGATGGCTCTGGTTGTAGCCTCTTTGACAGTAAATGTCACAAGCCAGCCTGTGCTCATATCAAGGACCTTGCACAAAAAACACAGTTAAATCAACTTGATCAGTTGACAAACCAGCTAGATTGGAAGTGACTGTTCAGATATATTGTTCAAATTACATTGTATTCAATGTTTGGAGGGGATTTTAAACTTATATGTTTTATTGACACTGAAGTTGCATTATGTGTCACCCGGTCATAGTGCTGGCACTCCTATCTAAATTGGAGGGCACCAAGTACTATTGACGAAGAGGGGTGTTTGTTCCTATATGTTTCATCTTCCATTGTGTTTGGTTCCTGAAATGTACATTGAATGGTATTTATTTGTATCCTTAATATTCTTAAAGTAGTAAATGTGGAAGATTCTCATTGACTGTATAGCCGTGTGGATGAGTAAATTAATTACCACTTACTAATTCGGATGGTTAGCCCCACCTGTTTAAGAGCAGGTGAGGGGAGTTCAGCCTGACTTGAGGCTAGTACTGTGAGCCTTGAGGGTGAAAAGGGCTGTAAAGGGGAATTTCACCCATTTTCAACATCCTAATATGTCATTAGTGTACCCTAGAGATGCTGGGTGGACATGATAAAAAGTTCCCCCATTCTGTGTTTCCTAAATGGAGGTCTGAAGAAAATCATTAACATGGTGAAACATCTTGATGACATCATCAAGATGTATTTCACCATGTTAATGGATTTCTTTAGACGCTTCGTTTTTTGTGTGCTACAACCCATAAGTCTTTGCATTTGTGTGTGCAGAAGTTCCTGTTTATCTTGTGATTTGTTGCCAGATTTGCGAGAGAAACAAGTGTCCAGGTGAATGAAATCGAGCACAAATGAAAATAGCTGATCTACAAGCTCGCAGCGACAACATTGTGAGGCTGTGCATCTGTAATTTAACACCAGATTGAATAGATTGGAATATTTGGGATACTTCAGTCTTCCAATACATTAAAAGTATTTTTGAATGAAGAAGGCACACAATTTCAGATGGATGAGTGTGGACAGTTACATGTCAATCTGGGGGTTCTTGGTGTAAATGTGGTATACACTGGTTCAACAACATTAAGAAGCAAGCCCAAATAGGTTCTCTATGTACACTTTAGAAACAATCCCAAAAAACATTAACCAGCTGACCAGCACATATTTGCAAGTCACTTTACAGAATAAAACGAGTCAAAAGTTGCTTATAATTAGACATGGCAACACTACCAGGACGGAAGCGGCCCCAGTGCCTTGGCGGGGAAAGTCATGGACACTTATGGACCATAGATATATTATGTTATGGACCTGTCTACTTCATGGAGCCTCCATAATGGTGGTGTTGTGCATGTTGTTTTTACGTTCTTTTAACCAGAGTTTGTTCAACTTAACTATGGTTAAGCCATGCTGGATGCTGCCCATCTTTACAACGTACACACTTTGGAAGATACGATCAAAACACCTGTGACATCAACCGGCAGCCAGCATGATAGGTGAGTAATTAATTGTAAAGTATATATCACGCTGGTAAACTCAGCAGCAGCTGCCCAAAACATGGTCTGCTCTGCAAAGATGTACTAGGAAGTTGGAACTGTATTGGCCGCCGAGCCATGTAACATTTTAGTGGGTCTAGTCTAGTATGTCTACAATGCACTGTTAGTCCAGGCCAGGGACTTTTACCTGCGGTGAGCTCCCTTTAAGCAAGAATCATGTGAAGCATGGCTATGTTTGCAGTAGGCATACAAATAAGTGGGGATATTTGCTTGTCTGGTCTCTCTCTCTGTCTATCTCTCTCTCTCTCTCTCTTACACACACACCACATGTGGTGTGAATGGGAACATTTGTGCTAACTTCTAAACGAATCCTCATCAGTGGTGTGACATGACAAACTGCCTGGTACATGAGCAGGGGTAAATTCAGTTTGTTTAAGCGAAGTGCTTGGTCAAGGAAAAACAAAAGTGTCTTCCATGCTCATCTGTGGGTGTATGCCAATTGTGAATAAATCACTGTTGGTGGTGGCAAGGCGGATGCCAGGGAGAATGTTGCGCCATGCTGTAGTCTGTTGAAAGATAAGAAATAGTAATCTCTCGGCGAGCCAAAACAGAGCTGTTGTGTAATTCTGCCTTTATCCAAGATTACATTTTGCCTGAGGGCGGAGCTAGAGGAAATGATGAAGTTACTTCAATGTGTTTCAGAGAGCATGAGCAAAGCATGCTCCTCTTCATTGCAACCCACCCTATATAGTTTCTGATTCTGGGATATCTTGTGTACAAGTGGACATGTTTTACCTGTTGTCGCTAGAAAAAAGACCATATACAATTGAGTCTTGGGTACTTGTCTGGTGTACAAGTGCACTCCCTGACATAGCCTAGTACACTACACTTCTACAGTATGGGATTCACCCCAAGCCAACCCTTGATGCAGGGAGGCATTGTGGGTTTTTCGGCTAGAGATCTAAAAGTACCTCTGTGTAAATGACCACCAACCAGTCACAGTTATTGCTCCATTATGGGTTATCGTTATTGTTGATTGCTATTTTCAGTTTCCTCCATTTGTAATATTTCCCGGTTACTGTGGTTTTTACATTCTAAGAGGTTTTTGGTTTAGTGCTCTAAAATGTCTTCTGGGGCAGAGTTGGCTATGTCCTCAAGGTATTCATTCTTTTAGCAGGAGTTCATTCAAAAGGCAAGATGGCGTCAGCCAGTTGCATGAACTTTAAATAAGTTTAATCCATGTCTTAACACTCCTTGAAAGGAAAAATGAGTGTTCTGCCTTAATATACACAAGAGTGTGTATATTAAACATAGTTAAAATGATTGTTTTGCAAACACCTTAATGCCATAACAAAAGGAAGTCAACAAATGTCTTTTGATTTCTAATTTTCATGGTCTAATACCATTTTATAGTGCTAATGATGGCTCATTTGTACTGTTAAAGGGTATGGTTTACTCATTGTCCAGTTTGAAACACACGTTGGCTAAGCTGTAAGGTTTTATAACTTTATTATAGTTGACTGAGTGTTGATTATATTTCTCTTGTCATATTTCCATAGTTTTTACCAAGCCACTTTGACCTCCCAATCTCAGGTCGGACAAGTACTGTATTTGTTCATATCAACTGATTTTTGCAGATTCATTTGAAAAGTGCCCATTATCCTACCTATTTTGTAACTTTTGCAAAACATACTTCTGTAGATTAGATTTATCCATTCCATACATCACCCAAATCGGTATAATCTCTATAGTAGTCAATGTGCATCTGCCCGCTTCCCCATATTCCATCCCAATTGGCTGAAGTTGCCTTCCAAAGTTTGCAGGTTTGTTTCATTTTTAACGAAATGCCTCAAATCTTACCACAGCAGGCGATTTCCGTGCAAGTATGCACACACATTCGCACTAGGCAGAGGAAGTAATGGACTACTTAAACATTTAAGATGCTGTCTGCATGCATTAAGAAATTGCTTTTATAATTTTGATTTGGATTAATCAGTTGCAGTTGACATTTTCCCCCATTCTTAAGAATTCATCCATTACTTTATCTGTCTCTAAAGTAAAAGAAGGAAAAATATATAGGCTATATTTTCCCTTTTCAATTGTCTCTCTATTGTCTCTGAGATTTGCTATGGTACATGTAACCTATAGACCTGTTATGTCCCTTCTGAACATAACAGAAGAGAGTTCTTTGCCTTCTTATTCCCTGGTGTTTAGTGTGGTGAAGGTGTTTTTTCCTTTTTCTTGTCCACAAAAGACGGAGAAAAGCTGTAGCATCGATATTATTTTTTTGTCTGTCTCCCCGGTGCCCACCCACTGCCTTCAGATTATCAGACAAGACGGCAGCACTGTGTTTTCCAATAACCATGGCCCACCTCCTCCCACAACCTCTCTTTGACTGTCACTCTCTTCCCTCACAGCTCAATACAGGCTTGAATCATCACTGTACGACACATTTTAAAATAGAGGTGCAATCTAAAGTCTTAATCGGGGGTGCTATGGATGTATAAAACTAAAACATGTCATCAGGTGCAACGTAAGAAAAATGTACAGCTAGATTAACATTATGAGAAGAAGAAAGCGAAGGGCCTTGATCTATCCCAAGCACAACAAGAAGCACATCGGCTCATATTTTTCTCTTATACCTCTCTTAGTTGTATTTATTCATTACATTTTAAAAAAGACATTGTTGTAAAATCATATCAGCCACATACTGTGCGTTTCTCCAACCCTTCTACAAACAAGTTGTGATGATAGCTGTTCTGGTAAATCACATGGGAGTTTCTGCTGGTGCCCCTCATATAGGTATGATGTAGGTCTATTAAAAAGTAAGTAGCATCTCTGCCATTCAACCTTGACCAAGTTTTACTTTTCACGAAATGTATTCTCTTTCTTTATGGGACAGTATCGCACCTATTTAAAGTTTTATGATATAATGTTTATTTATTTATGTAACCAATCCCTAGCTGCCCGTTAACGCTCCTTAATAAGGAGAACTTTACTGAATAGTTTTGACACCAGCATCAAAGTATTACCCTTTGTGAATGGTAATATTTATGAAAAAAGAAAAAAAGAAAAATACTCATCAGTAGGGTGTCAGGCCAAACGAGCAGGGCGAGATCCATTTGTTTAGGTCAAGTACTAAGTCAAGGAGGACAAAAATGTCTTCCTTTTCTCCTGTGGGAGTATGCTAATTGAGAATCCTTCCGTGCTGGAGGTGGCAAAGATGGCTCTCAGTGAGGAGGTTTGCACCAGGCTATTGAAAGATCAGAAAGAGTAATCTCTCAGCGAGCTCGGCTACGACAGATCTGCGATGTAATTCTGTCTTTAGCTGAATACAGAGACAAAGAAATGGAGAGAGAGAAAGAGACTGAGGGCTGGGGTTTATTGAATTTATTGAGCTTACTGGGAAGTCTGAGCTGCCTGTCTGAATTATGAAAGAATGTTTATTTGCATAAGTAAAGGGACCATGGGGGAGGTGGGGATTCGTGTGGAGCACTTTCCAATGCAGTTAGAGATAAAAAGAGTAAACATGTTTTGTAATGACAGAACTTTACAGTATGCCGATTAGGGACCACATCTACAGCACTACAACAGAATGTCAGTGTGACATACTGTAGAGGGCCAGCCTGCCCTGTAGTAGTGATCTCATAGTGAAGGATGAAGACAAAACAAATAAACCTCTGGCCTAATTTGATGTGGCATAAATTGCGCCTCGTTCACTTTTTAATTTAGCCCTCTCTCCAGGGGACGCATGAAACCTTCGATTCCCTCATAAACTTATTTATGGCTGCTATTACCAAGAACGGGGTTAAATCCATTTAAATGGTGAACTCTTTTGGGAGGGAAAATTGAAAACTAAGATTTAATTTCATAAGGTTCTATTTTCAAGGGATTTTCACCATCTCTAATGCCCTCATACTATTCCAAGGCACTGATTGTAAAGCAATTACAATTAGTAGATGAAATGTGCCAACGGAAATCCTATTAACAATGTCCTCTGACCTTAATATTTACACTATCCTACTTTCAGAGATTATACTGAGCTTTCTGACTTGTGTAGAACTCATACATGCCTCCTAACAACGTACATTTTTTAGATGGCATGTATTGTGTAATTCTGTAAAAGGAACAAAATATTTTTTGCAAACAGCTGGTAGCCTACATCAAAGAGGCACATAGAAGTACAAAACAAACAAACGCAACCATGACATATTGTACATGTATATGAAGGATTGCACTGCCTCCACTGTTGCTGCCAGCTGTATTGTGTGTGTGCATTTTATAATATCCTTGAACCATGTTCACATTCTATACATGATGCAATCTAGCAGGCCTGGTCTTGTGCAGTTGTGACTAGTTTTCAAGAAGCAGATACCACCAACGTGGTAACAGGAGTTGATTAGGCTTGACGTGTGTGATGGCAAAAAATCTATTCCATCGGGTGAAGCATAGCAGCTTTTATTGAGGAAGATGACAGCATAAAAAGCAAGCAGCAGCATCCATCCAGTTGTTGCCTCGAGCCCCCACCCTACTCTCCTGTGTCCTCTCAAAGCAATATCACAGACTTTACACTGTTCCCCACTCACAACGAAGGGCTGCAATTCTTACATTACTAAGCTGCCTTTAAATTGTAGTATTCTAATTTAATATATAGGCATGCTTATGTAGGGCCTGGGCTATACCTGTACTGTGCTGAATTGCAGCTTGCCATGGCTCTTTAGCAGTCTGCTATGTGCCAAACAGATCCATAGGTGCTAGGTTTGCCTCTCGGCTAAGGCATTGGTGGCAGTGGCCTCCGTTATTGTTCTTCAGCATTGCAGACCTGCATAGTCGCCAGCACGTTGCATGCCGGGTAGTGGAGGTCAAGCCTTGCTCCTGGCTGGTGCACATGGACGCACTTCCAGGTTGGGCTGACAACTATAGACTAGTTCAGGTTAGCACCTTGTACAGAATCAACTATTTCCTATTGTCTCCATGTATATGGCAGCAGCAGTGTGTAACTAGACCCTACAGTGGTGTACAACATTCTGATACAACAGCTCATTAATTGTTAAACGTAATTAACATACTAAAACAGGGGTCCCCAAACTTTTTCCAGCGAGGGCCACATAACTTTTCCCTTCCCCAATGGGGGGCCGGGTCAGTTTGTAACAGAAAAAAATGAGACGGATCATAGGGGTGCCTAAATGTAAACATTTATTGTTTTGGTTCAGCTGAGCTAACAATCCATGTTTTAGCGTTGAGAGGTTGTGTCTGCTCAAATTTGTCTTTTTCAAGCCTTGTAGCCTACTTTTAATGAAGCTGTAATGTTCAATTACCACAATAATAGCCTGAACAATCTTATTGTTTATAAGCATTGAAACATTTTCGACTTTGTAGGCTACTACAAACACATTCTATCCCCCCTTCATAATTTTTTTTGGGGAAAAAGTATTGACCTTGTAGCCGACTGTCTTTCTCTCTCTTTAACCCCATTTATTTTTATTTTTATTTCTTTCAATTTAACTCTGAGAGTCCATTGGTTTTTTAAATAAGGGCATGCATCCGCCAGTCAGATGTCCCACTGATGATGTACATACGTTAAACCCACAGGCGGTGGGCACCTGATGCAATGCTAAAAGGCAAGCAGCTTCTCAGACTCGCACATCTCCCACAAGCTACAAATAGGACGAGGAACTAGACTTTTAGAGCTGGCTGAAATCTTAAGTAGAAAGGAGATGTGTGGTCTACAGATGCTCTGGCCGGTGTACAAGAAGGACAGACGTAATGAGACCAACCGCTATACAGCTGGTATGGTGTATGACCTCCACACCATCTGGCATGGAGTGTACCCTCTAGTAAGGTCGTATAGACCTCACCCATTCAGTGAATGGGTGGGTCAGGGGCCTTGTCAGAAGGGAGAAAGAAAGCTGTAAATTGTCATAAAATGCGTATTAGAACAAATGATCACAGTATCATTGCATGTCTGCCTTTTTCAGTGTCCTGACAAAGCACAGTTGTACAACCAGTGCAGAAAGAGTGCACAAAATGCACTGTTCACTTGTGAAGCGTGAAGCGTATACTACAGTTAATATCGACAATTAACTATGCTGGCTGCCAACATGGTCCAAAGGAGGGGGGCGATATGGGCCCTGATGTCACACACAACTCAAGGCTCCACATATATTATATCTTGAATCCTGATACACAGGAATGGTGTATCAACACTTGTGTTTTTGTCTCAGATGTGACATTTTCGTCAATGGAAGTTGGCCGTTGCGGCATTCTCAAGCGTGGGTGGAGCTTCATTTCCAATCCACCATCAGCATAAAAACTAGCATGTGATGGTGGGTTAGAGCCAAAAAAACACAAGCAGACACAATCCCAAATGTTGATTCCACAGACAAGGAGGAGAAGGATCTTCAACTAGAAAAAGTGCTCCTCGGAGCAAGCACAGCATTGAGACAGAAAGTCTGCCAAGATTTAACAAGAAAGTGAGGAGGAACACTGGGTTCTCACAAGAAGCCCCTCTGTTCCAGTGGGTTAATATTAAAATAACAGTTAAATAATAAGGGCAAATGTTGTTATAAATGGCAATAATGGCTTGTATTCTGCACTGGGGCCTTGCCACATCTACAAACGTACACCCAGAAAGGAAATATGAAACGGAAAAGAGAGGAAAATATGCCATCATTAAAATTAATAACATCCTAAAGTCAGTCAGAAATCTTGAGCTATTCCAATGTCCTGAATGCATAGATAAAATGAGGAACCAATGATTTATATAATTGTGTTTTTTAATGGGGCTTTCTGCCTGGTTGTTACTCCAGCACATTCAGCACTCATGCTGTACTTGCATTACAGCTATACATTAGAACAAATGAGTTATTTTTTTAGAGTCACAGGGGATATGCCAAGAGTAGTCCAGGATTATTACTATATGTGAATGTCAGAAAAACTCTCCAAACTTTTTGTGTTTCATCCAAACCTTTCAGATTGCTTTATCTATTATTGAAGCACATACATAATTATACAGGCAGAAAGAAAGATTCCTGATAAATAATTCCAGTTCAGCTGTGTAGCAGTTTTCTGTTGTCCCCATTGAAGTTGTCATCTAAAAATGAATAAATTGATGTTTTGGGGAGCTACAGTTCTATGAGAAGTCTTATGACTCTCTCTAGAGTCTGAGCTTTGGTGCTGTATGCCACATAGAGAACCAGAGGGCTTTCCGGTCTCATATCTTTGAAACCTTCTAGGAATTCTGTACGCTTTGATGAGACAGAGGGAGATGAAGCATTCTGGCAATAGTATGAAAGAAAAAGTGCTTTTCAGAGCATAGGTCTCGCCAAGGCAGATGTAGCCTATAATACCAGTATGCTGCTTTTCGACATACTATTGTATTTCGTTTTTTCATGTTTTTTGATGATATTCATGGTTTTGCAAAACTGTATTCATAGTTCAATGCTTGATTTAACAATCTTCTAGAGGTAAAAATATCAAAACCTGCACTTTCAATTTAGCATGATCCTAATGGTGAGAATGAAAAAATGAAAACATATATATATATGAAGACACACACACACACACACGTACGTGTGTGTGTGTGTGTGTGTTTGTGTGTGTGTGTGTTTGTGTGTTTGTGTGTGTGTGTGTGTGTGTGTGTGTGTGTGTGTGTGTGTGTGTGTGTGTGTGTGTGTGTGTGTGTGTGTGTGTGTGTGTGTGTGTGTGTGTGTGTGTGTGTGTGTGTGTGTGTATAAAAAATGAAGTTACGCTTTCCAATGACATAGAGCACCGAAATCTGAGGCCAATATCACTAGAGGGCACCATGTCCACAGGTCTGTGTACTTTTTTTTATTAAAGTAATTTTTTATTAAAGTAAAATCCCCAGGGGACAGGATTTTAGATCTGAGTTTGAAAAATAAACAATTCACCCAGCCTGTTTAACTCATGGATATGAAGAAACGCCTTACTGAGAGAAAATGCTAGTCACAGCTGTTGAATTAGTTACACCACTAGAAACAGACCCTATCAAATGTGTGAGACTGACTTAAATGATACGTCTGTGATACAGACCACGCTGGCAATATCGCACGGACAGCTTGTCTACTTTTGGACCACAATATTAATATATGCAAGGCTTCTTGGTTAGAGTGGATGACAATAATTAGAAAAGCTGAAGTTACCTGAATTAAATTGGCTACATTGAATACTGAATTTGGGGTTCAAGTAGTACCACATAACTGTGTGGTCTCTGGTAACATTATAAACTGTGGCCTTGGCCAATTTCAGCCCTCCTCCATCCTGCAAAAGTTGCATACATCTGCATTTGTGTGATGTAGAATCTGTAGGAGCAACAATTAAAAACATGAAATTAGAGAATCAAGGTGTTTTTTTTTTTTTAATAAAATGTTTATTTTCACCCGTCCATAATTTTCTGTATACAAGTATGAGTAACAAAAGCCAAAAAAGCAATCAATTTGAGCCTATTCTCTTAAAAAACGGTAAGGCATGACTGTCTGCTTGTATAACCGTGAAACATCAATTCCCTCAAGAACTTTAAGCAGCAAGCTCTGGCAACTCCTAATGTGCCCCTTACTTTTCTGTTTTTGCAAATCACGACAGTGCTACACTCACATCATTATTTAGCAAAGGTGCAGAAAAGGTTTAACATCAAACTGGAGAAGACCATGAATAACATATATTTTCCAAACATTTGTAAAATAAAAAAAAAGAAAGGGAAAAAAAGAAAATAAAAAATAACACCCCCGCCAACCATACTGTTTTCTACACTTTGTAGAATTTGAATAATTTTAGTTTACTTTAACAAACACAAAATAATTTCATAGACAAAATAGTAGCCTATATTCCTTGCTGTATGTGGGGCTCCAGCATATTCAGATTTTGTCTCCAACCACAAAAATGTTACCTATTTGGAGAAAAAAGAAATGTCAACCTGGACCCGAGAAACCAAACTGAGACAAAACTTTTGTTTGCAGTTGTGAGCGTTGCAAAAGTACTCCTCAAGATACATTTTCTTTTCTGTATTTGAAGGACGTGAAAACGAAAAGAAGCCTCTTACATTTTCTTTTCTGTATGTGAAGGACGTGAAAACGAAAAGAAGCCTCTCATCCAGCATCATTCAAGGCTCTTCTCTGTGGAAATGGGCGCTCATAGGTGCATTTGACCTTTGCATGACATACTCTTACCTACTGGTTTCTCATTTCCAAAAGCGCCATGATACACTTTAAGCCTCACTGAGGAGCCGGTTTGCTCAGGCATGGGAATGACAGCATCTGAAACAAAGTTGAACCACTGTGCTCGCCCACCGTCACAAAATAATCTTCTTTTAGTTCACTCATAGCAAAGCGACTCCAATGAAGTACAGTGTGAGCTGCACTTTTTCTATTTACTTTACATGTTGCTTTAAAACATGATGCCCGTTTTGTGTGTAGTCAAACATTTTCCCCAGTATTGTCATGTTTGGCTACAAGACTGTTGTTAAAGGATAAAAAAGTGAGAATCCAGTTTGTGGCTCATATCGAATTCCATTGGGGCATACAGTATGTAACAACCCAATACTAAACACATATTGTACGATCATGATGGTTTCATTCGATTAAATTAATTTCAATTCCAAGATGCTGCTTGTGTTAAAATAACAATTACAATAGGTTCTCAGTGCTATTCATAAAAATAAATCCGAATAAACTTTTGAGATCTTTTCTAACCTTTTTGTCAGAGGGACATTTCTTTAGTCATTTCAAAATAAAACTGTGGAGAAAAAGCATAATACACATGTTTTGTTTTGAAAGACCATGTCAAGAATATATTGGTTTGATTTTTAGTACATTTATAAACCTTTGTGGGAAAAACATAAAACATAACAAAAACAACTAAAGATGTGGTGAATATGATTGTACTTAAAGAAAATGGAAACGGAAATTAGAAGCTTGAAAGTTAATCTTTAACGTACCCAGAAGTTAGATCCCAAACGTACTAATGTCATATTTTACCATTTTATTATATTAAACTTAAATCTTTTATACTTCTTTCCTTTTGCCAAACTCTTTTTTTTTATTATACAATAGTGCTGCTAACATAACTTTCCAAAAACAAATGATTCTTTATATGCTAAAATGAAGCCACTGGTGAAACAATAGAGCACAGTACCTTTCGGTGAAAAAGGCAGGCCTACAATTTAATAAAAATAATGGTACTCAACTGAAGGGTTCAATAAAATTGTATTGTACAAAAAATGATACAATACAATTCAACATTCTGAAAATATAAATATATATTTTTCTCTAGATATGTTGTAATTGTGTCCTGTAGGTCTGAAAGCACATGGAACCAACAAACGTAGTTTGAAAATACACAGATACTGTATTGAGATCATCAAGTGTGCAATTACAGAGTGACTGCTCCCTATATGATGCAACTGAAGCAGTAGTATCAGGTGAACGCACAATCCAATTACTGCTGAGCCTGGATAAAAAACAATTACAACATTGCCATTCATACCCATACAATAATACATACTGTACTTTCTCTCTGTGGGGGACTCAAAAGGCAAAAGCAATCACAATTTTCTTCTTGTAAAGAGGGGGCTTTTTTATATGAGCATCTAACGATGGGTGTCACTCTCCAAAAGGGATGCATCTTGTTCAAAACCAGTTCTGGAATTATGGGAAAATGTCACATTTTCCATTTTCTTTTCTTTTATATAAGGGATGTGAAAGCTGCTTCAGTGAAGACACCAAGCAGTCTTTGGGGGACAAGCAGGATGCAGGGCTGAAACTCAGCCCTACCGTGAATCCATTTTGGATGAGATTCAGGAGCTTCTACATGTCCATTGAGGGAACGTCAACAGCATTAGAACTTGCTGTTCAATATACTTTGAAGTCCGAGTACAATGGTCCTTAATCAGGACACGTGTAGGTATTATCTCAACTGTGTCTGCAGTGCCAAGAGTACAAGGGCAGCGGTTACCAGCAGCAGGGAGGGTCCATGGGAAAACGACTTTCCGGCTGCTGCGGCACGTACATCGCTACGGTCTGCGCCGATTACGGGCGCCTCTGTACCGATTATGATGGGCTCAGTGGTACAGCCGTCAGAGCACCCGCTGCCGCTGCCGGAGCCGCTCCCCTCATCGCCTGCAGAGACAACAACACGCATGTGAAAATCTACGAATGAATTCTGTGCTCATCCAACAATGTGTGGAGGGAACGGCAGTAACATTCTTAAAAAAAAAAAAACAATCAATAAAAAACAGTGTATACATAGAGGCTACAGTATCTGCAGCAGTTTATCGTGCAATATCACCGCATGTTGTCAAAACAAGGGGATTCCCTCTCTTTTGTAAGATGATTTTATTTTTTCTTTTACTGACATTATTGGTAGTACACAGACAGGAAGCAGGGAGAGAGCATCAGGGACTGACATGCAGCAAAGGGCCAATGAGCTGGGGAATTGCTGTCAGAGCCTACAGTATGTGGTCGACAGTGATATGTACTGCAGGCAGTCTTTCTGAGCTTAGGCTGTTGCACATCCTCTCCAATCTATTCTTCTGATGATGATAGACTTTGCTTTAGTAGACAACTGAGACTTTTTTTGGTACAGTAAAAGGTGTAAAAGTGTGTGTATAAGCACACAGGTACTGTACAAGATGCATAAATAAACAAACAGAAACTGACCGATTCGGTTCTCTGTGCCACTACCACATAATTTATATTAGGAAACTTACTAGAGTCCTGGAAGTATATATCATTTCCATTGTAGGCATTCTTCAGCTTGTTGGTCATTACACGGAGAGCCATGATCTGCTGTCGAATCAGCGTGTCTGGTCTAGTGATGTCTACCTCCACCTCAGGGTTGTTGAGCTGGTTGGTCAGACCTTCCTTCACCACTTCAGGGAAATAACTGAGCAGGAAGAAATCAGAAACTTATGTCATATGTAACATTGATGGATGTTGCCTGGTACACTATGTTTTTCATGCTGGGTGTGCACATACAAAATATGTAAATGACATTGTAAAACAAATAAGATTTTGTCAAGAAGCAAGACATCCAGGAAAAAAAAAGAAATAGTCGGATAATAAATTCAATGAGATTCACATTAATTTTGATTTCCAGGTATGTTTGCACATGGTATTGAATATTTGAATAATATGGTTACATAAGGAGTATATGCCTTCTCTGTCCGCAATGCACAGTATGTTCTTATTGTTCTTAGGGCTTACTTTGAAAAAGCAATAAAAAGTTTGAATCATAAAGTAATGAAGTGTAAGTGTGTGTGTGTGTGTGTGTGTGTGTGTGTGTGTATATATATTAGTCAAAGATCACAAGCATGATGACTAATTGTGACACACTGTGGTATTGTAGATCTTGAGCAAAAGTTTTTAATTTTTAATCACATGTTGCCATCTTTTGACATGACCAAAATACAGGTAGGGCCACGAAGTCCCTCCTTGTTTTTGTCTTTTTTTCCTCCTTCTCCTCCTTCCGCCAAAAATAGCTGTTCTGGCTGAACCGTGCAGTCGGTTTTCACGAAAATTGGTAATCTGGTAGAGGATGATGCCAAACGGTGATGATCGAAGCCCATGACCAGTGGCCAAATGGTGGTGCTATAACACTCAACTGAAAGTGCAAACTTTGAACATCCATAACTCATGAACCGTTTGACTGTCAGAAATGTAAATTATATTCGCCTATGCGTCTCCTTATGCCAAACAACTTTTCTGACTTGACCTCTGACCTATAGATGAACCGCCATCTTGAATTATATGTAAAACAGTTAAAATGCCTCTTCTCCTATAATCTTTGATCCAAATGCATAAAAATGACCTACACATGAAGCCATACAAACATGAAATGGGTGTGAATTTTCTTTTAGTGAAAAAAATGTTTTTTACGAGCCAATGAAAATTGCTCGTTTGTGAAAATTCTTCTATTGCCCCTAATCTACACATGCAACGTAATCTGCTTATGAGATTTTACAGTTTGGTAGAGGGGGATGCCAAATAGCACTAAAACCAGTCTCACTGCAATTGCTCAAATGGGGGCACTATAGCAATTCATTGAAACTGAAACATTTGAACAAGCATAACTCAGGCCTCGTTTGGCCAAAAATCATGGGACTTATTTCTACGCGTTCCTTGACTCGTGTGGAACACATCTGTAACTTTGACTGGTAATCTCCACCCCCAGAGTGTCCGCCATTTTAAGCAGTTTGAAAAATGTCATGCAAGACACCTGCTACATGAAAACTTTGTCCCCATCCCGACAAAAGTTCAGAAGCAAATTTGTTTTCATCAAAAAATGACGTTTTTATAAGCCAATGAAAATTTCTGGTTTATGAAGCTTCTTCTGCTTGTCTCTCTCTGGCAACACTGGAGCAAGTACATTGTGCCAGATTGTGTGAGGGGAATAAGTATGTGGAACTTGCTCCTTGACTAATGAGAAACAATTGTCACTTGTGACCACTTTGACCACTAAGCTCCCCCTCGGATGAGTCAGTCAGGGCAGGGTTTTTGAACCCTGCTCCCACAATTACCTGATGTATTTCTCAAGTTCAGGCTCCCATGTTTCTATGGCTTATTTGTGCGTATTGTTCTGACTCCTTATTGCTGCTTGCTTGGTCCCATCTTATCACTGCTTGCAGTTATATTTTAGTTTAGATTAGTTGGAATTAATCTACTTCATTTAACTGAATTATCTCTACTCATTAGAATCAGATTGGCAGACACAATTGTAGGCTATAGACAATCCATGAGACAGCATACAAACTAGGTTAACATAGGTTAGTTTTGTTAGTGTAGTTTAGATTATTTTAATTCATGTAATATACTATCCAATTTAAACACTTTGCTAATCACAAGGTCATAACATGTGTACCATTCTTGCTGATCAAACTACCATCACCCATTTATTGTCATAATGGCAATACCACAATTGTCATCCTGAAACAACAATATCTTGTGGTGCCATCTGGTGTGCCATAAAAGATTAAATTCAGCCAAAGACTGGAATCAGTGACAGTGGATAGTATATCAAGTCACAGTGGTTAGGTCAAGGTTCAGACCTGTATTAGTTATGTTGTCTATCCCCCTTAAGAGTGTCTTTGAACATGACACTGCTCCCTTACTTGCTGCAAAGGTACCGCAAATGTGTACCACAAATGTCGACCACTGCCCTAAATACACTAGTCTACAGCACAGTTTACTTTATTTTCAAGGGTATTATTATTAACTGTAACAATGATTGCCTAATTTTCTATCAGCACATTACATCCATCCAGTCACGTTTTCAGCAAAGACTCCACATTATTCGTAAGCTCAAATCATTATCTGTTGCTCCTCATCTCCTGTTATTACTGTACAAAAGCATTATCCAACCTATTCTGTTGTACTGTTCTGCATGTTTTTACACCATTCTCCCCATGCCTAACAGAAACAAACTCTCCAGTATCACTCGGATTGCTTCCAAGATCATTGGACTCCCCACGCCCTCACTTGCTGATATGAACAATAAGGCCATTACACGGCTAGGTCTGTCAATATCAAATGACACTGATCATCCACTGTATCGCTTCTTCAACCTCATGCCATCTGGGCAAAGGTATAGAACCTTGCCCTGGAAAAAGGTCCGGTTCAGTAGGAGTTTTGTTCCCTCAGCTATTGCAGCTTTAAACAAACTGCCCCGCCGATAGGGTGATCTGTATACAATGTTCATGTATGATGGGATGGTTTTGTCTGTGGGGACCCCATGTTCTCTGTTTTGTCTTGGTGTCTTGTGCTTTGTATTGTTCAATGTTGGTGTTTGAACAGACTGTGAAGACAAATATCCTTCGGGACAATAAAGATTATTATTATTATGATTGCCTAATTTTCTAAATTCACCACACCTCTTCTTGGAGCTGTATAATACCCAATCACCAGAAGAGTGTGTGTAGATGTAAATGTTTTGTTTACAGTATGTAGAGTAGCGCATTCTCGGCCTGCTGGCCTAAAAATCCCTGGGCATGGAGAATTTCCTTTGGCTTAGTGGCGTTCCATGTGTGAGACCTGGGTACAAATCCTTTGCTTCAAACACATACTGTATATCACAATGATTATGATGGATATCCCTGCCTGAGCAAGCCTGGTAGAAGGTTGCAGTCAACCTGTTTATTTGCATTTGTAAGGACAGGAATATGTCTTTATATTCATTCATTCATTCATTCATCAATCCATATATTTTTTTTTACACCAATACATTTCACTGAGAACATTCTGTGCCTGGGTTTTTGGACTCTGGTACAGTATGATGATATTCATCTCTGAACTGTTTATCAATTTTTATTATTTCTCTGCAGTCAATTCATCAGATTTAGAGTAGTGTCGAGGGGAGGTATTGGCATTAAGATGAAAATGGAAATGTACTTTATTGCTTGTGATTCGCCATTCCTGCATTTCTGGTCAGTTAGGTATGGATAGAGATCTCATTAGCTGACCTTGTTTCAACCGTGTACTCTACAGAATGTGGTCAAATTAAAGAACTCTACACAGTCCTCTGCCTATATGAGACACTGCTCAGTTGTTCTCAGCATCACCCCAAGGGGAGTCCACAGGCTCCCCATATGATTTTGTGGCCGTCACAAGATGACAGTGAAGTGAAGACATTTTAGGAATTTTAAGACCTAAAATACCATTACTGCGTCACAATTAGTCAACAAACCATTGAAACTGCTCAAACATTGCAAATGGTCAAATAGTATCAGAAAATGAAAGTACACACTCTACAAGCTCACAATGCCTCACATTGTGAGATTATAGATCTTTTATTTTCTCAAAATAACTAGTACATTCCAAGCGCTTATGGTGGGCACCCTGTGGGGCGTGGGTTCCCAGTTCAAATATGATTATTTTGGAGAGTCACGGCCTGAAAAGGTTGAGAACCACCCATTTTATATAGCACATGCAGGACTTGCCTTGTATAAACTGTGTCCATTGTGCCTATGTAGAGAGCATTAATCTGGTACAGCGGGTGCTAGTTCTAATCCCCAGCAGGCAGGAGGTGATAAGTGAAAATGTGGAGTAGATTTCCTCTGGGTATATTGAGTGGTTAAAGTTCTTTTCACCTGCCCTTGGTGTGACTGTTCCAGCACTGCTCCTCGTCTGGTTCTGTCAGCTTGCCCGTGGTACAGATTTCATCTGGCAGATTGGACCAGAACCTCTTGGACCCCTTCAGTTGATCTTTGATTTCAATCACCTGTAGTGTAGGACAAACACAAAAATGCTGGGTTGATGGGCTTTAGAATTTGAAGACTGCACAATGTTGATGTGCACTGAAGGCTAGTGGTTACTGACCAGACGGTATACTGTGTATAGAAGTCGTAGACTAGATCGGAATACATTTGCTTTAAGGTTTTCTGGTCTACAGCATATTCAGATAGAGACAGTGTATGCTATGGGTGTGTGGAATTTACAGGCTATAGCAGGCAGCCTCTAGACCAGCTCTTGACCTGATATGAGCATTTATCAGTAAATGGAAACCAGGCTTAGCACAGCTACTGCAGAAAGCCTGGTGACAGTGACACACAACGGTGTAGCGCATAGAGCAATAGTCCTCAACAGGCGGACTGTGGTCCACGACTGGACCACCACACATTTCTATGCAGAAACTGGCAAGAAAACAAACAAACCAACAAAAAAAACGAAAGAAAAAGAAAAGGCACCACGACAGCGAGTTGAATTTGTATTTGGCGAATGCCAACCATGGCAGTGCTCTGAATGTGTGAGTGTGTGCATGTGTATGCCTGTGTATTTCATTCATTTCCCTGTCCGTCTTCGAGCCGCAGAAGCATTCTTCTGCGTTCTTCTGCGAGCAGGCAGTGCCTGGGTATTATCCATCCTTTTTGGACCTCTTATCCATAGTCGGGTTGTAGGGATGCTATACTATTGTCTAAATGATGGGTGGCTTAAACATTAAAAAATTGTCTGTTAATTTCCATTTGGAGAGCGTCTTACTGATATCTTTCAAGGATAATCATCCACATGATTAATAATACACATGTACGTGTGTACGTACATGTGTATTACTACTGCTGTAGAAGTTTAACGTACCATTAAAACCTCTACAGCAGTATTAAAGGGAAAGTTGTTGTTGTTACTATTATTATTATTAGCAGCAGAACTAAAATATTGTTGTTGTTGTTATTTGTTACTCATACAGGTACATTGGTGGTATAATGCACATCAGGACTGTTGATTTACTGTATTTTTCGGTGATTCAAGACATTGTGATGTTTTGTTTATCTGGGAATGAGGTTTCATTCCACATTGATTCCAAGAGAAGTTCAGAGAACAGCACATGATGACTGAGAGCAGTCATGGTAACATGAGGATGTTGTGCTGGGTGCTTTGGTTTGGTGGTTTTATGTAATCTGAACCTCCTTTGTGTTCAGTTATCAACATACAGTAGTAAAGTCAAACCAATGCTAATGGTTCTGGAAGACTGTGTATTGTAGTTGCCTCCACCAGGCTGAAGGCCTGGGGAGAGAGATGTTTTGCTGTGTGTGTGTGTGTGTGTGTGTGTGTGTGTGTGTGTGTGTGTGTGTGTGTGTGTGTGTGTGTGTGTGTGTGTGTGTGTGTGTGTGTGTGTGTGTGTGTGTGTGTGTGTGTGTGTGTGTGTGTGTGTGTGTGTGTGTGTGTGTGTGTGTGTGTGTGTGTGTGTGTGTGTGTGTGTGTGTGTGTGTGTGTGTGTGTGTGTGTCCATCTGTCAGTCTGTGTACAGCTACGACACCGTTGGCTCAGCCAACGCCAAACTCTGCGCACACACAATCCCTGGATGCCAATGATGAACCTCTGCCACAAATATTCCACAACAGCTATAGTGCCACCATTGGGCAGATTTTTGGCAAAAAGCATTTCTGTAGATTACTCATACACATTTCATCTATACATCACACAATGCTGACTATCAATTTGCATGTGATCATGGCTAAATGTTGCTTCCAAAGCTCACATGATTGGTTTCAAAAGTTCTTTTGTCGTGATTCAATCCCCCCTCCAACAATTGCCCCCTGTACTAAATGTTCTGGGCTTAGGCCCAGACCTTGTCAACTCCATGGTCCTTCCTGGCTGCCTGCATCCCTTGTATTGTAGGGTAATGGTTCTCAAACATTTTGTGCACAAGGAACACAATCTGTATTCATAACAGAAACCTAGATCAGTGGTTGCTATTGTTGGCAGAACAAATAAATTAAACGGACACATGGGTCGCCCTGAATCGGCGAGACTCAAAAATATACAATAAGGTGCAAAGAGCGAGAAGTGTGGTATTGCACTCTGCCACAAATATTCCACAACAGCTATAGTGCCACCATTAGGCTGATTTTGGCAAAACACATTTCTGTAGATTACCAGTACACATTTTGTCCATACATCACACAATGACTATCTATAGCCGTGTGATCATGGCTAAATGTTGCTTCCAAAGCTCATATGATTGGTTTTGATTTTGAACAAAATGCCACAATTCACAAACGGTGTGAAATTTCAATGAAATTATAAACAGAAATTTCCACTTGGCCAAGGACAAAATTACTGAAACAAAGGTGGAGTACGCACATTTCTAATAAATTTTACAGGTACTGAACTAAAAAAGTCGAATGTGCAAAAAGGAGAAAAATAGTTTGCACACCGTATAGTAGCTCCTAGGGTACTTTATTGAAGGAGAGACAACGTTTCGACCCTACATGGGTCTTCGTCAGGTATCTGACGAAGACCCAAGGACAAAATTACACCTTTTCTTCTCCAAATCAGCCTCACTGTTGCACTATCAGGGAAATTCCTGTTTTCAACTATAACTGCATCAACCTGTGTGCGAACTTTATATATGCATACTCTATAGAGGCCATGGAAAAACAGTATCCCTCCACATCTTCCGGATATAGCTCCACCATGCGGTTAATTTCTGCAAAACACACCTTTGTCACAAAGAATTTCATGCAAACTGGTACACATGATCTCTGTAGTCATGTGATAGGAATCTTAGTCTAGTAGCTGAAATTCCTTCTAGTCTGGACTAGTCTGAGGAAGGAATCTTAGCCAATCAGTCAATCTTAGCCAATCAGCAATGCCACTTGACATTTTTCAATTCAGCTTCTTGATGGATCTTTACATCTGCATAAAACTTTGTCTGCCAAACATCATGAATGCTTCTATCCACCTGTTGGCGACTGTGCCCTGAAGGGCACTTTTTCTAGTTGATTCTATAACGCATTGAGGATTACCAAAACACTGGCGAGACATTTCTCTGGATGGTAGCCTGGCCTAACCTGAAATGATTTTGGCCTGGGGGTGGGGGTGCCGTTTGTTTTTGGTTGACTCCCAGAGATTGAAAGCCTGGGTGTCGAGGCTATCTGGATGGCAATTAAAGCTGTTATACGGGCACTACAGGGACAAACGCATAAGGCTCATGAGACTAAAGCCTCACATCTTTAAGGTTTTAAATAGACATGTCAGTAGTGGCAGTGTTACTGAGTGAAATGTACTTTCAGATGAAATATACTGTAGATATATGTTTGCAGTAATCATACAATCACAATAAAAAATAAATTGAGTTGCAGCCCACCCAATTCAATGTGATTCAATCCACCCTCCAACCCCCTGTACTAAATGTTCTGGACTTAGCCCCAGACCTTGTCAACTCCATGGTCATTCCTGGCTGCCCGCATCACTTTTATTGCATGGGTCACCTTGAATGAGTGAGACTAAAAACATACAATAAGGTGCCAAAGAGCGAGAAGTGTGGAATTGCATTAGGCAGGAGTGTTTGAGAATTATTGCATGTGAAAATTGTGCAGGACATGCATGAGGTTATAGCGTTGCAGTAGTGAATAGTGCCAGATCGTTTGGAGGTGGGGGTTTGGGCCTACGCCAAGGATTTGCAGCTATAGCCTTCTCATGCTTGCATTGGTAACGGGGAGGTTGGCTGTGATGTTCAATGGGCGAAATTGTGAAATGTAGTGAGACGAAGAACATGTTTAAGAGAGACTGGGAAGGTGTAGACAAGTATACTAGACTAGAGAGAAGAGGAATGAAAGTCGGCAGCAGTAAGACTGAATGTGTGTCTGAACGAGAGAGGACAGTGTGTGGAACAGTGAGGAGGATGCAAGCAGTAGAGGTGGGGAAAGTGAAGGAGTTTCAATACCTCAGGTTAACTATGCAAAGTAATGGGGAGTGTATGTGGAAGAGAGGTGAGAACGGATGAAGCAAAGTGTCAGGAGTGATTTGAAAGGTACCAGGAAGAGTGAGAGGGAAGTTGCAGGTGCGACATGGATCCGGAGGCACCGTTGGAAAGACAGGAGGCAGAATTACGGCTGTTACGAGTGTCAAAGATTGGCAGTATCAGAAATGAATATATTAGAGGATCAGCCCAGGTTAGAAGGGTTGGGGATGCTTGAGAGTTGCTTGTGGTTGCAGAGGAGCGTTAAGACGCCACAGTCTCATTTTTTCACTGTTACTGACCATGCACATCCAGTCATCCACGTCTGCATGCATTAGCCATGGGTTCTGTGGCCACCATCCCCTGAGCTAAGGCATGTACTCTGCTCTGTTAGGTCCCAACAGATATTTACTCAGTGTGTGTGTGTGTGTGTGTGTGTGTGTGTGTGTGTGTGTGTGTGTGTGTGTGTGTGTGTGTGTGTGTGTGTGTGTGTGTGTGTGTGTGTGTGTGTGTGTGTGTGTGTGTGTGTGTGTGTGTGTGTGTGTGTGTGTGTGTGTGTGTGTGTGTGTGTGTGTGTGTGTGTGTGTGTGTGTTCGATGGCAGTCTTGACTCTGCAACGCAGAGACAGACAAAAGAGAGGACTGTTTTTCCTTATTTTTGGCAGTTTTTTTTTTTAGGCACGCTATAGCCCCTTCTATCCACAACTTTCCTACAACCCTAAAAGTCTTTGCGTTTTGTGTGCAGAAGTTCCTGTTATCTTGTGATGTGTTGCCAGATTTGCAAGAGAATCAAGTGTCCAGCTGTATAAAATCAAGCACAAATAAAAATACAAGCTCACAGCAACACATTGTGAGGCTATGCATCTGTCATTTAAAATCACATTGAATATATTGAAATATTTGGAATACTTTTTAAACATTTAAATAAAGAAGGCACGAAACATTTTCAGATGAATGACAATTACATGTCAATCTGGCATGACCAGTTAGGAAGCAAGCCCAAATCAGTCCTACATGTAACGAGCCCAGAAAACTAAAACTGTTTGCAAGTGACTTTACAGACTAAAACGAGTCAAATGCTTATAAAAAGTAGACATGGCAACACTGCCCAAACAGAAGGTAAGCACACACACAGGGACCAGTGCCTTTGGTTGAATGCAGGATTGTACATCAAATTAGCGTCTGAACAAATAGCCATAGTGTCATGATGATGTACAATAAAAAAGCACTCCTCACTTCACATGGGTGTGACTTTTTTTTCACCCTCCGTCTCATCTCCATTATCTTATCGTGCCCTAAAGTCTGACTGCACAATCACAGTACTGCATGTTCTGAACATTAATACAGTACCATCAGCTGAACCTGCCTCCCCTCTGGCATTAGTCTGTAGTCTACCACCGGTGTTGATATGATGGGAAATAACAGTCCGCCTGCATCTTCAACACAATAAAACATTGTTAGCCTTCCAGTCATCCAAAGGGGGGGGGGGGGGCAGCTCTCAATTATCCTGAAATGGATCCCATCATTTCAACGGATGCCATAATTTACTGCAGCAGCTCTCATAAAAATGTACACGTGATATCAGATAGTAAAAGAGCCATGATAAAGCCATAATACATCAATCACAAATTGTTTAATCTGTCTAATGGTTTCATATCACAATGACCGTCAGTTTTAAAAAGACAACACTGGACCAAAACAGAAATCCAGGCTGGTAGACATTTCACAGCACATTGGAGAGTGACCCACTGTGAGCTTGTAAGTCGACTATTTGCTGTAAAGGGACACTTCCCCCTTTTTGCAATAAACATACAATAAACATGTGGTTTTCCTGCACTACAATTCATGTAATGTGGATAGTGAGAGGCATTTCACAGTGTAAGAATGTTAACACAGTTTTTATAGTTTGCTTCAACACCGATAATACCGGTAAAACCGGACCACTAGATGTCCTCAGAGTCCTGGTGCATATATGCCAAAACCTCATTAAACATTGGTAATAATATATACAACGGTTTCATTCATTAAAATATTTCCCATTTGGAAAAAAAATAAAAAAATAATACGTAATAGGTTGGTTCATACTGTGTTATTTTAAAGAAAACATGAACCATGAAACAAAGTGGATACATTTAACACTGGCATTTTCCTTTTTACAATGCTTTTCGTGCCACGAAGCTGCGATTAGTGTGTGCTGAGCTGTGAGTCAATGTAGCCAACACAAGCAAAAGTCGGGCTGTGGTCCGTCCGTGTAGACAGCGTGTTAAAGAAGGGGGAAGTTGCAACCTCCTATAGGAGGGCACATTCTGTGTTTTAGACATGTAAAAGAGCAGGGACTGTCGCCCCTTGCCCCTTTTTATGTCCGTGTTGCGCACGTACATGTAGACTGTATATTGAGCGAGAGAGCTCTGCGGTGATATACTTTGTGAACTACCCGAGGCAACATCATGAGCTTTGCATGCTAAATATAACTGATCTACAAGATTGTGAATACATCAGAGCAGGACGACTGGAGGGTCGAGGCTTCTTTCCTCGGAGCTGATGTAGCTTACGGATCCGGCATGGCTAACAGACGTCGTCTAATGACGATGGAGTTAGTCAGTGCCCAGAGCTATAGAGTATAGACAGAGTTACGCAAACTCTGTTCACTTCATAGAGCCAGTCTAATGGCGGCTATCCTACATAGACTTCTATTGAGAATGGGACACCTTCATTGAAAACAATGTATTTCCAACTCCAGTTTGTCCCTATTCAGGTGGCATTGAACAGCGCTCGACCACTCAAGTTTCTGATCCTCAATGTTGCAACTCTTCTACTTGAGTCTGTGCCGCTGCTAGCTAGCTAGCTGTTAAATACAACGGCAGCTACGGGTGACTTATAGGGTGCACGAGAAAATAGTTATAGTTCGGTGTAACGGTGCACATGGGATGTACCAGAAACCGTGACATGCTCATGAAAGTGTTCTGCAAAAAGGGTAAAGTGTCCCTTTAACTACAACATATATTATAACATAGGTGTTTAAGAGTCATGTCCTGCACAGTAAAATCCTCAGTGTCACGGGTCCAAGTGTTAAAATTTCACACTCTGAAAGTCAAATCAATACCAAGGGTTGTACCGTGTGGTTCCACTGGGGACCAGAGAAAGTGAATGTCATGTGTACACTGAAGCCTCGGGTGTAAGCAGACAATAAAGGCGTCTACAGGATACCACTGCATGGGGCTGCCCTCACATTTCACACGGTAATCCTGTCATGAAGATAACAGAAAATGGATGGTCTCGTTCATGCAATCCGTCAGCACCAGCACCTCTACAGGAAATATCGATCAGACCATGTAGAATGTTCTTACTTTACTCGATACTTTACTTGAAGGCAATCTTGAATGCACTCTCATCTCTTTCCAATCCCACCACACCCCTGCCCATTTTGACACGGGTGGCAGTCACTCAGCGGTAGAGTCACCGGATGACAACCGCAAGGTTGCCGGTTCGATCGCGGGCTCTTCCAGAGTTGGTGCTGAAGTGTCCTTGAACAAGACACTGAACCCCTAATTTCTCCTGATGTGCTGGTTGTGCCTTGCATGGTTTCCACTGTATGAATGGGTGAATGTGATGCACAATCTATGTAAAGTGTCTTGGATAAAGGCGCTATATACAGTAAATGCACCATTTACCCTTTGACATCAATCAAATCAGATAGAAATGGGCCTGATTACCATGGAAACCAGGGGCATCAAATTGACGTCAGTCTAGATTGTCTCAAATGTTGTGACCTTTAGACAAACCAGGGACCTAATAGGGAATGTTCCTATCTACAGCATAGGAACAATGATAAGAATGGATTCTCTTTTGTTGCGACCAAAGTGACAAAGTCTATCTGTCAACCAGACCAGGGGTTAACACATTTTGGGGGGAGAAGGTGAACCTGAGTCGCAACACTGATACAATTGTATTCTTAAGTAAAGTAGTGTTTCCAACAACTGTTGCAGTTGTTGTGTACTTGACTTGTACTGTAACTCTCAGTTTCTTTAATTAATTAATTAATTCATTCATTCAGATGCCATTGGATGCCACTAGACCTTGCCCATGTAAATAGATTTGCTACATTGAAACGTATCTTTCATCTGAGTTTTTCTGTATAGTCTTGAGGAAAAATTGCTACCATTTGTCTTGAAAAGAGAATGCAAATAATGTATTTTATTATATTATTATTATTTTAAAGCTCTATCTTGATTATAACAGGTATATAACAATGCAATGTGGCACAACTTACCTCTAACTATATATTTTAGTGTATTCTATCTTAGAATACACTAAAATATACCTATAGATAGTGCAGGGCAATAAGCCATTGATGCATCCATTAAGCACCAATGATGACCATTAGCTAAAGCTGGTCTCAGTCACAGACACTGCAGCACAGCACTCTAACTTGGTGTCTGTTTCATTTCCATACAAAGGTCCTTAAATGATGGAAGGATTACAGTGATTATGGTATGGTCATGTTGCACATACCATGAGTCAGTACAATATATAAAGTAGACCCTCAAAGCCATAGATGGGTAAACACAGCTGAAGGTAATAACATAAATGGTCGTTTTCATTTTGGTAATACTGTGTGCAAGAATTCACAATCCCTGTTCAGTTAACAGGCTGTAATGGACAACGCTAGCACTAACAAGTAAAATATCTGCTCTGGAAACCAGTAAGCGAGGTGACAGACAGTTCTCGACTGTGGGCGCAACTTTCCCATTTGAATGGACGACGTAAGGCACAGACTGGACGTGAGAATTTTCTCTCCCCCTGTGGTTCTAGATTATGGGCAACTCTGTAAAGCACTTCACCTTCACCATCTGTTCTTTCCCTTATTGCATATTGCATCCATCTAGCTGAAGATACTTTCCCTTTCTTCTTTACTGAAACTGAACGGGGAGGTGGGGTGGGGTTGACTGATCGACTGAGATCATTGTGCATATCCCATGGGAGGAGATCCCCTGGCAGACCAAGGATGGGGGGGGGGTTGGATATCCACTCTGGCCTTGGAACACATCAGTGGCCAATGTTGCTTGGGAAATTATGCTCCTGTGACCCAACACTGGATAAATCGTTGAGGATAGATGGATGGATGGATACTCCAAGGCAACTATGCTTGGAACTTGGCCAATATTGAAAACAAAGTTTTAAGCTACTACAGTAGGTGTAGGTGTGGATTGAACAATTACAGTATGTGGCATAATGTAACACCTAAAAATGTAGCAAAACATTTATTCTGTTAATCATAGAGCAGCTGCCAGATGAGAACAATAGAAGTCTCTGTTTGCCTCCACTGACCCTATAGCCTTGATGCCTGGCCAAGGCTGCGTGCTTTGTGTTGCCTGGAGCTCCGCTGCTGGACCACAGCTCACTTATTAATTGCGATAATGGGGCTGCCTTCAAGAAAATACACCCCCACAGTGAATACGATGTAATTATATTGGGTAATAATAGGTTTAATATATTTTTTTGCAAGGCAGAAGTGGAGATGGGACGCATGATAATCTGCCTATGTGACTCAGTGGCCATCAACAAGGCCTAAACAGACAGATCAGAGGAGCTACTCTGAGTTTACCGTGTGCAAAGTGTTTTAAACTTTAAAATGTACTCCATTCTGCTATAAAAAGGCATCCTGATCAGGACCTTGTAAGAGTGGCTGTTAAGAAGTGATAACTGTATTATTGTTAATTATTTATTCAATTTTTGACTATTGTTCTTAAACCCTCTTGTCTTAGTAAACAGACATGAGCTGCAAAAAATGCCATTCAACAAACTCAGTACATCACACACCACAATGTGATCTGCGATGCTTGTAGATCTAATATTTTTGGAAAATGTTCCTGCCAGAATATGCATGCTGCTGTAGTTGATTAAAGACGTGTAGTGTGTATGCACTACCTAAAATGCTACACATAAACTTTAAAAAAATGTTGTTGAGATGTTGTGAGCTTGTAGGTCAGCTACTTGAAATATTTAAAAGGATTTTCAAAAGCAAGATGCCAAATACTGTATAGCACAAAGCCTCTGCATTGGATGTAGATTTGTTTGTAAAGATTTAGCTAACTCTCCTGGTAACAAAAAAAGATGAAAAAAGGAGAGCAAAGTAAATAGTTAAAGCAGTTGGCAACACTTTCATGTACGTAGAAACTAATTAACTCAGTCAGTGCAACTCGGATGCTCATGAAACCAATTTATTTAAAAGAAGCAACCTCTTTGCTCTTTGAATTATATAGTAATTTCAAAAGTTAGCCCTCAACACACACGAAAGGCACCCCCCCCCCCCACACACACACACACGTGTGTGAGCGACACACACACACACACACACACACACACACACACACACACACACACACACACACACACACACACACACACACACACACACTATTTATTGCTTTATCAATTCTCATCCATTTGTTGGTTTGCTCACTGTGTTGGCAGAATTAAACATTTGGTTTAGACAGCTTTACCCCACCGCAGCTTTCCCTGCATGAGTTAGCTCCCTCTCTTACAAGTGATGTAGAATAGCTGTTGATTTATCAGAGCACGTACATGTAGGGCACCCTCGAGCTCTGCATGTTAATGTAGGTCCGCTGTCTCTAATTAAGGCTTGCACAGGCTATCTCTGCTCACTGCAATAGATTGGACTTCAGCGATCAAGCCTTAATACCTTTAGCTCAGGCACTGACCTGACCTTATTAGACATAAAGACAGCTCGACCGGGCTGCAAGCCCTTTATCACCTTTTTAATGTCCAGTTGCTCATTAGAGCTCTTGTTAAGCTTTTGTTAGGCTTTCTTCGAACCAAGCCTCGCCTCTTGCATTTGGTTTCCATGGTAACAAACACAAACAGAAAAGAAGCGTGACATTTGCAGTATATACGTTCACAGTACACACTGCATACTGTATAGTGTATTACAATTAATAAAGTACTGCATATCCTGACTCGACAAAAACAATGTAACTCACTCAGGACAAAGAAGGATGAATTGCAACCAAACTGCCAGCCTGACAGACGTCCCCAATGACTCATACTGCAGTGAACATGAAAGGTGGCATTAAATATCAATGACTACTTGATAATAAGGCTCTAGGCGCCCCTATCTTCAGTTGAGCAGATCTGAGGATTGAGACATAAATCTGTCCCCTTTAAATGTACAGTGGACATTCTAGCAGCCAGCAGGCTCATGCCTGACAGCTCTCCGGTGGCAGGTATAGCCTATCAGAGCATTTCGTATAGCTGTCACTTGGTAAAGGTGAACTGGTTGACACCCGCAATTTATCTCCCATTTCCCTAGAGGTGACCATGCCTAAATTTTCATACATTTAGGGTGGGTGTTCTGAATCACTAGGTCTGATTGTGTCCTAGGAATAGGCACAGTGGTCATTATTTAGTATGCAGAGGCAAGCCCTTTTGCCAATAACCTTCATGCTTATTCACCACTGTGTGTGTGCGTGCATGCGTGTGTGTTCATGCGTGCGTGTATGGTCATGGTCTGCCAACATTAATAATGTTGTCACAAGAGGATACAGCATGGAATATGCTCAAATTACTTCATATTTAGTATCTGTCAATAGGGGCTTGTATTTTTCCGACATACAGCCTAATGGGAGCCCAGATGTCAGAACATTAAATGATCTATAAAAAGCTGCTGCAACACACAGGATGTGCAGGCAGCCACAGTGGCTGCAGTGTTGATTTTTGTGGCCAAGACTATGACAAAAAATGTCAACTATCTTTTTTTCACTGAGGAAAACTAAATAAAAACTAAGCTGTGATATAATTGACAGTTTCCTCAACAAATAACAATTAGGCCTACACTAATATGTTTAGGAAGGATAAGTGGAGCGGAGATCCAGCAGAACTAAAATAGGTACTTTTATGCTTGATTGATGTAATTCTCTGAAAAAACCCAATGTACAAGGTCACAACGTGTTCCAGCGACACATATTTTACATCTGCTCATTTTGACACACAGTTGAGTATAAACCAGCCATTTTAACACCATCATAGCTGCCATTACCTGCCAACATATATTTTAATCTTCTGATATTTAATTAACAATAATCTCCTGATATTTAGTTGACTAATCTAGACAAGAAACTAAAACATTTCAGATGACTAAAGGTAAATAGAATTTTACTCAAAAGACTATGATGCTGTCAACATGAACACCCAGGAAAAAAATCCACACTGAAAAGAAAGTATGTTGTACATAACACACACACACGCACATGCGCGCGCATGCGCGCGCGCACACACACACACACACACACACACACACACACACACAATTTATACGTTGTATCTGGTACGTCAAAGAACGTAACTTGACCAATTCACTTGAGCCACTACAAAAGCTACTCGCTCGATGTGGCTGGCACCTTTTCTAAGCTTCAGTTTCATTTTCAAACAATACAGTCAGCCCTTTCCAAAGCTCTTTCTTTGTAATTCACACATCAAGAATGTGCTGCATTTCATTCCAGCATACAGCGTGTTGAGCTGGAACCTGCTAGTTAAAGGTCATCCAATATCAAGTGTATTCGGCTCAATGTGCATGAAGGGAATGCCCGGGCAACTGAACCCTTCCTAGTTGTGTCTACAAAGACCCTCACAGCACATGAAAGTAAATGTATGGGGGGGCGTGCTGCACCGCTGCTGAGATCTGTAATGATATATGTTTAATGCAGAAAAACACAATGTTGGATAACAGAAGGGTCAGCCCTGCTGTTATCTGAATCTGTTAGACTCCACCAGAATGTTACCACAACTACAGCACAAAAAAACACATAATTTGTACCACTTGTGTACCATCACTGCTGTTGGCGTGTATGCACACACGCACAAGCACGCACACACACAGATGCACACGCACATGCACACTGCCCCCAGAGCTGTATCTGACGGTCAGTCCTTACATCTACTCGCCAGTCACTTTGGTCCCAAACAATCTTGGAAACTACTAGGGATTTGACATTGATGTGCAGAGCATCTTCATGCATGCTTCCAAGAAGAAAAATGGGCTAATTTTGGTGATCCAATGTACAGATTGATACATGCGTTAAATAAATTGTATTGAGATGAGCATATGCCCATTTGTTTTGGACTGTGCAAGTTTTATAAATGAAAGGCCAATGTACAGTATATAATGATGTACATTGCAGGATGAAACCTTCGGATTCGTATGACCTTCTTTGTGACTGCACCACCCTTCGGTCAACATCTCTGTGTTAGGAGAAGCACAGCCTACACATAATTCTGGCAGGGCTTTTAGACTCTAGATCTAATTCTTATACAAACATCCATGCACCCTTTAACCCATTCTGAACAGGAACTCATTGTGTTGTTTTAAACATTATATTACACTGTTGAAAAATAGCTGATGTACAAGCTCAGAGTGCTTGCAGGGACGTACTTTTCAAACCAATGATTATTATGATGTTATCATGTTTGTGATGTCACTGATCACATGGCCCGATGTTCTTCTAGACCTCCAGTTCTAGGCTACACAGAAGGCTGGAACATTTTGAATTATTATTTCCACACAACAACTCTAAGGTGGCCTATATGAATGACATTGTTAGATATTTAAAATTAGTTGTTATTCTTTGAGCCACCAGTATGACCAAGTAATTTGGATGTTGCATGATGATGGGAAACACTTGCAAATGTGTACAGCAGTGTGATCAGACAACTTTGGCCTGGCAAGTATCAACAACGGACCTCTGCCAGACTTTTCCAGGTGTAAATGGAATCACTAGTCTGTCAACGTGAGTGAGAAAGAGCTTGGCCCCGGGGTGAATGTGCAATCATTGCAGGCACATGGCAAAAACGGATGAATCCTGAAGCTACAAAGACAATCTGTTGATTGGATAGCAGTGTCCTGTCCAGCTGCAAATTATATCGAAATAGGTCACAATTGAATGAATAATAGCAGAGAGAGTTTAGAGGCTGATGAAATTTAAACATCTTATGGTTGTTTACCTACCAGGCTAATAATGGTGAGTAGGAGTGTCCTTTTGGAGAAATTTGGTGATTGCTATATGCTGTAAGTACTACTTCTACTACTACAATTCTGAGCATTGTTGTTATAGAGTCTCCATGTCTCTCCAGCTTTTTATTAAACAAATATTTCATTGTCAGAAACCAAATCTGAATCTGGGATACCAATTTTATCCAATCAGGTTAAAGAACACATTTAGGAGGACACAGATTAATCAAGTTGACTTGTACTGTAAGTGATGACACAAAGAAATGAGCAGAGAAAATTGGAACTGGAAGACTATAAAGATTCAAATAATAATCATCTAGGCCTACCTGAAAATGTGAGATTACTCTAGAATCACGGTCATCTATAATCTAGATGATCTTGATTCTGGTGAGTAATCAATCATACATTTTCAAGGATGAATAATACATACAGTGTTACTGTTTAGGTTTGTCCTGTGTCGATTGCAGCCATTTTTCAAAATGGCCGCCAACCTGTTGTATACAAGTTGTATACAGTACGACTTCAAATATTATTCTGGTGATTAATTATACATTTTCAACGACAAGGAATATAGTTGTGCTATTAACGTGTTAGATAATAGTAACTGTGCCATCTGAGAGTCAAGTGAGTCCAGGACATCAGCTGTACTCCTCATCAGACACCCTTCCAGCTCGCACACCAGCCCTGAGTCAACAATACCCCCCAGTGAGGTCAGTGTACTCTTAACCATTGCCTCAAAAAATGGGCAGATATGCCACAGTTCTGCAAGGTGCCAAATATGTTGCTGCAAGTGCGGCTGCAGCCTCACCGTAAGAAACTGGGGAAAGCGAATTACACTTTTGTGGTACACTTCCACAGTGTGCCACAGACTCCCGACAGAACAGATCACAGAATGGATTACTTGGAGGCTTCACACATACTTGGAATACTGTACTTGAAGCATAAAGTTCTCAAAGGCTGCCCCAGTGCCTCGACAGATGTCGGCTGCTTCCCAGACACTAGTTATATTTGGTAGGCCTGTACAAATTTGTCATTGAGTACACTGTGTGGATGTTCACACAAGCATCGGCTGACTCTTCAGCGTCTTCAAGCTTGGGGTGTTCAACTAGGACTAGTACTTCAATCGCTGAATGGCATTGATGGCAGGAGGTTTGAGTGCTAATTTCAGGTTGCAAACTCACTCATGTCTCTGTTGCTGAAGTCGGACATTGTAGGCCATGGTCTCCTGCTGTTCTGGCTATGTTGGATACTGGCAGTTCAGGGGCAGAGTACAGAGACTAGTGTTCTCAGCTAACTAGGGGTATCGGCGACTCAGGGGCAGAGCTGTTTGATGAGGAGTACATGGAGTACACCAACTGATGCCCTGGGCTCACTTGGCTCTCAGATATCACAGTTTGAATACATACAAACGTACAGTTCTAGATTGGTATTACACATTTTGATGGTTTGACATATTATCTAACATATTAACATATTAACACAACAGTATCACTATATTCCCCATCCATGAAAATGCATGATTAGTTACAATAATAAAGATGTTAAGTGGTCTAGGACTTTATCTATTGGTAAAACAACAGCAGGTTGTTGTCATCTTGAAAAATGACTGCCAACGACGGTCACAGGACAAACCTAAACAGAACCACTCTATTCCTCGTCCTTAAAAATGTGGGATTAGTCACCAGAATCAAGATCCTATGGTCACAACAAGACAAATCTGCAATGGCCAAAAATGTTCCTAATGGCATGCTCTAACTTTGTGCCAAATTTCATACATTTATACAAGTGCAAGATTCCATCAAAATTCAGCCTGTGACGTCTCTGCTATCAGTCCATGTTCTGAGTAAGTTCTGTAATAAATAGATGGTGGAACTCCATGCCTGCTGAGCCTGACAGTGGGCTGATTACCATGGCATTCTAACAGCTGACAGGTTAAAGATGCTGTTGCAGTGAGTAAAAAAAAGATGAAAAAATTCATTGCTTTTATAGAACACAACGTTACAGCTTTTGATCGTTTGCGGTACAACAGCTCCACAACAACCGTTCCACTAACTAAAAGCAATCCTAAGCCTTATTATTATTTCCTTTACACAATTAATTGGTGTATGCAGGAGACGGGAACATGCAATCTAAACTTGTCGTCAATTGAATCCTCTGCGAAAGCCATGACAACTTCTCCAATAAAATGTTAATGGCTATCAACTTAAAAGCTGCAGGAACATAAGAGTCCCTGACAGGTTGCTTCAGGCCCTGCCTCAGCAATCTACCCAAACACAACACAACTACCATATCAATGCTTTCCTAGACTTGAGGCCCAGAGTTTCTCATTAGCGCCCATGCGCATGCGCTGTTGCGCCTCTCACATACAGCTCCCCTATCAGACAAACAGCCGTTCCGTCCGCATGCCCCCAATGTTTCCCACAGGAGCCTGTCAGGCATCAATAAGCCTGACTTCCTGCAAAAGAGGCCATTGCTCAATTCATTTTTTTTTTTGCAGGCTCAATTTGGAATCTACAATATTATACGGATGGGTACAGTATTACCACAAAATATAAAACATGGCCAGGGATGGTGTTTTTGTATCTATTCATATAAATGTATGCATGTCTGAATTTACAACAAACATACTGTATGAGAAGCTTGTTTCAATTTTAAGGCATACGTCATTTAATCACTTTCTGAATCCAGAGATACTGGCATGTTGATGAAGCAGCAGTATTTTATAGCCTGGCAAATACATTTCAAACGATGTGTTTTGTGTCTTGTTTATAACTACGGTATACTGCTGGCAGCACTGAAAACAAGACGGCTGAGTGCCAAGTATTTCATACAGCATCACCAATAAAAACACTGAACCACTTGAACCCTATAGCATCATTATTCTGGGGGTAAACATTCAATGAAAATTACATCTACAATCCAATAACATGTCACAATAGTACCCATGGTGAGCTTGTTGCATCTATTGTCATGTTCCTTAAAATACATAGATAGTGAAGGGTAAAAACATATGTGTGCCTAGCATAGAGTCCTTGGGGATTCCAAACAGAAGTACTGTATTCCAGTGGCCATGCAAATTCTGATGTAAATTCCTTATTTACATCAGAGTTGTTTATTTTTAAAAATGTATTCAAGGAGTTCACAAATTCACAAAGCTAATGTCAAGAAACTATTGGAGCACAAATTATACTACTTAATGACTGCAATGTGAGACATCATCAAGCATTGTCAGTGTCAAAACTATTTATGTCATGGGCATAGTGTAGGCAAGTGCAACAATTTCATTATTTTCTCTTGGCAGAAATTGAACAAAGCAACACCCCTGATATGTTTATTCCATCCTCAATGACCTGCTTCTGACTTGTACTCCTTTGAATAGCATCATTGTGCTCATGCATGCATGATTACAGTTAGGGATGTCACTAACGTTAATTTCCTTCGCGGCTAGCCGTCAGGACTAACCGGTAATTAACCCTATAGTTTTTTTTTCTCTTTTTTTTGGTATGTAGTAAATTAATATACATTAGCATTGGTAGGTAAATGGTAGGCAAATGGTAGACTATAGATTTATGTTTATTTACATTTATAAGCGCCTTGCGCTCGCTTGTAGAAGAGTTGCGACATTGCGGGATCAGAAAGTGAAGCGCTCGAGTGCCTGAAAGAGGGACAAACTGGAATAGCCTCTCTTTGTCACAGCGCAAATAAGAGCTATTTTAAACTGTTTTAAAGGTGTTGTACAGTAGCGACCAAAGTTTCTGTAATGGTTATGTTGTACCATTACCAAAGCAACAATAAAATAAAGGGATTTAAGATAAGAATACACATTTATTGTTATGCAAATTAACCACAAAACTGGTAACTATAATTCGGCTGATTTTTAACAGTTGGATGTCCGATTACCCGAGCACCCGTTGACATCCCTAATTACAGTTATTGAAAGAAAAACAAGGGGAAAAAAACAGAATTGTTACCAATGCTATTGTATTGTTCGTGTTTGAATACATGAGAGAATTATGGATGCAAGCTGAGGGAGTAACATTATAACTGCAAATGGACACAGAAGAAGAGAATTCTGTTATACCTGACCGTGATACTACAGTTTATCTCTCATATACTGTATCTTCCATTGCTTATGACATGAAAGACTGTATGGCAACCTGCAGCTGCTGCCATCTCAGGCGTTGAACAGTTGAACATAAAGTACAGTTGCAGTCTACACAGGGTAATTGTTACCCCGTGTAGACTGCAACAAATTCACAGATACTCCTTCCCAATAAATGTACCAGTCATGGTTACTTATGTGTGACCAGTGTCACTCCACTGCAGTGATGACAGACAATACAGCACATTGCAACAGATTCACACAATCCCTCTCAAAAATGAAATGTACCAGTCATAGTTACTTATGTGTGACCCATGTCGATGATAAGATATTCTCTACACTGCAATGACAACAGACAATACAGCAGCCTGCAACATCCCTAAAACATGAATGTACTGTCAAGTAAAAATTGTGTGACCAGTGTCAAACTGTCAATGATAATGACATTCACTCCTCCTGCATGAGACAGATATTGTGTATGATCACAATATGAATTGATTCCACACTCATTGGTGTATTTTGGTTGTGTACTGTGAACATGTATGGCCACAATTCTTTTTTTGGCTTTGTGAAGATTGAGGACTTTTGTACAAGGGCAACAATCAAGGTTGGACTAGGGCTATGGAAAGAGTTTCATATTCTTTATGGTTGATGTATTAATTGGTTATTGCAACCAAACTAACTAAAATAATAAAAAGGGCAAAATAAATGTCCTGTGTACTGCATCAGGAAAAAAAAAGTCTTTGGAAAGCTTCCAATCAGGCCATTGTGGGTTAAGGCAATAGGGGATTTTATGCTCTTCCAGCAGGGGAGCCACTTTTTTTGTCTTGTCTTTTTTTCAGTAGTCATGCATGGAATGTAGAACATGAATTTGTAAAAATTAGTATGAAGTAACTTTTGAATGAAGTTCATTTTTTCCATATTTACAGCACTTTGGGGGGGGGGGGGGGGGGGGGCACCCCCCAATGCCAAATAAGTGCTAAAATATATAAATAAATGCTAAAATAAGTGTGGTAATAGATGCTCATATTTCATTCAACATATATTATTGTACATTTGTACATTTCTGAAATGTATTTATTTTCATAGATGGTTATTTCTTGTTGTATATGGTGCAATTTTTTGTAAAAATAGCCACCTTTAGGCAAGTCTAATAGGATCCATAGTAAAGTCAAGTAAATGTTGATCTATGTACAAACTGCACTGATGGTTTAAGACAAGAGAATGATTTGGGTGGCAATTTGCTGACCATAATTGGGAGTTGGTTCAGCAATGTCATTGGACATTGTTAAAACCTGTTTTCAGTGAGTGATTAGCCTGGCCGACAGTAATGTTCAATAGTAATTGGTGTTTGTACGTCAAGTGATGGATTGGCCTCCTGATTATTTTCCCCCAATCATTTTGTTTGACAGACAACTTGCTTTTCAAACCCTGCCCTTCAGTCCTCTGTACCCTACACAGAGAACAGCAAACAAACACAAATTGCAAACACTTGATAGCATTTCTTTAAAAAAAAATTGACTGCCAAACACTATCCCACGGAAAACAAACAGCCTTTCTATTTGATACTACAAGAATCCACTGTAAATCTCAAACGGCATTGACAGAGCGAATGGCTGTCTTTTTATGTTTTATGTGTTTGATAAATGCAGAATGAAAATGGATCCTGTCATCTTACATTACAACACACATACTCATCATGATAATAAGATGAGTCATTCATTTGTTTATAAGCTCACTGTAACAATTAACAGTGTCTGAATGTTCTGTGTGAATTGACATTAACTGTAATAGTAATAATTAGCTTATTTGCAATAGTAGCATGTTACACTTTGTTGAAATCAGGATTTTTTTCCATTTCTATTGTGGCAGTTGCAAATTGGATGTCGCTTGATTTGCAACATTTGTCTCTATTGAATAAGCCTGCAGCTTATAAGTAATAGGCCTAAGTCTGTCTGAAAAAAACAGAACAGTGGTCTAGTGGTTAGAGTGTCCGCCCTGGAACTGGGATTCGATTCCCGGTCGGGTCATACCAAAGACTCTAAAAAATGGGACCCATGACTCCCTGCTTGGCACTCAGCATCAAAGGGATGGATTGGGTCAAAATCAGCTATTGATTCCGAGCGCGGCAAGCCGCAGCTCACCGCTCCTTGGAGCACACCACTCCAAGTGATGGGTTAAAAGCGGAGGTCCAATTTCGCTGCGGTAACGTAGTGACAAATCATGCGACTTTGACTCTGAAAAGCTTTAAATTGTGTCACAGGCCAGAAAGGCCTGCGGGCCTGAGTTTGAGTAATAGTGGTTTAATACACTATAGGGGAGGGGCGATTCACTTACCTCACGATACAATATCCATATTTAGGTTGCCAATCAATTTATATTGCAATGTTAATTATGTTGTGATTCAATTTGGTATATCGATATATTGTGATATATCTAGTGATATATACAGTATAGTGTGATTTTCCCACATCTCTTTGCTTTTATCATACCAGAACATTTTAAAACATTTCTAAACAATATGGGCCATGAAACATTCAATCATACACTTCAATGTAGCCAGATAACCGTCAGTCACTCTTTTTGACATGAACAAAATCATGAATGCATAAATATAAAAAACAAATGAACCTGAACCTGGTGATACGATATTGATATCATGGCATTAAGAATCACAATATATTGGCATATCAATGTTTTTAGCCCGACCATAATACACTAACACTGATGTTCAAAATGTACACCAGTCTGTTCATTAATGCTCTACTGTAGTGCTACTTTTTATTAACCTGGAAAAGCTATTGCTATTCACTATGTAACTCTGAAACTCAGGTGGCAGTTAAGTTTGAGATTAAAAACTATAATCAAATATTATTTTTGCAGTAATCTCTCAGTCAGGGTGGCAATGCAGACAAACTGGCAATATTTTCTAAAGGCGTTTCTACAAAGCGCTGCAGGGAACCATGGTGCATCAAAAAAAGCCTCTGCAGTCACATTATAATCAGATGTTTTTTCTCTTTTAAGCATGTGGAGAAGACTCATTAAACTGGGTGAACACTGTGAGCATAATATGAGTTGAGAACAAAAAATGACTCCAGCATATGACAGATATTGATGGGCCACATAATTGCTGAAGGCAGACAAGGGCGCCCATCCATTACTGAAAAGATGAACCTGAATATGTAAACTTGCAGTTTAATTTCCGACCCAGGATGAACTTGCCCATGTTTAAACAGTAGATTAAAAGTACATGGTTCATAATCCTGTAAACAAACTCGTATGAGATTTATGTTTAAGGCTGTTGCAATGTTTTGAAGAATTTGATTTGTGCTGCTGTTAAACTCCCAAAATAGATTTATAATTGAACAGAACATTCCTCAATGTTCAATGTGATGCACATTATACGGTTGTGAAAGTTCAAAATGAATCATCAGAAATTAATGAATGACCATGAACAATACAAACGATTCAAAGTTAGAAGAACTAGTTACTTTCAATATGTTAAAAATGCTTCTGCACGGTGCAGTGAAGGTACAAACTAAAATGTATCCATTTGTAACAAACCTAATGGACTCTTCGGTGTCCATTTGGTTACATTTGTAGACCGAACACTAGGGACTTTACAGTGTACAGCAAGAAGGATGACTTGGTAAAGGTATGAGGAAGAGTGGAAGCCTTACACTGTCTTGCATTGTGCTCCAGACAACCCTCTTGGCGTAGCAGAAAAAATAAAGAAGAAAGACATTTAATTGGACATTGTGAGAGCAAAAGCGAGCAAGAGGGAGAGAGGAGACAGAGAAAGATTATGAGAGTGAAAGGCGGTTACATAGCATCTAATAAATCATGGTGGTGAAATATTCAGCCCTACTGGCCAGGCCCTCTGTGACACTCGGCCTTTCACATGGGGTAATACAGATGAAGTGTCTCCCTAGCAGGGTTTGACAATGAAGTCTGAATGTGATGATGGTGCAAAAAGCATCTAGAGAATTATTCTGAGGTGAACGATGAAGAGAAAACGAGAACCATGCTTAAAATAAACAAATAAATAAAATAAATATTACATTGCATTATTGTTGACATAATCATGTTATCATAGTATCTGGTATATTTGCTGTTGAACCACCTATTCACAATATCACACTGACAGGTTTTGCAATACCAAATACTTCATATTTTTTTCCATGCAGATGAGATGATACAGGTCTGTAATATTTATGATTTTCAGGCCGTTGCTGGCAGGGGAATTGCCAATGGCAGTGCAGTACAGGTGACATCAAAGCTAAGCTCACTAGAGTGCAGCCATGTTTTGCAAAATACAGCATCTCACTTTCAAAGGTAACTGCATGGAGAATGGAATTGAAGAGAGTGATCTAAAGCATAACATCCTTTGAATTTGTTTTTTCCCAGTGTTACATTATGGCAAGTGCATGCACGTAAACACACCCACACACACTCGTGCACATGCACGCACAGTGGCGTTTCTAAGCATTTTGGAGCCCTAGGCAAGATTTTCCCCGGAGACCCCGGGGGCTCCGGGGAAAATCTCCTGTAAAATGGCGCCCCCCAAGGGATAAAATTATGATTTTTTAAACTAAATAACATAGTATATGTGTAATGTGTGTGTGTATAATGTGTAATGTATGAATGAATGGACCATTGTAAAGCGCTTTGAGCACTTGGAAAAGCGCTATAAAAATGCAATCCAAGCCATTATTATGTGTTTTAAATGTTCAATTCTAGTGATAGAGGATAAGTATAATGTATTTATCCACATTAGGCTTATTAGCTTGGTATCCTTTTAAAGCATTTCTGGTGGTCGCCCCCCTCCCCTCATGGTTGCCCCCCCCCCTCCCCCCCCCTCCTCTCATGGCGCCCTAGGCAACTGCCTAGTCTGCCTAATGGCAAAAACGCCCCTGTGCACACACACATGTGCGCATGCACACACCAAATGGCACGTTTCTCACCAGTTTATCCAGCCTGTTTCCGGCGGCAGACGTGGGCCTCTCCTCTGGTGTGAAGGGCTTATAGCGAGCATTGAACACATCTGAGATGCCTCGCGCAGACCTGCCCATTCCTGAGGGCTTTGGCTGACCGCATCCTTGAAAGATCTGGGAGGGAAAAAATAAATACATAGAAACATGAACAGTTTGAGGTGCTTCATAGATTTATGCAAATTTGAGGTATTCCAATTTTGAGTGTTTGAACTTTGAAGATTTGCAGGTGCTAACAGGGTTGTATTTAGGTATTACTGTGCTATTAGTTTAAATGTAGTGCAATGTCCCCCCAGGTTAACTGCCTTTTGACAGGGAAAATGATTATATATAATCGCTTGTACAACTGCTGACTCAGGAAGGAAATCTATCTACACCTTTGGCTTTGAATATCTTAATGCACCAGCCAAAAGTACGCTGTAGCTGGACCACTGGAGGTGCTGTTGCTTGTGCCTTTGACACAATTGCTGGGAATCAAATAGGTATGTGCCGGCATGCACATATACGTTGTACATTACACACATGGACATATACATCACTCCAAATCATACCTGGGCATTATGCGGCCCGGGGGCCAAATGCGGCCCTTTGGCTGACTCTGACCGGCCCGTGAAAGGGTACCATGGTTTTCAACCAGTGGTCCGGGGACCACCAGTGGTCCTTGAGAGAGTTCCAGTTAAATATGGAAAGTTGGTTAACCAGATGTAACTCTGAGAGCGTAAAAATGAAATCAAATGGACCCTTGCGGGTCCATTTGGTTTCACTTTTACGCTCTCAAGAGTTAAAATATTCATCATCTGAATTATCCCAAGTCTACACAACTAGAGAATGTGGAAGATTAATGGTCATTTTGATATGTAGGTTTGACTGTTTTGTTTCCCAAATCCAGCCTGGAATTGTGGACAAATGCAAAAGAAATCTTTACTTTTGGGCTCTGTGGGGCTAAAATGTCATCAAATGGTGGTCCATGGCTCAAATGCTGAATAAATAGAGGGCACTGGTGTCAAAATGGTTGGTCTTATTCTTACTTTTATCTTGAAATCTTGGCCCTCCACAATATTTTATGTATCTCATTTGGCCCCTTGGGAAAAACCACCACTGCTCCAAATGATGTGATATAGTACAGCACTGGAAGGGCAGGAGAGGGGCCGGATATGACGACACGTTGGGGGGATCAAATCAGATCTACCGGCCTGACTGAGCCAGTCATCACCCCTTTAGGCCAAAATGATTACAGGTTAGGCCAGGCTAGTATTATTATGGCTCAAATATTAATTAATCTGCATATCAGCGCCCCACTACCTCAGGACTTATACTGCTATCCAGAAAAATAGCCGCTCACATCATTAGAAATAAGCTTGGGGGACATATCCAATATGATAGTAAGTATTAATAACTATTTTAGTGGTGTAAGTTATTTGCATTTTAGTACTTGTCAGTTATTCACAATGATTATGATACTACTCTCTCATCCAGTATAGAAAGAGCCCTGTGTTGCAGGAGTAAAAGCAGGTGACTCATACAGACTACAGCTTCATCTCAAATTGATAAGACCTGACAGATTGTCCAGACCCGAGTGATAGAACGTATCGTACTGTAAGAGAATATGCTGTAAGGACTACTGTAGATATGGTAAAATATGAATACAGGGGAAGATTGAAATCTCTGGACAATCTTTCAGGTAACTGCAGACTTGCAGGAATGGGGACTTGAGTGCATAGAAAATGTGAATAAAATGGACATTGTCCACACCTCACTAGATGTCTCAGTGAACTAGACTATGATGGGCAGTTTTGTTAAAGGATCAGTGAAAGGGTAAAAAATCATCTGAAAAACATTGTGGAAGGAATTTGTGTCAGAGTTGTGTCAGATATGACTGTTGTACTTTAACATTTCATAGCGCACATAGGCCTCACCCAGTCGTAGTTATTGTGGGCTTGCAAAATAATCCTAGAAAAACAGATTCCATTGTATGATTATGGGCCAAAAAGTGAATCAGTTTTGAAAAATTGTATGGTGGTTTTGTTTCCTTGCCCAAGTGGGCCCTTTTGCTAACTTTGGAAGCCAAAATATGAAAAATTGGACATCCTTTATCATGTGACCTTAGAGTGCAATGTGTTCCATTAAGCCGATGAGAGACATTTGGGGGACACTTGGCCTTGAGTGTATGTATGCACGGCTTCATGCTGATCTGTCAAAAAGTGCTGGAGATTAGCTCCTTACAGACAGACATATACAGTAGACAGACTGGCTATAGACGGACAGGGGCAAAACAGTCTCGGCAACACTTTTGGCTTGACAAAGACAATGAACACTAATTGAAAATAAAAGTAATTTTGAAAGGAATGAGGCTGTGTAAAAATGATAGACCATGGTTCTTTTTTGGCAGATGATTAAGTAAAATGTTGTGTAGGCAACATTAAAGTTTCAATCGTTGTGTAGGCAACAATAAAGTGTCAATCGTTTCTTGGTTAAGTGCTATTTTTGTCATGCCATTACTATATATAACATGTGTAATTGTGTATATAGCGATACATGACCGTTGCTGGCTGACTAGTAAATTGGCTGTGATGTAGAAAGAAGATTTGGCTGTGAACACAGTGAAGCTAGTACCTTGACTGACACTTGCATGCTGTTGTCCTGCATGAGCATGATGGCTTCAGAGATCTTGACATCTATTGGCTCGATGACTGCCTCAATGTTGGAGGGTCCCTCTAGTCTGTCTGCCACCAGCAACATAGCATCTGTCACAACACATGGACAACACATCAGCACAGAGCTACTGCAGCACACACGTGCACTGTGTGGATGCAACCTGTGCTTCAAATGATCTAATTTTAGTCATAATCTCTTAACAATGTTTTTATTGTTTGAATTGGTTAAACCTACAGAAAAACTTTCACTTTCAAAATGATTTAAAACATTACATTAATTCTATGAAAAGAAAAACAGCGATAATATGCAGCATCAAAGTAGAAATTAGAATTTCACTGCTCAGAGCTTAGCATCAACATGTAGAACACGAAATTATTTACATATACAAATCACAGTAGAGAGAAAGGGATAGAGTTGATGATAGATTGAACATGCAATTACTGTATATGTACCAGTACAGCATGAGCATACACTTATGTTGATACTGCTGCCTATAAGGCGCACCTTCAATGAATGGTCTATTTTATAACTCTTTTCATATATAAGGCACACTGGATTATAAGGCGCATTGAATAGAAGCTACTGCAGTCAACATAGAATAGAAGCTACTGCAGTCAAACAATCCATATATATGGCACACTGGATTATAAGGCGCACTATTGTTTTTTTGAGAACATGAAAGGCTTTTAAGTGTGCCTTATAGTCTGGAAAATATGGTAATTACAGTTACATTACATTTCAACAAATTCCTGATCACTCAGCAAGTACAGTCACAAAAGTCATCCTTCACTCTTGCCACCCATCGCAATCTTGTAACAATTAATGTTGTACAAGAAATTGGTTTTCTTTGTTGTTAACAATTTCTTTTATGAAAAACAAAATCCTTTGAAGAGCATTTGTGCACTACTTTGAAAACTTGGGAGAGGAAGAGCAGTCAACAGAGTATCAAATACAAGGGGCTGCACTGGATGAGCATGGCATAAATCAATAGCAAGATAGATGACTCCCCCGATTGCTGCCTTTCGTTTTCATTAAAACATTGTGATATTAATCTGTGTTCATACAGAACCTATTATTCCAGATGGGATGGTGCTATTGATCGCCTCAGTTCGGGAGATATGTCAGGGGTGAAAATCAAGTGTTTGATCTTTTCATTAGACTATCTTGTTTCTAAAAAGGGTCATTAAGTCATGCCAAGCTTGTTGGAAGGATGTAGTGCGGGTTAGGGGGCAGGAAGAGGGCTTGTTGGATGATGAAGCATGGGTTTAGCGGGAGAGGAAGACGGGAGATTTAGAATAGATGACATAGTATTGCAGCCTGACTGCTAATTAGCAATGAGCAGAACACAGAGAATCTGAGTTAAAACATTTGATTTTGCATGATTGGGGGAAAATGTAAACTTTCATTCATACACTGAATGTTAAATTAGCCCAGATTATACCGTGCAAGCTCTTTTAAATGCCTGAAAAATATGCAGCTGTTTGTTCTCAACAAACAGCTGCATATTTGGCCCAATGTTTATTTGTTTGTATATTTTTTTCCAGAATACACTTTAGACTCGAGTCTCCTCTCTCCTGTGTGCTTCTGTCACTGGCTCAATCTTTGAAGTGCACTTCTCTTTGTTTACACTGGAGCCTCAAATTGGGTTTGATGCTTGGTTAGATTTCCATCAGGACTTGACTAGAGGTCATTGCAATGGGCCAAGTTGGGTCCTGTGAAATCCTCCACTGAGTGCGTGAGTGGTCCTCTAATCCAATGGCAAAAAAAAGCCTCAATACAATTCTCTTGCAGCAGAGGGGAGAGAAATTGATGAAATTATTTCTAATTCTATAAGGGACTTGCAAAGCTCAATGGCTGAGCTCTGACAATCTATTTTTTCTTTTATATTAATGAATATTTAATGGATAGTTAAAACGAGGCAAATCTTTGTACAGTTATGGAGGGGTTTCATTTATATTGTAACTTTTGAAACAATGTCATATTCTGTATAGGAACACATTTTTCATAGTAGACTGTTGATGAAGGTTACATGCATCCATTTATTGTCACATTATACGTAGTTATACTGTAGAGTTATACAGCAAAATAATACATATAAGTCTTTGTTTCTTTGTTAGAAATAATTATAGTTTTCATCTCAGCATTACAATGAAGCTTCGCTGCAGTCATCGGCAACCCATAGCATGTTCCAGTTTTAATCAATGAATAGTGCTCCATTGCCAAGGGCTGTATTTGTATTGCGTCACCCATTTGCCCGGTTCATTTTTTGACGCTGTCCAAATGCAACACAACGCAATGCACTCCAAGGAGCCATGGCCTTAGGCTTAGAAGACGGACTACTGTTAGACGGACTACTGCAATGAGTTCTTTAGTTATTAGTATTATAAATAAACAATGCAGAGAATGTGTCCAGAGAATGGACAGAGTTCTACTAAATTTCTCCTGTAATACTGATTTAGATCTATTATAATTAATTTTGCACCTGTGTGTAATAAAAACCAGACAATGTTATTATTTAGTTCAGCTAGGTTATTGTGGCCTCCTGGCATAGGCCAATGTGAAAAGAGTGCCTTTCATTCCTCTAACTTTCATGGAAATCGAACACTGCTTCATGATTTGGACCGATAGAAAGCCAAAATATTTTCCCATAGAGATATCTAAAAATATATTTTAAGCATGGATCTTACCCCTCCAGTACAGTCTCCTGGTGAACCATGACAATAAAACATTAATACATTTGATTATTAAATGATATTACAGAATATAGGCTATATTTAATAAATCCCTCTTTTTTGCACTTTTCATATATGTTATGATTCTCAAGGAGAATGTAAAGGATGGCTTGGTACCAGGCTCAGAATCTTATTTTTGTAAATCTGTATGAGAAAAATAAATGGGAACCACACCTGTGCTGTTATGCCCCATTGCTGTAGCTCTGGACATGCATGTAAGCCCATGCGTGTCTGTCTGTGCACAGCTAATCTCAGAAACTGCTAGACCAATTGTCACACTTTTCATGCAAGCTGCCAGTATAGCAGTATAGCAGAGTGGCTCTGCTTGAATACCAAAAACCTAATATCCCCCCCAGCAAAGCAGCCTTCTCCTTTAAGGCTATGGAGAAGATGTTTGGCTTTAGTGGCCTACCCTGAGGTTTGAGACCAAGGTTTGAATCCCAAATTGGCTTGTTGCAACCTTATTGACGTGTCATCGTGCTTTTGAAATAGCCTATTGATTATTCCTATCATGTGCCATGACAATCTGTCCACAAGTTCTCAAGGTATTTTTCTAACATAATCGATCCTGACCTTTGCCCTTTCTCAACCCAAAGTTAAAAGTTTTCAGAGCAACCAAATGTAGCTACATATTACAAGTTACTATAACTGTCAACTGTTAACTGTGAACGTTCAATGGAAATGTACTGTAGGTACGTCTTCTCAACAAGATGCCTGTCAAAACATGTATCATATAGGCTAGTCTTTCCTTTCCTTTTCTACAGCATACAATATACTGTAGTGTAATAATGGGCTGAATCTTACAAGTATGAATGACTTGTGGAAACCAATTTAAACACATGTATTCCGCTTCAAATGTCCTCACTAAGAAATGTTTGAAGAAGGCTCAGGAGGAGATCATTAGGTCTACTATTGCTGGTTCATTAGTTCATTATTATCAGAAAGCACTACTGTACATGCAGCTAGCAGTAACTGTTTGTCATTAACGTATTTACCAAATTGCCTATTCATAATCTAATTTCATTCATGGTATTTAACCCTCTGACATCTCACATTCTTTTTCATAAAGCAATATTAACACTGACTGCTTTATACAATGATTTTTTATGACCTTTGCTTAAAATAGTGCTTTTACTTCTTCCCAAACAAAAAACATCGCATCGAACCAAGAGTGTATCTAAAACGGTAGAGGAATACCGTGGAGGGATACTGTTGCACCTCCATCCACTTTGTATTTGTGACAGTGTGACCCTACTCCTGTCACTGTGACCTTTAATATCCAATACATGGACAAACAACAAACACACAAACTGCAATATTCAAGTTTTATTCAAACGCACAATCGGCTCTCACCATATTCCAGCCCTTGCAATGTAACCGGATTAATAGGCTCTATGCACTTCAATAGGGAGAACACAGCTGAACTGATTGGGCCAATTTGGGCAAGTCCAACTCAAAGGGAGGATTGTTTCTATCATGGAGGAATATTGGGCCCTTATGGACTCTGACATTGTACAGACAACACTGATTGAAATGAATAATCTACAACGTACAAGCTCACAGAACGAAATGTGTGTGAATGTTGTTTGGAGCTATTGTGACATGTTTGAGCTATTATTAACACTCCTTTTCATGTGGTCCTGTTATGTGGGTGGGGCCAGGGAGTCTATATAGGCTGGACAGAAATGGCATTTTCAGTCTCTGTCTGTTTCTCTCCATACTGTCTGAGGGGTTTCTCCAAGTCTCTGATGAGGTGTGTTTGTTTTTTATATATGATAAATATATATAAATATTAAAATTATGAATTTATGTACAATATGAAAAAAATCGCTTTATTTTATTTTCAGTTTTTTGGTCTCCTTTGTGTTGTTCACATTTCTTGTCACTTGGGGAAATAAATCATTGTTAAAACTCTACCCAACTTACTTCCTTGCCATCTTTGATGTTTATACCTTCACGGTGGTCATAACTCGTATCCTCGTCACTATGTCCACATGGACATCCTTCATAACATTACAACAATGGCCAATGCCACACTGTACAACAATGGCCAATGCCACACTGTACTACAAGCACCATTGACTTCGTATTGGGGCTGAATTGACCTCAGTTTCCCTGAGGCCCAAGCTTGCGGTCCTGTGATCGGCTCGATTTCCATTCCCCAAGTCCGTGATGAAGCCAGCTTTTCATCATAACATTAAAACATTGGCGAATTTAACACTATAAATCATAAAAACCGTGTAACAGGGATAAGCGGCATCATCCATTGCGTAAAGACGTGAAACAGCGATGACTGTTACTGTACACCTATACTGTTAATTGGTTCCTGGGTGGGATGACCATCTTGGAAGGATTAATATTCCTATTTAAGAATAAAAACATATCTGATGACAAATACTGTATAAATGTGTGAAAATTTCAAGTCACTGGAACTCTGGAGAACAACATGAATATACCATAGCATTATCCTTTTGTAGAAGGCTTGCATTCTCGAGAAGCGGTGACCATTAAATAGCCTTGTTAATAGGAATGACACAGGGGGAGTATATTGTGTTGACTGTCAGCAGTCTTGAGAAATGCCAAGCTAGCAGAAAAACATTAGACTGAGGTCAAATTATCTGATGATAGTTAACACAGAATGATGTTTTGAACATGTTTGTCAAACATCATCCTCCAGACACTACTGCAACATTGTATGTCAGTCACACGCTGCCAGTCACAACTAATTAAAATGCCCCTTAGTCAAACTGAGTATGATATAAATGGCCGCCTCAAGGCCCATTGTGGTGCTTGTTCCTGGTCTCTCTGTACGAGTTAAATACGCACATTTTGTGTAATTTCTTGCAAAGTGTTGTTTTATTGCTCTTCACGGCCGTACATGCAGGTTGTTTTTTACATTTTTATGTTGATTGTGCCCTTGTCCCCACATTCTTTTCTTCCACCTGAGGTGTTGCTCTGCCATTATTGCTAATATGAATGTGTTCAATGTAATAAAACCAGTCAAGTTGATACTGGAGGTCCAGGGTCATTAATTCCTGCATTCCTGCATCATCATGGTACCTCTGTAAATCATCCAAGTGCTATGCACAGAAGAAATGGTTTTGAAGGTTGTTATTTATTGAAATGTACAGAACAGTTGTACAGTGCAGCTGGAACATTCGGGGTGAGTGACAAAATAGCAGCCAGGAGAATGAGACTAGAAGGACACTGCCAAATACACCATGAGCTGCCAGCCAGCAAACTGGTAATGTGGGAACCAACAATACAGGGTCACCGATCACAAGGACATCCCATACTAACATATGTGGATGTACTCTAGAAAGACACAGAGTACATGTGTCTAGAAAGACACAGAGTACATGTGTCTAGAAAGACACAGAGTACATGCAGGGGTGGACTGGGAGCTCAAAACGTACCGGGCAATTTTGTCTCAGAGCGGCCCTCTGAATCTTTGTGGGGGCTCCGGGGCCTGAGCCCCCATGAGAATTTAAGACATAAGGGGCTCTGGGGCTCGGGCTAACTAAAATTAGTTAGTTAGTTTTAGTTAACTATAAAAACCCTGCAATAGGCAGTCTCATTTGAAGAGGACAGAGGACCGCCAGCACTGATTCGTGGGCCGGTTTTGTGCAGATTTATTTATTTTTTTTAAATTAAAACACGACATTAACGGCCCCCGGGGGGGTCGGCCCACCGGGAAAATGCCCTGTATGCCAGACTGTCAGTCCACCCCTGAGTACATGTGTCTAGAAAGACACAGAGTACATGTGTCTAGAAGGATACATGTACTCTAGAAAGACACAGACAATGAGTGTCTGTTGATGCCCAAGAAAGTCATTGGCTTAATATTAAAGGGGATTCTCTGTTTCCTAGAAATGGAGGTCTGAAGAAAGCTAACATGGTGAAACAGCTTGATGACATCAAGGTGTATTTTCACCATGTTAATGGATTTCTTTAGACAATTCTTTTTTCTGAGAATGTACAAATGGAACCAAATTAACTTAGGGCTCACTTGGTTGCATTTGTACACACTCAAAATAAATTAATAGGAGAGGATAAAGTAATTTAAGATGTCAAACTGTGTGGATGCGTGATTGCGTGCATGCATGTGCACATTTCGTCACCTTCTTAAAATAATCGCCTAAGTCATTTTTTCCAGGTTTTTCAGGAAACACAAAAAACTCCCCCAAATTTTTTTGGGGGGAGTTTTTTGTGTTTCCTGAAAAACCTGGAAAAAATGACTTAGGCGATTATTTTAAGAAGGTGAACATTTGCTTTCATTCATCATCAGTCATAATGTGAAATGATTAATATAGTATATTATTTACCCCATTCTAGGAGGAACCCTTTTTGGTGTCATGACCATTCTGGATGGGACCCCTCTTGGGGCTCTTTACAGTATGTACACTATTCAAAAAATTAAAATATTTGATGCTCTTATATAAATATTTGCGGTTAGGACAGAATTTAGGTGTTTTTAGAATTGGCCAGTTGCAAACATTTGAAAGAAAGTTTTACTTCTGTACTTCTGTAATTTACTGGCAGAGTACACTATGTTACAAGAGATTGGCTGTGCGTGAGCACACACACACACACACGTGCACGCGCGCGCACAGGAGCCGTTGCATTAAGGGAACCACACAATTACATTTTCTCCTTTTAAAGGAAGGTTACTGTTTTTCAGGTCTTCCAGGAGGATAATGGGAAAAGATTTTTGCTACTGGGTCATCAAACGATCCATAAATAAGAAGGCAATTAATTCAAAGTAGGGTAACTGCACAGGGATGAATTACTTTGTTTCAACAATGGTTACTGCTGAAAGATTAAGCTCTGTGTAAAGTGTGCACTTTTACTAATTGGAATCCTTGTTTCATATTCTTTAGAAATATTGTGAGATTGAAAATTACAGGACAAAGGCAGATGACAAAGTGAATGGCACTACGATACTTAACAGCACAATTATCACAGCTTCTAAAGACATTTTCTGAAGAGTGATGAAATAATTTACGCGGATTGTTCCCATGAAGCGGTACACAACACACTGCACTGAGATCCAAGCCCAATGATCTCAATGTGGCCAAGATCCGACCTGAGAGTATGCCTGATACTTAATGAAACCTGGCTGGCATGATTGGATGTGCCAGGTTGCATTTAAAAGACAAGTGTAACTAAGACATTTGAGTGCCATATGCATCATTTAATCCCTCTAATGGACTTCTAAAATATTTTATTTCCTTAGAAAGCCTTACTGAGTCCATAAGAGGCATTAACCGCAACTAATGAAATAGTAATTTGCTTGCATCTTCATACATACTGTATATACTGTCTATTGTGGTGCAAAAATCTATTATATTTAAGTTGTGTCATATCTATGTCTTTGAGTGGCCTGTGCATCACATGCCACATTGTTTAGCAACAATGGAGATAAATTTAAGCTTGTTTTGCGTAAGTTATAACTAAACATCTACAGATTCAACAAATTCACAAGCATTACATTTCAAACAGGAAACGAGTGATGTGGCCATTCTCATTTGGATCAGCAGCTATTTTGTGGAACACACACACTTCCGCTAGGGGTGTAACGATGGTATACTAACTGTATCGAAATATTGTTCGATTTTTTTTAAGTACTGAATATCGTTATGAAAGCAGGAAATACTGTATCATATCTTTGGTTTTGTATTTTGCAATGTAAAGAATCGGTATTAAATCTCTACCAATACTAGTACTTATTGCATTGCATCGTATCTCCAGAATGAACCAATATCATCAAAGTATTGTGATACAAATTTAATTGCTACTTAAAATGTATTGTTACAACCCTATCTCATGCCCATGTCATGATCAGACGCATCACTGATCCAGGCCATCCAGGTCCAGGTGTTCTGTCTGAAACCTCGGTGTGATGGAAATTGTCTGAGACTGCCATATCGCTTTGAGATTCATAAACCTGGTTTCCACTCAGAAATAGTATTTCATCATTTAAATGTTGTGAAGCCAATTCATCAAATTGTAGAACTAGAAATACAACCTGCTAGTCTGTTATCCTACTATAATTGGAGAGACGTTGTTTGTGTGTTTGGGATTGGGCTGTACAGAGCAATCCAATATTGCCTCCAAGCTTGGCTCAAATTGTTCGGTTGGGCTGTTCAATGCACATGCTATTTTCTCCCCTTTCAATTAATTTGCAAGCCATTTGCTAATGGTTTGCATAAAACGGGTGCATGAGTGATCTGTGACACCGTTTTTTTTCTCTCAAATTTTGTACAAACATTTTCCCAATATCTAGAAAAAACAAAAATAAAATCATATACCATTAGAATCTGTTTTGTAAGTGGGGAAAAACATTGGGCTCCATTTTCGTTTTATGCTAAACCCCTTATCCCAAATGCCTTATTTCTTTTTTTTTCTACTATTTTGAAACACTTTTTGGAATATTTCAACATGTCAATCTATTAACATGTCGAGCTTGTAGACTGGCCATTTGAACTACTGAAAAATGTTTTTAATAGTTTAAAAAGGCAAAGAAGTTAAAAGGATCCCTTCCTAATAAGACAAATATGCCTTAAAACACTATACTTGCCTTCTATAACTAAAACATGCAGATAAAAACACCTTCAATACTTTATTTCTTTCATAAATAGAGAATCTTTCACTCAATAGGAGGTGCTCCAGTCGCAGGATGATGTCACAGAGCATGTTCATCCATATATTCCATAGAGCTGGATCACACATGACATACTGCGCCAGGAGCAGTTCCTGTTGAGTGAAATATTCTCTATTTATGAAAGAAATAAGATGCCATTGGTGTTTTTATTTGTTTATTTTAGTTATATAGGGAAAGTATAATGTTTTAAGCAATGTTTATCTTATTAGACAGGGATCCTTTTAAGGGATAAGGGGTTTAGCGCTAACGAAAATGGAGCCCATTGTCTGTCAGGAAAGGCCACATGCTGCTGAGTGTCACACCAGAACACATTAACATTGGAATATTGGTAGATTCGATTGGAACGCTATAGCAAGAGGTATCACGCTGCTTCCCTCTTGACCCAAGGGATGGCCCACCTGCTGTGTTGAGTGGTACAATGAGCGATGATGGCTTATGAAACCATGTCCCCCATGATGAAGCGTAAAGCATTATTATAAATCCTGTCCGAGGGTTTGAAAACATGGAGGATGAGTTGTGCATACACAGTACAATATGTCCTCAATGCAGTTTTCCCCTAGTGTCTCAAGAGAAGCAAGATTCATTACTAAATAGGGAACCTATTTTCCTGTTGACAACAACTATATTAATGTCAAGTATTTCATAGAAGTTATGTTAAAATTTGACCTCTCCCTTTAAAAGTGCCCCAATATCTGTTTTACTTTCAGCTTTATTTATAGATAGCAAAGTTTGTCAGGATCATAGGATGTACTGTATATATTGTACATGGGATGGTTGTTATTAGATATACACACAGGTATATATTTATGCTTTTATTTATTCTCAAACCCAGGACATTCTAGCTGTGAGGCAATGGGGCTACCGACTGTGCCCCTGTGTCCCCAGTGCAACATACATATTTAATAAAATCACGTAAGTTGTTTGAGCAGTTGACACTACTAGTATATTGGCTATATTAGTGCAACCGTTTTTTGATGTAACAGAAGAAAACAAATGCCCTCAGTCCCCCTATGAACTGATAAGTGTTTTCCCTGCGGTGCAGAGAATATTGAATTTTACTGGAGCATTTACAAAAATAACACTATTTTCATACAAGCAATGGTTTCTTCTGTACAAGTTCTGCAAATAAGGATGGCATTGAGATTTGGCTCATTGTCATGCTTGCCATGGAAGTTGAATTACATTTGCATTGTTGTAATTCCCACTGGCTCCACATTATTAGATTTTCAGTTTTAAATCTCTTATTAAAATGTTGGTTTTTGCTGCCCCACACTGCATGATTCCTCTGTGGTGGGCAGTACAATAGCTCTAAACAGACTTAGTGATTTTTATAATCTTCATAAATAAGCATACAATTACTTCAGAAGAACTGTTTTTCACATGCATATTTATCAAGTACGATGCAACAATGCAAAGATGGCATTCGTTTTGGAGCATTGGCTTGCGCCAATGGATTTTCTCCCTCCAAAAAAGTATATCTATTGAGTCAGAGGGACAGGGGTGTTAGTGTGCTTAGTTCCAGTCCATACAGTAGCTTTGTGGGACATGCATCCCATACAATGGAGGGGCTAATTCAGGGGTGCCCAAAAGGATCTACCAGTAGATCACACAGGCCGTGCAGGTACATGACAGTCACATGACAGTCGCCCCAGCACATGGACTCTTACAGATCTTGAGAGTGTAAAATGAAACCAAATGGACCCGTAAGGGTCCATTTGGTTTCATTTGGGTTTCATTCAGTTAAATTATATCCACATGATTAGAAAATGGAGAATGATTGTTATTTTGACCATCATTTTTCACAGTTTTCCTTCCCAATTGTGGACAAAAACGTGAAAGTTCTTAGTTTTGGGTACAAGAGACTAAACTCAACATCACAAACTGTCAACTCAAACCTCAAATACTGTTTTCAAACGTCAGTAATAGCATATACAGGAAAACCTTCCAATTCTCCCCCTCTATTTTCATTGCTCTTAAGCACTACAACAATATGTTTTGTTTTATGTTTGTTTGTTCTATGTAGTGTTATTATATGCCTGCAATCTGTAAAGTACTTTGTGACCTATTGTCTAGAAAGGTGCTATAAAATTTTCATTTCATTCATTCATAAGTAACACCATCACCACTATTTCAAAGCTCAAACTTTCTAGGGGCCTTGAAGTGGATTTTCAGTAATGGAACAATCACATTTTTGATGTGTACAGATATTGTTGAGCCGCTCATTTTGAAAGTAGCTCTCAAGTCAAAAAGGTGTGGGCACCCCTGGGCTAATTGATCTGTGGTTATTTATTCACAAAAATGTCCCTGGGTGAATCACTGGAATAAATGTAATAGTGGCAATGAGGAAGATGGGAGTAGTCTTTGTATTCAAGTGGTGTTAGGCTCTCTAGGAAAAGAACAAGAGGAGTAAACTTGCAGCAGAAACATGACCTCTAACTGAGCTTCATCCTTGAGGTGAGCACACTATCTTTAACTACTGTGGGATAGAACTGTGGTTTCTTACCCAGGAGGCAACACTGTCCTAATCCAATACGGTGAAACCACCACAGAGGTGCTATTGTCTCCTGCATCGATAAAGGGCTAGAAATGCATAACTGTTTGTTGATGCGTATTATAGTGCTCACAGGGGTAAAAAAGAAAAAAAAAAGTGGTAGGCCCTACAAGGTGACAGAGACACACTCTCATACAGACCAGTGTAAAACAAGTGTACTGTCCAGTATGAATACTGGTGTTGCTTCTATATTATGGGCTCCATTTTGGTTACATCAGCCATTATGCACAATTAGGGCATTTAGCATTGGGGAAGAGGCGTTCCCACACTAAAGTCGGTAATTTTGTTACCATAAACACCCACCTCCTACACCCGTTACATTATGCATAGGTGTGGTTTGGGCGTTTTTAGCTTTCATCCAATTCGTGTTGGTCTTGCCATTGCCTTTAATTCATCCCATATCTATTTCCCTTATCCCTACTGCTATGCCTACTCCTAAGCCCGCAGCCTGGCTGGGGTTTATAGGACAGACACATGCATGAGTATTCCCAAAGATTATAGCTCTTATTTTCAAACAATTATAGCTTGGTCAATTCTCATGTTGAATGGTAAGAAATTCTCATTTCTTACCATTCAACATGTTATGTTGAAAAAACATGTTCCATGTGGCGTGCATTTATCCCAAGTCTGCGAAATGTTATAAAGCAAATTGCAAAAAAGTCTTGAAATCTCGACAAAAACAGACGTCTTTTTGATCATTCATATCTCGGGTCAATTATCTCTTCACAAACATGCCTATGACCACACCTCCAGTCACAAATAAAGGTGTCGGCATAAAGAATAGTGGCGAAGGGAAGAGGAAAGGTGATGAAAATACCAATAAGGGAATTCGTTGCAGGTTTCGGGTAACGTTAGGGACATCGCGTGGAGCGAAAATGGAGCCATAAATGTACAAGCTATACAGTACTATGTGGCTCCTTCAGTGAAAATTAGATGGAATTGAGACTGGTTGAGTCTATGGAGATTCTTTTAGCAGAAGCTAAGTAACTCATACGCCCCTCAGCTGTCTCGACAGGCAGACAGGAACTCATGCAGTAGCTTGTTTGTACCTGTCATTTCTGTCACCGACACTATCATGTTCTCTAGGCTGGGAGCGTCAGTATGTGTGTCAGCATGTATTAAAGGTCTCCGTTATATCTTGAAGATGCAGTGTTTTTATGCAGTGCTTTGGCAGGGACCTGGGGACTCTGAGTTGAAGAACTATTCATTTAAAACAGGCAGATGTATTGTGTTTCAGTAAAAACACTAAACAATTTATGTTTCTCATCTTCTCTGTCTGTCTGTCTGTCTGTCTAATGTGTGTCTAGTTTTGTGCATAAATGTGCATTTGGTTGGTTAGCCTGGCTAAAGCCAGACCAAATTTGGTCTGTCAACAGATAGGTCTGCCTGTCAGCAGATAGGTCTGGAATAGCTCAAATGTACGCCCAGTTCCTACTCAGAGAATTTGGGTGGCCAATGAGGAAACAGTATGTAAACTTGAATACCGTGTCCTGATTGGCCACCACAATTTTCTGGAGTAGAAAATGGGCGTACAATTGAGCTATTCCAGACTTATCTGCTGACAGGCATTTTTCAGCCAGGCTAGCATATGGTTATGGTGATATCAAACAAAATAACAGAGGCAACATAATACATCAAAACACAATAACATAAACATAAGTGAAAGAGGTATGAATGAAGACAGTAGTTATATGATTCATGGATCAAGACACAGGATGTTTTTTTTCCTCCCACAAAGAGTCCTTTTTGGAGGACAGGGACAATATTGGCTTGAATTTTCCTGAATCGGGTGGTTGTGGGGAGGTCCAGTTACACCGGGATCCAATCCATGCAATTAAAACGAAAATGAGCAAATAAAATCAATGTGGATCCCTTACACTATAGTGTCGAAGGTCTCAGTAGAAAGCAACACAGGGCTAAATCTAAATAATATGTAAATAGAACAGGGCTGTCCTTGAGGGTTGCCTTTTATGTGATAGATATCTGACATGTTTCATTACCTTGTGGGGAAATGTTTACCATCACTACCATTAACATGCTTGATTTTCTAAGCAAAATTTGTATTTCCCTAATTAGATTGCTTACAAATGTATGAAGACAATATAGGTATATGGACACTGCAGCTATTCTTGGTTAGCTACAGTAACAGAGATACATGTAAATGTGATTGAAATCACCTGTTTTTCTCCCATGCCTGTTATTGACATGTTATTGTCTCTATTATACAGTTTTATTTATGCTGGTCAACATAGATGGAAAAATGTAACATGATTTAAATAGTGAATTACAATGAAATAAATAATATTACATAATATATAATTTACATTTTATACGGGCATACAGAGTCTGCTTAGCAATTACACAATCAATTGAACAAACTATCCCAGTTAAAACAAAATATCTTGTTTTCATGATTCACCAGTTTGTCACTTTTGCGGGATCGTCATCGTCACTTAGAATTAAAAAAGGGAATGAGGCTGATAAATAAGAGGTGAGAGATGATTTGTGTGTTTTGACATTTTGCGGCAAGTGGTGCAGAAACACATGTGCGTGGCTGTATAATGTATGACAGTGTAGCACGCAAGCTACTGAGCTTTACACTTTCATGTGCCTGCACAATCAAAAGCTTAGGAAATGTTTTATTGTAGCTGTAACAGTGGGGGGCAGAATCAAACATTCACATCTAATAATTTTGACTTGGCATTAATATATTAAATAATTTATATATCGCAGCCTTTTTCATATTTAATTATTTTATTTAACAAGCCAAAGACTGAAATGTACCCAGCTTATAGGAAAAACGCTATGCCATTTTTCAACCCAATTATCCAATGATCAACTGTTCACAGTTTTGTACCGTCTAAAATCTAAAATCAAAACAGATTTTTAAGATGCTCGACACAAATGTGCACTACAGTTTATGCATAAATACATAATGACATCAGTTTACAGATCTTTATGGGAGACTCTGCAAGCATCCTATCAGGAAAGAAAATGTCATGTTTTATGTGCATGCACTTCCATTCCATTCTATTCTATCCAAGTGCCTGACTGCTGTGTTATCCTACAAATCAACAACGTACTGTATTATCTGATAGAATTGTAAAAGGGTGGAAAATGGAACGTTGGCAATATAAACTCCATCCAAATGGTTCCCACACACACGCAGAGGAAGGCGAAAACACAATGTTACTCACAATTCATTTGCATTTAGTGAAATAATTTAATTCCTACACAGCGATATCCCAAGTGTTAATTTATCCATTTGAAACTCAAGACTATCTGCAAATGGACCCTTCCTGCTCTTCCAATTGTAGACTGTCAGTCGGCATCAAATTTACGCTGAGAACGGCACTGTAATTTTTCAACAGAATGCGAGAAGTCTGAAGAGTGCTGCTCGGCTCTTTCGCTCGTATATGCGGTACCCTGGTGTATAGTCACGTCACTTCTGCCATCAAGAATAGCTCTGATCATGGACTAAGTGACATTGTGGAGGTGGTGCAGTAGGGCAGTAAACAAGTCCTGTCATCCCTCTGTGTATGTGTGTGTGCGTGGGGGCATGAGAGTGCCTCACTCTACAGGGAATTTTAACAAGGTACAGACAAGAAAAATGATAATGATGTGTCTGCCATGATACGGAGCTAAGTGAATTTGTCATAAAGCTTGATGACTGATGGTCTTGTGTCACTCACTGGCCAAACCATGAATTCTCTTTTAGAACATGCAAGCATGTACTGTACATGCACTTACAGAAAACCCAGGTCAGCTCAAATAAAGCAGGAAAATTAGTGTTAATTAGAGCTATGCGACATAATCAATATTATGATATAGATTAATGAACGATCATTATTATAAAGATATACATTAACGAACGATCATTATTATAAAGATTACATATATAGCATATTCTGTGCCGATTCATAAATGCTGATTATTTGATTAATAAAATAAATGAATAATAAGGATAATATAAAGTGAAGGTTATTGGTTCTTAGGTTATTAATGCACTAATAACTTGTTGCAAATCCATGTTATTGGTTTAGAGATGAGCGCTGCATTGAGTATAGAAAATGCCATTAACTGCTCCCACACACACTGTTTACAAAGTCTTATAACCAGTGATGATTTGAAGGATAACAATAAAAGTCTGTCTACAAGCTCAATCTATACATTTCTTTAAAGCAAAGCCATTCTCCGATGGTAAACATTGACCTGACACATTTATGAGAGTTCTCTTCTAAAAGACAAATCAATATTTCTTTTAACTTGGGAAGCTACCGTAAACTAATCGAAGTGATTTAGCTGAATAAAATTAATAGAAACTGTCAGTAGACATAAAAGATGCATCTTTCATGGTGAAAAATAAACATCCTCAGGGTTCCACTTCTAATTACAATACCAATATCACCCTGCTTCCAAAACAAACACACCTTTGAAAAAAAAAAAAAAATCCACTTACTCTACACCTCAAGGGTGTCCTCGTCAAAGCAGATTCATCATGCCGTGGCAACAACGTTTTTTCCCCCCTCCATTACTGTCAAGTACAACCTCCCATAGCGGCAGTAGATTTGCCTCTTCACAACCGAACAAGACACAAACTTTTTAACACATGTCACAAAGCTGTGAGACATCTTACTCTGACTCTGTCTGTGCAAAGGGACATGCCTTACTTTGAGACTTCAGAGGTTCCCAAAGAGAGAACAGGCTACACTTCACTTGATGGTTTCACCAACAGCAGGCCCGTCAAAAGGGGAAGGAAAAAAGATGCCACCAGCTCAAAAGTACTCCTCGTCTGACAAACATTATCTGCAGGGAAAATCCCTCACCATTGTGCTTTTTCTTCTTTTAGTAGGGGAGGGCTTGTGGGATGGTGGAACATAACAAATAAAGCAGCGGCCTACAAAATATCCAGAGGGAAGGGCACACGTGCCTCCTTGGGCCTCGATTTGACAGGAGGGCTTATACTGTAGCAGCCAGCTACTTAAAGTCTAACTGAAGTGCTATATTACTCACCAAGCTCAGCTGGAGACACTATAGAAAATGTGTTTGCGTAAGATCTGCTCTCCTTTATCAATCCCAAACAGCAGGGACCAGGCTTTAAGCAGTAGGACAGTGTTCCAGGGAAAGCAAGCAACATTTCAGACAGAAAAAAGGTCTGCTTGGTAATCCTTTAATGCTGAATGCTACACACAACACAACCTGCTACTGCTTACACTGGGTTATTCAAGACACTGCCATGGAAAAGCAACATGCTGTACAAACACAACACAGAAAAAATATTCTTTCCCTTACCAATAAAGTAGTTCCATTCAGCATCAAGGTCTGCCTGGTTGGCCAGACAACCTCTCATAACGTTGTGACAGTAGTTGTGGCAGGGTCTCAACCCTGGCATGCCGCGGCAATACGGACAGTACAGCATCTTGGTTAAGGCTTTAATGCAGGCTGGAACAACATTCACCTGTGGAATAAAAAAAGGTTCATTAGTGAAACGTTTTAACACGTTAATTAAGCCTTAAAGACATATTGTATTGTGTAATACTTGGCCCCATAATGATCAACAGAGGGGGAATGTGTGTTAGTATCTAGTACCGGTATGCGCCCCACAGACTACGGCAGCCAAAGCAAGACAAACCTTATTACTATGGTAATACTTGTGCTGGCTAATCTGCCATAGAGGGACGCATGGATATGGTAGGATGGTTGCAGATTTTAGGGGCGAGTGGTTGTGCCAGTTTGTTTTAAGAAGACACTCTTTGGTAAGCCATGGTAAAAACACTAGAAGGACAGGCAGCCAGCACATCTCTCAATGAAACCTCTCATGCGTCACATTCAGTTTCAGAACATGTGCCTGTCAAACATATTGCACAATGCAGCTTCAAATTAAAGCTTAAGGATTAGACTCGATGTCACATGGTGATATATATAAAAGATAAGAAAGATGTGTCCACATAAAGGAAATAAAAGTAGTCTCTAAATAAAAGCAGTGGCAAAACACTTCAACAGCCCCATGGCAACGTTGTTATAGTGTTCAGACATCAGTCTAGCTACGACATGTGCATTGTGTTCCTAATAAGCTGAGATTGGTTTCATTGAGCAAAAAGCACATATAGTCTGATTTTTCCTTCCACTGCTATTGAGAATGAAGCAGGAATTAACACACGCATTGCTTCTGATGGAATACTCTGTCATGTCATGATTAAAGCTTATATATAAGCTTTAATCACTCTGATCTTTTCTTAAATGCTGCCTTCTTCAGTGAGCCTGGACATGTTTTGCCCATTCTCACACTATTACCTTGCTTGTTTACGGACCCACAAAACTGAAATCTATATGGCACTCTCTATGGTTGTGATCAGACCAGCAATATTCTGACTTATTACTTAAAAGCATTTTGTTTGGAAAATGAACCCTTCTGGAGAGACACCAGGCGAGGTAGTAATGGAAGAGTTCACCTCCCGGTTTTGGAAGAAATAAAGGGCAGGGGCTTTTAGAGTAAAATTCACCCATCTGCTTTTCACTTTAGTGTCGAGTTGTTCTGGAAAACCTCCTCAGCAGTAAGTCTATTTTAAATGACACCTGCATTTTGCCAGTGATACTGTAGGCATTGATGGCTAAACCAGGCATTAAACCTGGGTGGATACAGAACCATGCATGAACAAAACAAAACTAAACTGTGTGTGTGTGTGTGTGTGTGTGTGTGTGTGTGTGTGTGTGTGTGTGTGTGTGTGTGTGTGTGTGTGTGTGTGTGTGTGTGTGTGTGTGTGTGTGTGTGTGTGTGTGTGTGTGCGCGCGCGCGCGTGCGTGCGTGCACGCGCGCATGTGATTGTGTTGTGGCAGTAGGTGTGCATTTGTAACCACATGTGCCGTGTAAGTGTGTGTGTTCGGCCACACAGGAAAAGCTGTTCCTAAGCTTTGACAAACTTTGAAAATCGTGACAAGTAAGCCTAGGCTCACTGTGCACAGAAGTGGCTGGCTGCCCTGAATGTGCAATCTGGTTATCTTGTTAGCACTTATTTACAAGGGAGTGAATGCAGTTTTTCACAGCAGGCAGCTGTGGAAGTACAGTTAAGCTTGGGAGCAACATGTACCGGTAGTAATTGCGCCAAAGTGGGATTAACACGATAATCTATTCATAGACACTCAGGTGGCGCAGCGGTAAAGTACCTGCCCGCTGCAGACTGTGCGGGTTTGAATTCCCCACAACCAACACAATTGGCCAATGTTCGGGGGAGAAAAGCTGAGCAGGGAGTGTTGGAGGGAGGAAAAGGACGGAGCATGAATGGCATAAAGACTAAATTGTGTGTATGTGTGCATGTACGTGTGCGTGAGTGTAAGCATGTGCATGCATGCATGCATGCATGCTTTAGAGAGTGATGCAAGCCATTATGCAAACGTAGTTTGTTCGGCAGTGAGAAGAAATACAGTAGAAGAGGTGTGAGTCACAAACAGAAGGCTTCTTATTAGTAGCTTTAGAAAGGATGAGCAGACTGGAGATAATGGTCAACCCTTCTGCTCACGCAGCCATTGTGTTCCAGGATTAGAAATCCTATAAGTCTATACTAAAGCAAAACCCATTTATGACTTTAGAGCTGTGAGCAGCCAGACACAATCGCTATATCAGCAACAGTTTGAGATTCCATATCCAATTTCAACCTCATCAGAAACAATGGCAAGCTCAAAGGCTGTTCTCTGTGTGTAAGGCAAAATTTGGAAAATTGCAAAAAAAAAAAAAAAAATTGCAAAAAATAAAATAAGTTTTAAAAGTTTTGTCAAACCAAAATGTGTCGCATCAGACGTAAGACAGGCCTTTGGAACAAAAAACAACCAAAAAGTAGACAAAGATTCACAAATATGAAACTCGAAAAAGGCACTATTGAAAGGATTCACCTTGTCTACCTGACAAGGAGTTGGCACACACATATGGTGCATGCTCCCTTTAGGGGCAACAGAGTGGGGGAAAGCGCAGACGCTGGAAATTGCTTTGTGCCACCAAGTAATGAAGTTGTGAGAAATGACAATGACTTTGCAAGTCACCAAGGCCAAACAAGGCAGGCACCGCCGGGACAGGGGGAAGAGAAGAGATGGCCAAAAAAATCATCTCAATAGTTCAGTCATAATTACTGTGACAGGGAGTGTTGCTTCACCCTGATTGGACATGGATGTGAGGCTCTACTGCTGCCCCAGCATCCCCATTCAATTCCGCAGCCATTAGTGTCAATGACATTATGGGTGATCTGTCACTGAGCAAATCACTCTACCATGTGCCGCCAACTGAAATCTACAGCAACCCTTGTAGCAACTATGTGAAGGAAAGGGAATCTTTATGATAAAAAGTTGCATACATATTCAGTATTGTCCCTTTCTTTCTTTTTTAAATATCTGCAGTATTATCTTCTCATGTCAGCCTTTTATCTAATCAATGGAGACGAGCTTTTAACACCACGTTTCACTAATTCACCAATCTCATTATTATTTAACACGTTACATGGTAGGCTGAAAAGCAGTTAAAAGACAGTTAGAACTTAAATGGAACTTGTACAGCCCTCCTATGAGACATAGACCGAGTAGATAAAAAATAGTGGTATTATATCATTAAATATTAAATGAAAATATGTTAAAGTGGTGAAGCGGACCTTTAATGTACAGTATGTAGCCTGGTTAACTGCACACATTAAACATCTGCCAAAAAATCCAAATCCCAAACAACACAACGATTACAGACCTATAGCACTCACTACTGTTATCATGAAAGCTCTGGAAAAAAATCATGGTTCATCATCTCAATAATGCCATATGTAACTCACAGGATCCTTTCCAATTCGCTGACAAATAAGGTCGTAGTACAGAGGATGCAGTGGCCACGCTGTTACACCTCATTTCTAAACATCTTGACAATCCAAACTCATACGCCAGGCGTCTCTATATAGATTTTTCATCTGCCTTCAACACAATAAGAACGGACCTGCTTCTCACTAAAATGATTCAGTTACAAATAAATCCTTATGTTATCCGATTCTATCATAGATTCCTCATCGACAGAACTCAGTATGTAAAGATAAACAAGACACTCTCCTCTGCCATCAGGACTAAAGTCGGTGCACCCCGGGATGCATCAGCTCACCAGTTCTGTTTACTCTTTACGCAACTGACTGTAACACCTGTGAATCAAAACAGTTCCTTCTGAATTATTCGGACGATTCTACTTTGATTTCCCTGATGTCTGTCAGTGATGACCCAAAACAATACCAGCGTAGTGTTGATCGGTTGGTGTAGTGGTGTGATAATAGTCACCTTATCATCAACACGGGTAAGACTGAAGAAATTATATTTGGTACCGCTTCCGAGGTCTTGACACCACCTCTAACTATCCATGGTACTGATATTAAAAAAGTTCTGTCATACAAATATTTGTGGGTGATGATAGATGCCAACCTATCATGCTCCTCACATATTGAGTATATCTGTAAGAGGATAAGCAACGTATCTACTCGTTACGTAGACTTAGATCATCTGGTGCCAACAGTCAGATCCTGTCTCTCTTTTACACTTCTGTTGTCCAAACTGTGTTGTTGTATTGTAGCACATCCTGGTTTAACAGCCTGTCAGTAACCTATAAAAACAAACTGTATAGCCAAATTAAGATCTGTGCTAAAATTACTAGCAGGCCGGTCGAGGCCGTCTTACACTCATTCAAAGAAGCCCACAATAGAGCATGCTCAGACTGGCAAATAGTATTTCTTCTGCTCACATGTCCTGAATGAAGAATACCAGCTGTTGCCATCCATGAGGCGGTTCTGTGTTCACTCATGTCTTGCTCTTTGTTTTTTCTGTCGTTGTCTTTAATGTACTGTATGTTGCATATGTATGTTGTCTTATATGTGAACGGTGTTGCCATGGATATAAGACAAATTTCAGTGCAAACTGACAATAAAGTTGTATCGTATCGTATGTACACAAGCTGCTAGGAAGGGACTCAACAACCCCAGAACATGTTCAATGATCATTGCTAGAAGCCTGGAATGTTTCCAGGTGAGATGAAACACTTGATGATGTGTTGCACATTTTACACTATAATAAGTATTAAGGTCTACACTTGCACTTCACTGTAATTTAACGGACTATCATTCTGTTTATTGCTTTTGTGCCTATTACTGTAGCCTCTGTTACTTAGCTTTTAAAAAGACACAAGAGCAAAAAGAAACGCACACAAAGAATGAGAGGGAGACTAACCTTGTGTCAGTGCAAGGGAGACTGACATTGGGACATGAATGTAGTCCACAAGTGACAGTGCATTTTTGGGACGTGTTAGTAGCCTAGGGCTAGCCTACAGGACAAGACAGGCTCCTGTGACCCACACCAATCACTGCACCTTGATTTAGCCTGACACGTGCCATGTGATTTGGCACTCATATCCAAGTGTAAATGTTTCCTTAATACACTGAGACAGGTGCAAACACGTTAGGAGCAGTAACCAAGCCTCAAATGATGACTGATATCTTCGCTCTATCTCTGTAGGTTACAAAACTCGCATAGATTGTGTCATTTTCATTTGATGCTTCTGTCTTGTGTGGATGAACTGCAGGTTTCTGCAGATCTCAAACGACTGCAGTCATCCTCGCCCTAAGTCCAACATCTTCCACCACATATCTAAATCCAATCAGAACTAAAATGCGATATACTATAATTATGGAAATGTCAGGACATAATATGTTTTCACAAGACTTAATGACACCAAAAGGTGAAGCGATAGAGATGCGAGAGACTGAGAGATGAAAGTAGATTTTCCTCAACCTTGCATCCTATTTGATCAAGTCCATTTAACATGGAATAGAGCGAGCTGAACTATGTCAAGTCTTGAATGTGCAAGGATATTTCTTTCTTTAAAATAAAAAATAAAAACCCTTTCATGTTCATTTCTTTTCAACAAATCATCACAGATCAAAATCTTTTAATTAAAAAGGACATCTTTGGTGGAGCATATTTCCCCCTGATGTGCGAGCCTCTTTGAGCCAGCTTCCATCTGCCATCACAGCACTATGGCTGAGGCCTTATCCCCAGCATGATGTGTGGGGTTGCATGTGTACGGAGAAGTCGGGCCGCCGCGAAGTCGGACCCTGAGTATAGACAGAGTTACGCTGTTGCAAACCCTGATCACTAAATGGGATCATTCCAATGGCGGCTCTCCTACATAGACTTCATATTATCTTTATTTTAGATTGTTTTGGAATACTATAGGATATAGTAAAAACTTCAGGCAATAGCCTGATGTTCATAAATCCCTTTATTTTACGTCATTTACTACAGCATACACATTAACAACCCAGCTTTGATGATTATACATACATTGTTTTATTTTAGAATGTTTTATAGCCTACTACTACTAGTAGGCCTACAGCCTAGACATTAGAGACTTTAGTTGTCACTGTGCAATGCTTTATAACAGATGTTTACATAGCTCTTATTTGCACCGCCATCGTTGAAAACAATGTATTTCAAACTCCAGTTTGTCCCTCTTTCAGGCTGAACAGCCTTCCCGCGCACAGTTTCTGACCCCTCAATGTCGCAACATTTCGGTTGGTCCGACTTCGCGGCGGCCCGACTTCTCTGGTGACCGATGTGTGTGGTTGCATGTGTGCGCGCATGCCAGAGATATGAAGAGAGTGAGCAAGAAAGAGAGAGACAGTGGACTACGGTCCCACTTCGAAGAGGTCACTCTTGGCGTGAACCTGAACTAACTGAATCATATCTTTTGGCTGTAGATCGGTGGCAGATTCCCCTACCACTAATACTACTACTGCTATCATGCCAGCATCTTAATCCAGGGCAACAGCAGAGTTCTATATCAATCCAGATAAAGGCGTGAGCCTGCAGATCAGCTAATTTTGCCTATTTTAGTAGCACACAAATTATTTTAGCAGCACAACAAAAAGTGATCAAATAACGTGGTTTTCCTTCAATAACGAAATATAAGGTGGGGGTGGGCGAATTCCTTTCAGCCATACCACAATATATTTAATTGCCAGTAATATTTAATATTTACCCAGCCAGTTTGGCGATTACTAATATCATTCACACTGTGCTGATGCATTTGTAAGCGAGGTGCTATGGGTTGTTTTTGATCCGTCATGTGCGTGGAAGTGTGCAATCTCTGTGCGTGTGCGTACTGCGTACACGCCGTTGCCCCCGCGTTTGGTTAAAAGTCATAGTGATATTATTAGCTTGTAGATCTGCTCATTCTTAGCGAACAACACCACTGTACTATAGTAGTATAAATTTAGGTATAGAACTGATAGAATGTGCGCTTGTCTTGTCTTAATCACAACTGACTGGTTAAATTATACAGTCGCACCAGTGCTACTAAGTGATTTTTTTTTAACTTGCATGGTGACTCACAAATTCGAGTATCTAGTCGCACTGTCAAGCCCTGACCATATCATGTGAGGCAACGAAATAGTCAGCAGTTCTGTTGTTCCAATATGCTAAGGTCCATATAGTTAACAGGGAATGCCACAAACGTAGCTTATATGCTATAAGCTACTGTACACCAATGTTGCATTGCTTTACAAAGGACTTCAACCGAGGTGAAAACACAAATTGTGTGAGCAATTTAATGTGAATAGCAATTTAATTAGTCTGAGTTGTAAGTGCTCCCTAATCATACACATTTTGTGTTGATTTACAGTAGTTGTTTTGTACATTGAATCTATGTGTTTATTATAATTCTCTTTTCTGTATGTGTCATAATAGCGGTCACCAAATTCTGTACTAAATTCACATTTCTGTGCAGAAATAGCTTTAGCCAGGCACAGGGATATTCAAGTAATCAGTTATACATGTACTTTGATGTGGTAAATGATTTGAATGATGCGTACAGTAGACCTTCGCTTTCATTAAAATGGAAGTGAATCCTTTTATCCTGCTTTAAATATAGACAGTACACAGCTTGGTTCACTCAACCATGTCTTCATCGACAATTGAACAATTTAATGTAATGTAGCCTACAACAATTATCAATTACATTGGGTCCTACCTCACATGCCCCAAATTAGGTAGGCTACTGCCTCATATAAATGTATCCTACTCAGAAGTAGTTTCAACATGAGAAAAAAAGGTCTTCGACAGGATGTCAAGGGAGTGGAGCCATGTTATATTTACCTATACAGATAGTACTTAAAAAATGCATAGAGGTGACTTTGCAAAGATTTTTCGTGATTGCTCTACTTAGCTGGGTGGGGGGCTTCTTTAGCCTAAATTAAAATATGTTGATATAATGCTGATAGTTGTGAGGTGTTGAGTACTATTTAAGTGTAGTATCATATTGCTAATATGCCAAATTCTAGCACATTATGCTTTTTACTGTAGGCCTATGACTTGCTTGGCCATATTCTGAATGTTTGAGAAATTGTGCCTAAAGACCTGTATTGTGAAATAAATGTATTTAGGCTGTCAGGCTCACATACTGGATTTCGAATGTACTTCTTTTACAGGGGTTCACCTGGGGCGCTATACGAGCTAGAACCAGCCCTGTGTGCACTACAAAATAAGTAGACGTGTTAGACTTGGACCCAGTAGACACCGAAAGCAACTTAATACATTCACATTTAATCACTTGAAACCTATCATATTTTGAGGAAGGCATTTGGTGTGGAGGGAATAAAAGTCGGAACAAGTAGCTGCAGAGCCAACTCAGGTCAGGCCGGGGTTAGTCTAGACTCCAGAGAATCTCTCTATTTCAACCTTATTTGTGCATATTTGTTGAATTCTCTTTTTTTATGCTTACCAGTCCACAACACTATCCAGCAACATCCATCTTCAAGGGTGGAAAGACTAAAGTGCGAAACTGCCAAAGCACAGCACTTTTGACAAACTACCTCTGGAAAAAAACAGTCTAAAGAAGGTTTGTCAAAAAAGTGTTTCAGTCACATTCAGTTTGGAAAGACCAGGTTAGAGTGTAGCAGAGTGCCAAGGTCTGCCATGTTGACACTTCCTCTACCGTAAATCTTTTTCAAGACTTTTTGTTTGCTGTTTCTACTGAAAGGATGACATTTTAACAGAATTTTCTGTTTTCAACCTATCTTCACTGAATTGGTTCTCAATAATGTTAATGATAAAATATGTTTGGACTGCAGGCAGTTCAGAAATGCATCCACCAGTGTCATCATCGTTAGGCACATCTATTTTAAACTTTCTAATCTAGATGGGTGGGCATGCTTGGAGCAAACTCTGGAGAATAATGGTTTACCAATTGTTTGTACCGACACTGTCAATATACATCATTTTATTGTTCTGGAAAGAATACTGAAAAGAGAAGGTTGTAAGATCCTATAGTGCTCATTGCCCTTGCTGTCGACTCCAGGCAGGGTACGAAACCCCCAACTTCCATGTGATGGGCATAATATGCACTAACAGGGCAGCCCTGGTTTAAATTAGGTTTAATAATGTTATAGTATATGTCATAAACAAATGATTATCATAATCATCATTTTGTATTCAGTATTTTTATGTGCACCCTGGCTGCAATGAAAATCTGGCATAATATAAAATATCTTGAAAACTGAATCCGAGAACAGGAGGAAGCAATAGTGCAACTAGTCGCCAAGGTTTTAAAAAGGAAGAATATTGGCCTGAGGCACTTTTATGTTTAAATCCTCTATCTATCTGTAATTAATGCCATTCAAATGTTAACCATTGTTAACAGGCCAAGAAACACAATACAGTATATGCACTTTTAGGAAAAAGGGGAACAGTCTTAAGTTATGATATTGATTCCACTAATCTGGTAAGCAAAGGTGAAAGTGAAGATTAAGCTGCTGCTACATGAAAACAATGATAAAGATTTTCATATAACAAAAACACACAGGCAAAGACTGTTAAAGGCCAGTGCAATCCAATTTTGTGGAGTGATAAAAGGTTCATTCCTACAGTACATCGCTGTATAGAACAAAAGGTATGTACTGTAATAACTGTATATGGACTCATGACATTCCCCACATGTCAGCAAAGACTTAGCACTGCATTGCACTGCATTAAACTAAGATACAGTAAGGTACACTAAATGTACATAGATTAGACACTGCCTTGCAGCTAAATGTAAAACTATCTGATAGTGTGTGGTTGAAAGAGGGTATAATGAGATCAGCATGACAAGTATAAGCCATTGGGATAAACACACCCGCTTGCACAAAAACACCCTACTTCCTCCTGTCTCCATGAATAAATATGTACTGTGCATCAAGCCAGATATCCATGAGTGATAACTGCTCTAAATGTCTGAACTTTAAACCATTCAAAAGTCCCAAATCCCTGCAATCTTTTCTAAGCAGGTCTTCTATGGATCAAACTGTGTTTTAAGTACCCACCACCGGATAAAATTCCTAATGGTCACCATAATACTATATGTAGAGATTCAGTTCTTAATCCAGGATATAGCTTTGAAAACCATTCAGTTCAAGGCCAGTGCAATCCCATTTTGTGGAGTGATAAAACGTCCATTCCTACATCGCTGCGTACCAAATGAACAGTAATTATGCAATGCTCATCATCGTCATCAGTGCTTCATCCGGTGCTGTTAAAGTAGCATGGAAAATGGAATGGACAGATGGTCTAAAGCAGCCATTTCAACTCAGAGACACGTTAGTCAATCTATATCCGAGATCCCTGTGCGTCACAAAGCTGCTTTGGTTATGTGATCTAATGTCTTAGCAATGGTCCATACTGTTATTCATCAACATGTCAATATAGGATTAAACAGCTGTCTTGTACAAAGGCATGAATCAATATCCACACTGCTTTCCTCAAATAAGACATCAAATGACTCAATAATTCTATAATAACTCCAACACACTGTGTGCATGTGTGTGTGCGCACACGCGTGTGCAGGTGCCTGCCTGCCTACCTGCCTGTGTGATATTTTGCCTCATCTCATAAAGTACGTTCTCAAACATTAATGCAAAACATTTTAGTGTAAATATGTAAAAAAAAAATATGCCTCACTCTGGATGACAAATGTGTCCAATCAACAAGCCCAGGCACATTTCACTGAAGTGTCCAATCCCATACTACAGTGGAGTCCCTCTCAAGATTGAGTCACTTTCCCTGTGCATACTGTGCAGTTTTGTCCAATATCTAAAGAAGAATGAGAAACTCTTCCAGTGCTGTAAATACATTCAAACTACAGTATTAGGGTGGAAAAGACTCTGCTTCCCATCCATCCTCCTCTCTGAAAACAATGGCGAGATGTTGGAGTTAATGTTTGCAGCTGAAAGCAGCAAGTACTGAGGTTGAAGCTTAGGTCAAGGTGATTTGTCATGTCAAGCAACTTTTCACCTCCGGTCCTATGGCTGTTCACTGGGTTGGCAGGCCTATAAGCAGTGCTACGTCGTTACCACTTCCATGGCTGCACTTCATAATTGATGAGGAAGTGGGACTATGGGATTTAACCCGAGTTACACAGGAAAATCACCAGCGTTCACGAACATCGAGTATGCACTGTACAACGTAACGAAATCTAAGGGTCCATATGGTTAGATTTGTACACTCTTGCTTGCAAATCGGTGAAATGAACACTGTGGATTTGGACTGTGTATAGGACAGATGCTGTATTGATACTATAAGGCGAATTCAGTGATTATTGCAGCACTTGTATCTTTCTCTAAGAGCAGAAATACAGTTCATTTCCAAAAAAGTAAGAACAAGTGGTAATGTAAAAAAAACACAAATCAGATGAAGAAATCTAATATGGCTATACCACAGAGTCAAGCTAATGGTAGTGGCCCACAGGACAAGCTAATGAAGAATCTAAATGATTCTCTTTAAAGATTATATACTGCATGTAATGCAATGCCATGGTGCATGCCAGAACATTAATCATCCCCCTGTTTTTTAAGCACAAATAGCCATAGAATTCTATCTAGAAGTTTGTGGCTTATTAAAGTTCATAGCTTATTGTAAGTTAATACTCTAGTTAGTATTTGACATTAAGTTCAGGGTGCAGTTTCAAGCCTATAATGCAACAATATCTCACCCGGCAGAGATTGGGGAGCCTTTGGTGCATTATGAATTTGACCTTTTAAAGATTGTTTCCATAAAAGACATCATTAAATTGACTGCTGCACTGTGGGGAAAAAGTTGTCCCCTTAAGGGATTTTTATGGACTCAGTATGTCATTTGCTACAATGATAATTATGCTAAAGGACTTTTTATGGCGTGCATATTTTCCTACAAGTCATATTTAGTTACTGTAGTATTTTAAATATATTTTTTTTAGCCCACAGTTTTGCAAACCATCAATTATCTATTCATGTACATTCCCTCTGCCAAAGGGGGTTGACTTCATGCCTCCTTCTATGCATGAGGAGTCCAGGCTGCTTCTTTTCACCTCACAGTGGGGACTTTCCCTGCCCAGACTTAGCGTGTGGAAGAAACACATTATTCTAACCAGTTCCTGTCCCCTCCATCAGGCAGCCAGGGGGAGGCAGCTTAGAGATCAGGATCACTGCATGTTTTGTGAGGGTACTGTACCTACCCTAGGGGACACGGGGAGAACATGCAAACTCCACACAGAAAGGCTCTTTTGCCAACCCGACCTCAACCCCAGTTGTTTGCTGTGTTTGCTTTAATAAAGCAAAGTTTCTTAAACAAATTACTTTTTTTTGTTTGCTAATTTCTCAAAGCAGATCAAGTATACCAGTAAGCTAGCAGCATTGGCAGAGAAAGCAAACAAACCTGTCCTTTAATAATTTCTTATTTTTATCTGAACTTTGTATAATGTATAATAGCTGAATGTAATCGTATGTCTACTAGAATAATAAATTATGATTAAAATGTAAAAATAATAATAATAATACTGGCAGCCATGGGAGAGTGCCTACAGTATATGCGGCTCTAGAGCAGTATGGCTAGAGCAGTTAGTCTCAATAAGCTGTGTGTGTGTGTGTGTGTGTGTGTGTGTGTGTGTGTGTGTGTGTGTGTGTGTGTGTGTGTGTGTGTGTGTGTGTGTGTGTGTGTGTGTGTGTGTGTGTGTGTGTGTGTGTGTGTGGGTAGGTGTGTGTGTGGGTAGGTGTGTGTGTGGGTAGGTGTGTGTGTGGGCGTGCGTGCATGAATGGCTATACTACCGCATACTAGTAATATAATGAGATTACATCAGTAATCAGAAACAGTAATAATAACACAGTTATTTGTACTACTATTACTAGTTACTTTCATTATGCTGCTGCTTGCAACTGTATTCTGTTGTTTTTTTTTGTTTGTTTTTTTGTTTTGTCCCTAAAAAGGACATTGTAACATACGTGTATCCTTCTATTAGGAGTATAATGATTTGTAATGTGGCTGACTCTCTTCTGACTAAAAAGGCTGTGTTGTTGTAATTACTATAATGTAATACTATTACTCTTCTAAAGGGGGTAATAAGTAATATATATATATATATATATATATATATATATATATATATATATATATATATATATATATATATATATATATATATATATATATATATATCATTAGTACAACATAATATTGTTGAACACGTACATACAGTATGCAATGTATGTACTCTGTGTGACTTTAAATTGCATCCACTGTTTTTATTGCATTGTGTCTGTGACACTTGTTTTGCCAATGTAAATGCCAGCGTCTTTGAATTGAGTTGACTAAGTGTGTACCGGTATTTCATTACCTAACTGATGCACTTTTCACAGTCAGTTTGTGACTCCTGATGACATTAGGGCTTTCCATATATCGGCAAGGAAGGGACAAGGACAGACAGATATAGACTAGAGAGCTCCATGGGCATAACACAGGCAGGCAGACAGATACAGAGATCTCCTTGTACAGTATGGCCACAAAAGGGGCACAGACAGATGGAATAAATGGGTGCTATGACTACAGGGGTATTGCGATCCTGATTTTCATTGTTCCCAAATGTGCATCGTTCCTAAGTAGGATGGTGGCAGACACGCACAGGTCTAGTTAAATAAATACTGGCCGTTGTTATACAACTGTATATCTTATAGCCTGAAGTCACGCTTCAAGCGAGTTCATATTACACACAATATAATAATATAAATTGATCATATGGATCGGATAGTATACAATTTACATACTTCACCATTGTTATTGTATCACTGATGTACCAAATGTGTGCATTATTTATAGCCTATACCTAGGTTATATAAAGACTTGCAGGCCTGCCTGCACCTTGCATGTGACAACCACTTGCATGTTAAGTGGTTGTCATTGGAAGGTCTACTTGTGGCTCTGCCACAAACACGCAGACAGAGGTGCTAATAATCTCAGGGAGTATAGGTCAAAGCATGGCTTTCTGCCCAGTCAAGAATGAATAAAGGTCATTCTCCGATCTCATCGCATTTATTTTTGTCTTCTCTTTCATTTCCTCTATTTTTATTCCCACCATTTGTCTCTCGGGCTCCGCTCAAAGGGACAGTACGCATTAAAGCAATAGAGGTGATAAAAAAAGAAATTCTATCTTTGCTTAACTGTAAAGCTGCTCTGAGGGATAGTCTACACATTTACATAAATTGTCTCTGGTTGAAGGCAAAGGCAGGGCCAGTGCTATTCAGTGAGTTACTTCCTGGGGTCAACGGAAAATAGCTTCATAAGTGACTGCAAATCTAATGCACATTAAATATTTTTGGTAGCCATGACAGCCCTGCCTCTACGGGGGCCGAATTGATGTGATTGATTTGATTTACACCCTGTAGATAGATTAAGATAATAAATGCACATTGTGATTTATTTTTTATGATGATTGTATAATTTATTTTGCAGTGGCTATAAACCGCCCCGTCAAAACATTAAATATTCATGCTCATCTTTGCTACTGTATCTTCAAAAAGTCTATCAAATGACACTGTAGTGTGTGTGCTTTGTGGCACTCTTACAAGGGAAAGTTTTATTTAGTGTCTTTCATAGTCAACTGACACATGAAGCCTATTTATGAAATAGTCAAACTCGTGCAACATGTTTTTTTTTTTTTTACTAAGTACAGAAACTATTTAGTGATGTATTTCTCACTCCCTGTGTTTAATATAAGCCTATGCTGTTTAAATTAAAATTCTAATCCATAATGTTTGATAAAGCTCTTAGAACATATTTATTTTCCTAAGCCTATAAGGAATTCAACAAATTTCAAACTAAACCATAGACAGTTCAGGATAATCCCAAGAAATTAATTGCAAACATAAAACTTGTTTCTAATTTCTGAACATCATCTGAAAATATATTAAAAAGAGAATAACAAATGTACACATTGCAAACAGAATCCTTAACCGCATGAGTGGCCTGCGGGCATTTTCCCTTTAATCTCAGTCTTTTGCCCAAAGCTTGGCTCTCCATGGGTGGTTTTCCTTTGCATTGCTTGTGGAATATGGAAGACACACTCCAAAAATCACACACACAGTGCAATGGCTTCAGTGGCCCTTAAACTCGGGCATCCAAACAAAGTGCATCCAAACAAATATGATAATGCGGTATGGAATAAATACATTTTCTCTCTAGTGGTAGAGGGAAAATAAATTGATTTAATACAATGGCTGGCTGTAAACAACAACACGGCTGCCCATAATGACCCAACCTTTGAGAGCATCTAGTTTGTAACAACTGACCTACAAAATGAAACCAGGGAGAGTGAGTGAGTGAGTGAGTGAGTGAGTGAGTGAGTGAGTGAGTGAGTGAGTGAGTGAGTGAGTGAGTGAGTGAGTGAGTGAGTGAGTGAGTGAGTGAGTGAGTGAGTGAGTGAGTGAGTGAGTGAGTGAGTGAGTGAGTGAGTGAGTGTCAGTCTGTCAGTCTGTCAGTCTGTCAGTCTGTCAGTCTGTCAGTCTGTCAGTCTGTCAGTCAGTCAGTCTGTCTGTCTGTCAGTCTGTCTGTCAGTCAGTAACTGTCTGTCTGTCTGTCAGTCAGTAACTGTCTGTCTGTCTGTCAGTCAGTCTGTCAGTCAGTCTGTCAGTCAGTAACTGTCTGTCTGTCAGTCAGTCAGTCAGTCAGTAACTGTCTGTCTGTCAGTCAGTCAGTAACTGTCTGTCTGTCAGTCAGTCAGTAACTGTCTGTCTGTCAGTCAGTCAGTAACTGTCTGTCAGTCAGTCAGTCAGTCAGTCTGTCTGTCTGTCTGTCTGTCTGTCTGTCTGTCTGTCTGTCTGTCTGTCTGTCTGTCTGTCTGTCTGTCTGTCTGTCTGTCTGTCTGTGACTGTCTGTCTGTCTGTCAGTAACTATCTGTCTGTCTGTCAGTAACTATCTGTCTGTCTGTCAGTGACTGTCTGTCTGTCTGTCAGTGACTGTCTGTCTGTCAGTCAGTGACTGTCTGTCTGTCAGTCAGTCAGTCTGTCAGTCAGTCACTGTCTGTCTGTCAGTAACTATCTGTCTGTCTGTCAGTCTGTCTGACTATCTGTCTGTCAGTCAGTGACTGTCTGTCTGTCAGTCAGTGACTGTCTGTCTGTCAGTCAGTGACTGTCTGTCTGTCAGTCAGTCAGTGACAGTCAGTGTGTCATTGACAGTCAGTCGGCCCATCCGTCCTTCAGATATCTTGAGAGCCGACTGATTTCACTGGTGTATTGCCGAGGACTCAAGGGAAGAGCAGTGTCACAACTGTGACGTTGATTGGAAAAACAATTATTGAGAGCGCTGCAAGCAGTCACACCCAGGTCACACCACAGTTCTCTGCAAGCAGCCCTTTCAGTGCCCAAACAACCAGGCTCCCAAAGTGGGGTCCAGGGACCCACAGGGGTCCTTGAGGGAGTTCCAGGGAATCCCCAGCTAAATGATAGTTAGGTGTACCAAATGCACCCTGGTGGAACTGAGAGTGTAATGGACATGGTCCATTTGGTTTCATTTGTACACTCTGAGAGTTACTGAGATATTTCTCAGTAACTCAGTAAAAATATCATCTACTCAGGCTTTATGTGAACACCACAGGCAGCTTTTACGTTGCTTGATTCACTATTTTGATACTAACTTCAGCAGCCCATAGATTCATAGAAAAATGAAAAAATAAAAAATGTTTCCGTTGGCTGATAATGTCCTAAAATGTGAGGGGCCTGGGTTTAATTTTTAATTCTTTTTGATTTTTTGGGGTAGTGCTCAAGGAGATTGTTCAAAAGAATTATTAAAAATAAATGAAAAGAGTAAATCAACCACAGCCCTGCTCACATATTAAAAGGACAGTCAAGAGAAAAAAGGTTTTGTTTCTGGGTAAAAATGAGTTTGAAGTTATATTGCATTGCATATTATTGGTTTGGGGCAGCTAAAATTAATGTCAAATACCCAAATTTGAATCAAGCAAAATAACCACTTAATAACAATGTGAAATATCCCTTTAAAATAGCATTGATTTTACAATAGAGACTGGGTGTTGCAGATGTGCAAATGTAATTAAATGGGTGGGGAGGGGGGCTTAATGCATATCACCATGGGGATATTTGAAATTAAACCGCTTGAGAATGTTGGGTTATATCTCACACAATCCCTAGCGGTGAGACTTTGAAACCATCGATGGACAGATACAAGAATGTTTAAAATATACAGTATATTACACTATGAGAGATTCATTGGACAGTCGAAACAGACTCCACATTGTGATTACTGCCAACAGCCCGGAAAACAGAATGCAGAACACACTGTAACCAGGGGCGGATGTAACATTTCCCAATTGGGGGAGGGCAGGAGAAAATGGTAGGGGGGGCGACTTCATCGCCCGTGTCGCTTCGCGCCACGGGCGATGAAGCCGCCCCCCCTACCATTTTCAGTTACAGGACTTTTATTAGGCAAGTAAAGCATCAATAATAACATCAGTTATTATGTTGTTGAAGTTGCAACAGACACGCAGTATGCATAAAGCTAAAGGTCTGACTCAGAGAGTTTTCTGTTTTCAATGTTGAAATGCACTTTAATTTGAAATATCTTTGAAATTAGGGTGTTTGAATGCCATCATGTTTGGTGGGGCAGACTGGGCATTTAGGGGGGCATTGCCCCACCATGCCCATGCCTAGATCCGCCCCTGACTGTAACAGTCAAAAAATCTGATTATTGATTACGATGCTTAGACTCACCTTGGCGACTCTGTTGGCTACCTCCCGGCCCACCATTAGCCCCTGGACGAACGTCCGAGCTGCGATGAAGGACCTGGTGACTTGAGCCTTGAGCCTCCTGGGTATATCTCCAAAGGGTTTCAGCTGGTCCGTGTATTTACTGATGCACTCCAGGTAGTCCTCTGTGAAGTGGTACTGGGAGTTGAGTAGCTGGAACATGCGCTCCAACAGACGGGACCAGAAGTCGTTCAGCATCTCTTCCACGTTGACATTGCCCCCCGTGTAGTAGCGCTTCAGCTCAGTGAACAAGTCCTGAAACACTTCCGAGTTCTGTATGTACAGCTTCCCATATGTCCGTGTAAACATGTCATTGAGAGACTTCTCGGAATTGTCCAGCAGCTCCAAGAAAAACTCTGGGTAAATGGTTTGGGTGGGATTGGGGGGATGGGAATGGGGTGGGGAGGGGATAAAATGATACATGTGTTATAATATAGTCATGAACACTCGGTGAAGTAATTTCCATTTTCTAGTTTAGATGTAAAGTATCCTCGGGCAGTATTATCTAGTCCACATAATATAATTGTTTTAAGCTATCCTATTGTATGCATGGCTACTTTAATTAAACATCGTTACTTACATTGTAATTTACTATAGTCAAATTTCTTGTTTTTTGTGTTGACTCAGTAGTATTTTCAGAGAACTGTGTCAACGTAAAAAGGGTAGACATTCTAAAGCACATTTTTTATTTAAAGAAAACGCGTAGCCTTGCATGACAGTAGCACCAGTCAGCCACCATGCCGTCAAATGAAACATTCTCAAGGGAAATACATTCCACTCAAAAACGTTACCATGCAAAAATAGAAAGAAAAGAAAGAACGAAAGTGAAACGGCCATTTAACTCCCACCCCAAAAAACAGCAACAAATGGACAAATTTACACTGAGCATTTTACTGCACAAGAGTCTTGGTTGGAGTCAAGATATGATATAATTTAAATCCTGTCTCATGGTTCTGTCTAGAGTATGTAAGTATACTGGGGACAAAGCATACAGCCAATAATAGGTACTTGATTATGTGCAGAAAGTCAGTCCGAAGCATTAATAATTTAATAGCAGAAATAATGGGCCACAAAGACCATGAATGATTAATGTAAAGGTTCTGATTGCATACTGTAACAAAATATTCATAAGTTTTAGACACAGACACCAGTATACATTATCATCCTGAATAGCTTCTATTATTTCCAGACACATTTATTTCTCACAGAGACTATTTATTTGACCATGCAGGCAGCTGGCCTATAATTGAATATTGTGTTACAGTAGACTGAAAGAAAGCACAATGAATGGGCTTCTTTTTTATTATATGACATGAAAACAAGAACTGCACCACTGAATTAATAGAAGGATATGATGCACTTAGTGTAGTAACAATGTCATTATGGAGCAAGGACATGTGTCTGCATTTCTATTGTGATTATTCACTAAACAGTTGCTTCACTTGACCCAAAATCATCTCTCCCTCTCTCTCTCTCTATTTCTCACACATACTGTACACATGCACAAGCATAGTCGGGCATGTGCGCACGCACACACACACACACACACACACACACACACACACACACACACACGCACGCACGCACACACACACACACACACACACACAAATGCATCTTTTATGAATAAACATGCTTTAAAATTGTATGATTTGCTTGAAGAAAATGCTTTTTGATTGTATCCAGATGTTTGAGCCTGTACAAATTGAAGGAGTTTGTATGTTACACTAAAAGCTAGGACACATAAAAACTGTTGTATATCAGCAAAGGTCAATTTGTGCAACAACTTTGACAATTAAATAAAATCATGTGATATTCTTCAAATAAAAAATATCTAAAATGTGTTGTGTGAAAGTAAGGTGCTAGTCAAAATTAACCTTTTCGGTTATTTAAATAATGTAGTGTTTGGAAAACAATTCAAATTATGTATGTACTGGATGTATATAGGCATATGTATGGACGCACATATGCATTTATTTATTGAACCTATTCACCCATTTATACTTACTGTGTGAATGAAAGTATAAAAGTAACTAACCAACCAACTAACTAACAACACACAGCTGCCGCTAGTTTCAAATAGAGCCTCCATGTCACTTTGCCTCTGTAGCTTTCTTCTCTGCTGGATGCTTTGCTGATCTCCTGAGCATCAACACAGACAATCAGCAACCACCAAAAAGACCAACAAACGGAAAAAAATAGAAAAAATAAACCCATAAGCAGCGGAATCTCACTGAAGCTGAACTAATAGGATGCCTTGCTCCTGTGTGAAAGGCATTAACACTGCAGGAATCAGAAAACATCCCCCATGCACAAATGTCAAATACGCGGCCTCCTTTCTTCTCTGTAAACAAACAGCGCAGACATAATATTGCATGTTGCTCGCTCCCTAATATGAACTCTTACAGCGTTTGTAATTGCTGTGATTTGTTGGCAGGGTGTCATTTTTGTGCAATCCTGTCTCTTGATGGCAATGGCGAGGCCTGATATAGCCATAAACACACGCTTGTGATACTTGCTGTGTAATGTGTATGTTGGATTAATGCGAGGTTATGCCGTAACAATGTTTATCTCAATATCTCCAATGTGGCAGACAATATGTGACGTCTACGACAGTGGTTCTCAACCTTTCAGGCTGTAAACCACCACAATGATCACATTTCAACTGGGGACCCCCGCCTGCCCAGCAGTTGTAGGAGATGAAGCATTACATTTTGTTTGAATTGGTTACACATAGACGCATTGTGTACAGTACAAGCTTCGAGGCATTATAGATGGTCTAATTTCCCAATTTTCCCTTTCTTATATGTAATCTGTTTGGGGAGTATAGGGACGCCCCTAAAATCATGTGGGGACCACCTGTGGTAATTCAGAGGTTCAGAATCACTGGTCAGCATAAAGTATCCATTAGCCTCGAAAAAAAACATGTTTTATTTACACATACCCATAGGCTATGATAACAAACCTGTGCAAGGCTTCAGCCAAGCACGCAAGCATGTACACATGCACTCACGCAAGCACGCACCACTTACATCTAAAATAAGTATGTTACTAATTACAATTGCTTCAGGTGACAGACTACCAATAGCATCACAGGGAAAAAAAAACCTGTTCACAAGAGTTCCTCAACCTTCAGACATAATGGGATTCGTCTACTGTTACTTACTTACAAAGACACTGATCGGGGGAACACAGTAAAAGTCCCTGTTATTAACCCAAATGGACACTTGTACACTCTGAGGGTTAAATGAACACTGATCTTACTGTGTACCTTGCCATCTCCATTAATCAGTGTTACATCTGCCCCATGCCTTCTACCTCTCCCTCCCTACAGTGTGTGTGTGTGTGTGTGTGTGTGTGTGGGTGTGTGTGTGTGGGTGTGTGTATGTGTGTGGTCTGAGTGGAGACAGGTGTGTGGAGGTAAATTGGAGTATTGTATACTTAGGGCTCCATTTTCGTCAGCACTAAACCGCTTATCCCTTAACTATTTTGCCTTTTTCTACAAGCTCACAATGTGTCAATAGATTGCCACATTGAACTATTCCAAAAATTTTCAAAATGGTAAAAAAAAATGATAAGGGGTTTAGGATAAGGGGTTTAGATGGTAACGAAAACGGAGCCCTTAGCCTGTCCTGCCATTATAGTAGTAACCTGTTGTGCTGTCTGGATATCTGTTCCATCTCATCCTAGTCCTAACTGCCTGCATGCTCTGGTGTGTGTCTGAACCCTGGTATAGCTTTTTTTTTCTTTTGCTTTACTTTTTTTTTTTTTTTTTTACTTTACCCGTTCTCTCTGAATCACAAGGTTTGATTAGCATTTTCCACACCATAATCAGCGTAGTGTAGTGCATGTCCAATCAGCGTACAGATCATCAGATCCCAGCTGGTATTACTGTATGAATAATTGAATATGGGTAAACAAGCCATTCTGACCAAAAGAAGGATATTGGCGATGAACACTGCCATGAACACACGGTACAAATATATAGGCTATTTGTAAATTTGAATCAAAATGTCTTTATAATCGCTTGTGCGAACATGTTATTGTATAAACAGTTTATTTCCACGCCTCCAGTTGACATTCTGTACTAAATCAACGTGCTAGCAGTTTTAAATGCCATCTTATCACAAAAGCGAAAACTGTCTACAGCCACAAGACCCCCCCCCCCCCCCACACACACACACACACACACAGACACACACACACTTCAATTCCTATGAAATAACTGATTATATTGCCCCCTGTGCTCTGCTGCTCTCCAACGACGTGGGGATTGTACTTGCCAGTGCATACAGGTGCATATTATTGGTATTATGTACATGCAATCTTCAGTGTTAATTATAGTTTTCCGACAACAACATTTTATGAATTGAAATGAACGCTGAGGATTTGACTGGGGGCTCAGGCTCTATTCCCTAATACTGGTGACCCATGATCACACCTGCGTTTGTTTAGTTAAGAGCCTGCAGGGCTGTTTTCCCATTTCATTTGTCCCATTAGACCTGAGCCAAGGACACATGTTTATTTAACTTTTATTCCTTCTTTAAAAAAAAAAAAAAAAAAAAAAAAAAAACTTCTATTTACACATTTCACTGTGAAGATCCATTCCATCAAATCATATTGTATGTCAATTTCCATGGTTGCGACTTGCGACCAGCCATTTATTGCCCCATATCAACTTAGGGACCTAGGCAAATTTTAACAAAAAACACATTTTTCACACATTGTGGATTGTCCATGATAAGCTAAGAGACCTTTTAGGTATAACGTTTGTGGCAAAATCTTGCACCATAAGACCCACATAGAAGAAAAACCTTTCCCTCTACTTTTTGTGGTAAATGCACTCAACCTTTCTTTCTTTTCTTTTGCATTGATCTCCTTAGCCTCCTTCCATTCCTTTGTATTTAATGAAAAGGTTTACATGAAAATGAATGTCAGCCTTGGTTTTCACCTGTAAAACTGTGATGTGACAATATAAAGCTGATTCTGTGTTATTGGATAGATTGTTTCAAGCTGTGCTTCTTTTAACTGTAAAGGCTTTTTTTTTATTAATCATGTCATGGCATCTTTTCTTTTGACTCCCTTGCCTCCTGCTGACTTGTAAGGTGCCTTTCAGGATGGTCTTTGCAAGTCTTTGCGGCTGTTTTCAAAGTGTTAAGTTAAAGTCATCATGTGTTCTGATGGCTTGGCTGATCTTTTTCCAGACTTCCTCGTTAGTAATGTGTTAGGTGTAGGAGATGCCCATGAGTGTGGGATCTGCAGATTCTATCCAGTATGTCTTTGAAGTTCAAAGGGATCAAGCTCCAACAAGCCTGCCTGCCAACAGCAGATGACATCATTTACCCTGGAAAGGTGACCCATGTACAGTTCAATTTCGATTTTTGACGGAGCCGCTGTTCTATTTACTCATGAGCTCCCCCTCCCCTCCCACATTGTCGCAGGTAGTCTTCATTCTAATTCTTTATACTTTCTTAGTAGCTCCAAACTTTTTTTCCCCGTCACATCATATTTTAATAGTATACTGGTACTCCTCAAGCATCACTCTGGGACAGCATTTACATGTAATCCCAGAGGTAATCTATTCCTCCTCCTCCCTTCTCGTCTGCCACTCTTCTCTCCTATCACTCAGGTCAAAACTCTGCTCATTTTTTTAAGTCATGTAGTGTGTGCTCGATGAAATAATCTGGCCTGATTACCCTGTAGTGTGAGGTTTGGTGTAATAATGTGATGATGTAAAAAAAAAAAATAGTTTGGAGCTACTAAAAATAATATCCATACTGTATAAGAATAAAGATAACCTGTGCCAATGGGGGGTGGGGGGATCTCAGGGTGTAACAGGGGCATCCTTGACAAAAATCAAGTGCAATATGTATGACGGCACAGGGATCAAGGTAGATTGATAGCCAATGTTTTGGTGTGGAAATCTCCTTTTAGTACAGTACAGTTCACAATGTGTTGTTTTTGACACACTTGGACAACTAGCCTAGAGTCACACCGTACAAATGGACTATGTTGCCTCTGGAAGTAGTTTAGATTTGGAAAATAGCTGCTAAACACATTTGAAGGGAGCTTTGAAGGCATGTGTCAAAGTCTGCAGTGTATAGGAGCCAGACATTGTTTTTGTACTTATATATTTCTTTCATCTCTAAGAGAAATTATTACAATACCTATTACAAAATGCTTTGATCATGTCCCAATCTCTCCTTCCACTTATAAACCATAAAAACTGACTGGAGAGAGCTGCTGCTAAATCCTTGGAAGCATATAGCTAGCTGGTTAAAAGGGCTTAGTGTACACTGTACACTGTACAGAACCAATAGATTAGCAATCATCAATGCATCAATCCTCTGAGTTGGTCAGACCCGCACCAACTGAACATACTGTAAGTGGGACGCCTGACACAGAACTCCATTTATAGAAATAAAGGGACACATACAGAAATCTTACATTATTCTAACGTTGAGCATAAAAGAGACACACTAATAATAATCAATATATTCATTAGGCCATTTAACAATGATTTTAAAAATGACGGTTCAGGTTCAGGAGGACAATAATGCTTTTGGAAATGTAAAAAGGATTGACACTACAATAAATAATTAAATAATAATAATACAGTATCTGATTCCATATACTTTTGAAAGTTATCTGAAAGTTATCTTATCTGCAAATCAAGTAGGTACATTGAATCCGTTGTTAAACTAAACCGTTGAAATAGGTAGAACAAACCCTGATGGGGGCCGTTGTCCTCACGGCATTGAGAACACACAGTGAATTCTATTACTGTACCATGACAGATGGAATTAAATACAACTACAAGCACTGCATAAAGATGGCCTGCAGCTTTCCCTGGCTCTAAAAGGCAGGCATAAAAGTGCTAAATTCTCCCATGAAAGCGAAAATAGTCTATCATTCACCGAGGAAAACTCTGCAAGCGTCATCTTATAACTCACCCAGTTTCATGGGTCAGAGCCTGAAAAGAGGGACTGATGGAAGGGTGTGGAGGTGAATTTTTCCAGCACTCATAATTAATTGAGCTCTGCATAGGCTAATTGAGTGGCAATCACTTGAATGGTCATTACCTGCATGTCACATGCAGTCATATCACAGCTTTTTTGCTAAGCCTCCTGAGCCATAATTCTCATATAATCCTCCACTAAAATGTATATACATGAACATTACCGAATTGAACTTAAATCAGTTCAACTTTACTTAAAGGCTGGGCCTGTAATGTATTGAAATCAAGTATGACAACTCATACCCACATTTATATGAGAGCTGTGCATAATGCTTTATAAGTTCAGGAGAACAGCATGATACACTTAGCTACGGTAGTTAAGTATACGTTGTTTTGGAAGTATGGTTATTGTTAACTTACATTACAATTTATAATGCATTATAGACCCAACCAAGTCTTATTCCATTTCCAACTCTGAATATTCAGTATTCAGTAACAATATAGTAACTTCAAGTATCTTCATACAGCTTAAGAAAAGCCATCAGAGAACAGAATTAATTAATACAAATATAAAGTGTAAAACTTACACTTTTTATTTCTGAATATACATCCTTGTATAACATAACTGTTTAACCCTAACCCTAGAGTACAACCACAGATTTAGTTCTGGTCAACTCTAATTTGTATAATAAGCTTTGTTGATATTCAGGCCAACGCCAATGATGATCACTTAGTTTCCCTGACCTCAAAATAACATTCCCTCTTTCTGGAATTGTGTGGTTGTTGAATAACAGATCTGCCCATACTGGTGGACTGTGGTTATTGATTTGTCCATCAAAATGACACGGCTCGTTGAATGATTGACTGTAGTGGCCTTCTGCCATTGTGGGAACTCTGGGCCATGTTGGATTGAAAGCCACCCACATAAAACTCCTAGGATTACAGTGAGCCTCTATGCAGTAGACTGATTCCAAGAATTCCAGCCATCACCATGTGTCAATGTGCACTTTTTCGTAACATAAGAATGCTTTTATAGACCTATTGATCAATGTGTCAATTTACTGCTTTTGAAGTGCGGTAAGTACACATTTCTTTTTATGGATGATATCTGTTTCAAAATGTTACTTACTGTACATTTGTTTCACATTCGGAAAACCATGTATGGTGCAAATGTTTAGAGGGAAATACAGTTATCTTTAAATTGACATGTATTGGATTTGAGATTTACTGTACATACTGCATAATGTGTTTTTATGGGATTCAAATGGCTTTTACCTAGAAACCCTAATTTCAGACATGCACACGTTGTACAAAAAAAAATCTTTCACCTGTTCTGATATTGGATTATTTCTTCAAGTCTTGCACTTCATGATAAAACTAAATAAAAATACATACATTTTCCATACATGGATGAAGGCAAATACTAATACTAATGTTTTGAGCGGACATGATGAACAGACCATCATGTCCTGCCTTGTCTATCACACAACCGATTCTGTATGTTGCATGATATCTTTATTTATTATTGATTATTCTTCTTTCAGCTCATCTCATTTGAGAGGCCTGTTGAAGTACTTAGTGTTGTGGGTGAATTATAGATATTTTAATGTGTACCATCCGCTCATCTTCATCTGCTTATCCAAGGTCGGGTGGCAGAAGCAACAGCTCCACCAGAGAGCTCTAGACCAGGGGTAGGCAACCTTTTTGACATGAAGTGCCATTATTTTTTTCCTGGACACTCCGAGTGCCACAGTAAAAATGAACAATAAATTTCCATAGTGAATAAATAGTGCATTTTCAACTTTTTCACATATTTTAATGGCCATTTTCTTCAGTTATACATCATGCTTAGGTCATATTTTATTTCTTATCAGACCAGGCAGACTTGCAGATATTTTTTCTTTCACATTGGACTGATCAGTCAGACTTAGGGTGACCAAAAGTGTTAATTTGAGGACCAGAAGTATTACTTTTGAGGGTAAAGTGGGACAGTTAATTGGGGGTAGCAACAGGTTACTTAAGTTGTTATTAAAAATTCCTCATTCCATATTTGTCCATACATATTCCTAATAGTACCCATCATTTTGTTATTCATTCATGTTGGTCCTCATGTTTCTAGTTATTTTAAAAGGCTTGAAACACATCTAGCATGAAAAGCGAAAGTGAGAAAACAATTAACAACTGTAGTCACAATGTGGGACAGGATCTCAATTTGTGGCATGACTGAAAAGTTTAAATGAGGGTCTGTCCCACGCAAATAAGGACATGTGGTCACCCTGTGACTGTCCCAGAGAAATTGGGACATCTGGTCACCCTTCTAACAAAGCGGGCCGTTTTCATTGCCCCCCCCCCCCCCCCCCCCCCCCCCACACACACACACAGAGTAGCCTCTGTGTTAGTAGTTAGCCCGTCACTAACAGAATACACACAGGCTGCAAGCTAACAACATTCAACGGACAGACGGAGGGTATGAAGACACACCACTCAAAACGCGATCATTTCTTTCAGCGTGGATGTTGCCTGGTTATAGTGACATGATGACGGGGGGTGCGTGGCGTGGGCTCTACAGACAGACGGCATGTATTGCCGCTGCTGTGACCAGCAAGGCAGTAACCGAACCAGCCAGCACCAACGCGAGTAGAAGAGAAGGATAACTACTGTTTTTGTACGAAAACAACTTGGACTGGGCTCCGCGTGCATGCACAGAGGCAACTGCAGACGCACTTGTGATTGGTCAAAATATAGAGCGCAGCGCTCTGGTTGAATATTGATTAAATTAATGAATAATCGCGGCCGTTGTGATTTGCTAATGGCATGATTTCAATTTTGTTTTTAAGCTTTAGTGCAAATACTGCAGTATAATCTTTATTTTACCGAATACAGTTATTTTATTACCGAGAAGAAAAACTTCTCCCAGAATCTGGCCGCGTGCCAGCAGATACCACCCGGCGTGCCAACGTTGGCACGTGTGCCCTAGGTTGCCGACGCCTGCTCTAGACTTCCTTCTCCCGGGCAACATTAGCATCCTCCTCCTGGAGGATCCCAAAATGATCCAATGCCAGCGAGTCGATGTACGGTAATCCCTCCATCTGGTCCTCGGTCTGTCCCGGGGTCTCCTCCCAGTAGGTTGTGCATCGATGACCTCTCCTGGGAGGTCCTTCCAATACGCTCGAGATGCATCCAAACCAGATGCTCGAACCACCTATAATAAGCTGGCTCCTTTCCAGGCAAAGGAGCAGCTGCTCTACTCTCTCCTGACTCTCCCGTGTGACTGAACTTCTCACCTTATCTCTAAGGGAGATGCCAGCCACCCGTTGGAGAAAACTCATTTCGGCCACTTGTATTTGCGACCTTATTCTTTCGGTCATAACCCACACTTCATGACCAAAGGTGAGGGTAGCGACAAAGATAGCTCGGTAGACAGAGAGCTTTGCCTTCTGGCTCAATTCTCTTCACAACAGTGCAGCATAGCGTCTGCAATACTGCCCCTGCTGCTTCGATTCTCTGGCTGATCTTCTCTATCCTCCCTCATTCGTGAACGAGACCCCGAGATATGTGTACCGATTTGACACAGATACACAGTAATCGCAATATCTCGGGTTTTGAATAAATAATATTTATTCATATTATGATGACCTGCACTGCGTGTCATGCTCTTTCTCCCTCATTAGTCCTGTCCTGTATCCACCGCACTATTATGTATGTAAGAGAATTTTGTATGAAAGGTTCTCATGAATATATTACATACCGGTTGGGATGGCTTAATGAGAGAATGTATTTATGCTGATAAGGTGACGCTTGTAGTAGTTTGCAGTCAGCCACCTCTGTCTATTTAAAGGTGTCATCACAAAAAGATATTGGTAATACATTTCTGTAATAAGGTTTCACAGACCACCTACACAGCAACATCTGAGGGATCTATACATGATCTTACACAACACTGTTGACCTTAATAAGTGTTTCCCTGTAGGGCTGATTAGGAGTCACAGTCCATGCTGTTAGCATCACTGTTTGAAATTCAGAAGTGTTGCCCTGAGACAAAACTAAGGCCAAAGAAGGCCATCATACAGAAGTCACAGTTAGCGACAGCATTCTTGCTCCCTGGAGGATAAACCTACTGTCCATGAGTGAGCCCATGACGTTTCAACAAGCAACACCTTCCCTATAAAATGTCAACTTTGCACACAACCTGTGCTGTATCTCAAATTGTGCTGCCATGAAACTTGAGTGCACTCATGTTTCCCAGAGGATGGCTATTGCTCTACTGACGTTGGTGACCCCACTGCTACTCACTGGCTTGCACAGACATTGACCATTCCATAGGCCAATCCAGGGGCTCTCAAAGAACCTGTATTGGCCCCTGTATTTAACCCTTTATGTACGCGTTTTGGTGTTCAACGCATTATGTTACACTTTAGCTATTGAAAAATATCAGATCTACGAGCTCATGAGTGGCGCGATATGCGAGCTTGTAGATCTGATTTTTTTTTAAATGTGAAAATGATGTGCAAATCTAAGACTATATTCTATTTGACACCTGATTGTAGTTTCTGACACTAGATTCTAGTTTCTGACTAGTTTCTAGTTTCTGATGCTAGATTCTGACAGATTCTAGTTTCTCTGTGTGTCAGTGATGCTTACAACATATTTCATGCCAAGGACCACCAGAATTATCTATTATTATTATTATCTTTGGCTGCGGACCCCCCATCTGAAAACATGTTGTTGTAGGCATCCCCTAGAACACATATGTCAAAGTCAAGGCCCGCGGGCCGGATCCGGCCCCAGGCTTGTAGAGCAAAAATGTCTGAGTCTATCAAAAAAAAAAGTAAGTCTCTAGCACGTTCCTATCAAAAGTTATGGTCGTTTAAAGAAATGCCTTTGAGCTCTCTTCTGAACGGCATGGAATGCATGTTGTCCAGCAGGGGGAGTCGTTTACCCAGGCTAGGCTGCTGGCACTGCAAAGTGAGAACTATATTTCAGCAGTACAAGGGTGTGTAACCGAGAGAACTATACTTCAGCAGTACAAGGGTGGATAAGCGAGGACTATACTTCAGCAGTACAAGGGTGTATAACCGAGAACTATACTTCAGCAGTACAAGGGTGGATAACCGAGAACTATACTTCAGCAGTACAAGGGTGTATAACTGAGAACTATACTTCAGCAGTACAAGGGTGTATAACTGAGAACTATACTTCAGCAGTACAAGGGTGTATAACCGAGAACTATACTTCAGCAGTACAAGGGTGTATAACTGAGAACTATACTTCAGCAGTACAAGGGTGGATAACCGAGAACTATACTTCAGCAGTACAAGGGTGTATAACCGAGAACTATACTTCAGCAGTACAAGGGTGTATAACTGAGAACTATACTTCAGCAGTACAAGGGTGGATAACCGAGAACTATACTTCAGCAGTACAAGGGTGTATAACCGAGAACTATACTTCAGCAGTACAAGGGTGTATAACTGAGAACTATACTTCAGCAGTACAAGGGTGGATAACCGAGAACTATACTTCAGCAGTACAAGGGTGGATAAGCGAGAACTATACTTAGTTAACTACACATACTTACTTAAATTTAGTATTTGAAATTTAAATGCTATTTTCGTATGGTTTATTGATGCTCTGTAAATAAAAATAGCATCTTTCATAGCAAATGTCTTAATCTAGGCTACAAGTATAAAACCAATAATGAAAGTCATTAATATATATTAATAGCCATTCTTAATAATAAATATGACTTGTGTGATATACTGTAGTGTAGAAGTAACGGCTGTGTACGTAAACATGCGTGTGCCGCGCATGCTTGCGGTCTGCGACTGGTTGCACCGCGGCGCTCCGGCCCCCATGAAGTCACATTAAGTCCAATGCGGCCCCCACCCCAAATGACTTTGACACCACTGCCCCAGAAGCAACGATTTTAGTTCAAAATATTTGCTTCTGAGAAGAATATATATTCAAAGATTTGCATCACATTTTCACAATTTTTCAAAAATATCAGAGCTACAAGCTCATATATGAGCTGGTAGATCTGATATTTTTCAATAGCTAAAGTGTAACATACAGTAATGCTTTGAACACCCAAACGCGTTCAGGACACAAGGGTTAATTCAACAAATAACGCTGTTCATTAAATTTTGTTCATTACATTTATTACGTATTCCCTTCTGTATACTTCTGCGAGTCATGCAGCATCCTTGTTGTCTAGTACAGGTTCCCAACCACCGTTTCACTGGACATGAGAGAAGGGAATCCCATATTTTACCATCAAAAATCCACTTGAAAACATGACAAGAAAAAAGAGAAGAAAGAGAAAGCACAAAGACCAGACGTGAGGACTATAGTGAGCGGCAGGCTGGCCGTTGAGTGGGTGCTGCACTGTGAATCACCCATTAGAATGCAAATGATGCTTTTCATTCATCCTTTGTTTCTAACCTAATCGTCCGGCAGGTATATCTCTTTGAAAGCCTTCAGTGCTTATGTGCTGTTTCTGATCGTGTTGGGGGTGGGGGACATCAACATCTTTAACGCCCGTTTTCCCTATGTCCACAAGGATTTTCCAAACAGCAGTGAAAAGTTACCTCTCGTCTCTTCTCATGAAAGAAAATACCAAGGATTTGTCAGCAGAAGGTATCTAATTTATTAGCGGCATCTGCGTTACTTCAGTCTTTTGTAGCATAACGGGAACCCCTGGTCTAGTACACTGACAGACACTCAAGTCTCGACACGGACACACTATGGCAGTGGTTCTCAAGGCAGGCCGCCACGAATCTCTGTGCGGACCCTGGACAAATCTAAAAAAAAAAGAAGAAAAGAAAAGGAAAAGGCACGATGACAGCGAGTGAATGAATTCAAATTTGTGAGTGAATACTCCCTTGTATTCATTGAATGCCAACCATCACAGCACTCTGAATGTGCCCGCTTGCATAATCACACAGCAAGAGCTCTCACCCACAGCTGTACTAGAACTCCCGCAACTATCCTAGGTAAACTTGCGTGCAGGACTCTGACCCATACACACGCATCCATTCCCCTGTACTTGCACACACCTGCTCTCATTCAGTCATCAGCCCAGCTGCCATGCCCCTTTTACACCTGAGGATAGTTCTGTTATCAACCATCACCTACAGTAACTGGACTCAGTGCAAACACTCATTGTCAGTGCATAAGTTGTTGTCATGTATGTTGCCTGTACCTGCTCCATTATCTAATCCTGCCTGCAACATACTTATGTGTAAGATTTGCTAATTGCTTAATCAAGTACTTAAAAGCTACTCTGTTGTCTGGCTCTGCATTAAATGCAGGCAGAGCAGCTCTGTCTACAACGTACATCTGTGACAGCAGTGTGTAACCCAGCCAACCTGGCAACCCATGAATGGTCACCCATCCACATCCCACACTCACACTAGCATAAGTCTGACACAAGGCTAGGACACAAGGCTAGGCTAAGAAGGCTAGGAAGGGAAGTAGGCGGACTCTCCTCCTGTACTGCGCATGTAGCCGTTTCCTTCCATGGATCAATGTGGACCTACGGGGCCTGCTTCCCTTCCTAGCCTTCTTAGATTAGACTTGGTCTGACAGCCTCTCACATATTTAATACTTATAAATTACAAAATTATGTTTTATACAGTATGATTCACTTTACAAAAATACCATGTATCTTGTATTAACTTTATCCTCATGAGGATTGTATGAAAGGTGCCACTTTCAAGAGTTCATATATAAATTTTTCCATATGGGTTTGCACATACTGTATCTTTTGCAATGCACTAATGATCGCATTCCAGTGCCGGTGGACAAAAGTGGTGGTTCCTGAGTGCCTGGTGATTTCAGCTAGTCTAGATGTTAAAGTATTAGTGTTAATGCTACCAAGCAAAAATAAGGCCAATCCTTGCTCTAGAAAATGCCAACATTCCAAACAAGATCCACATAGTGTAGGCAGATGTTGTTTCTGTAAGAAATGATATTATTTAGACCTTGTAGCGGCACCAAAGGAGCACTCGGATTACATGGCAGACACAACTAACTAACTGATAACTACCACAAACTAGCATGATGCGACATCTGATGTGCGCATGCACAGCACGGAATCTAACTAGCCCTAATAATTAATTTCAATAACACACAAAGTATGTTTTATTCAAAATTGGTACCATTATTGTTAATTTACTCCATGTGTTATTCAAAGGAAATATCAGCACTCACGATATAAAATACCATGACCCTCGTTCTGAATTAATAGCGAAACTCGCGCCTATACGATTTAGCTCGTCACACAACATCGGCCAATTTACTGTATATGTTGTTGACAATAGGCAAAATGTAATGCTGTGTAGTAAGGTGTGCCGTGTTTATGCACAACTGCACATCCATGCATGTCAGATACTCAGATTGCCAATCCATGATAGAAAGACAGACAGATAGCAGCAGGACACAAGCCGAGGAAGTGGAGAGGAGGAACAATCAACAAGAATAATCTGAGTTCCCACAAGTTTTTCGCCGGCTACAGTGCATTACCAACATCAGGGGTGAAAGACACAAAGAGAGGGCACACGCAGGGGTGGAATAAACACTTCTGGTAGGCTACTTTTTAACTAATAGTGTTTTTGTGTGAAACTTAGCTCAGTATATATTAAAGGCTCCGTAAGTAGCTGCTGTAGTGTGTCTGTCGGTAAAAAAAAAGAATGCACACGCCCACTGTCTCAATAGGCCAGACACAATACACTATACTGTAGGAGGGAACAATGAGAAACTGTACAACAGCAAGAATATTAGTTCAAGCATGTAAAGTATATATAAAACCCAGACTATTTTATTATGAAAGGAGGTTTACCCTTGCTTGGACGCAAAATAAAATTAGCTCACTCTCCCCCTGACTAAAATTAGAAAGTCATGACCTTCCCTATTTTACTCCAGGCCCCCCATTTTCCTAAAGAAAAAAGATAAACGTTTCTAAGAAACCAGTGGCGTTAATAAGCTGAGGACCAGGTTACCAGAAATAATTTCACACTTGATTTCAAAGTATATTAAAGTTTTTTTTACCCTTGAAGTCATCCTGAAGTGTGAAGAATAAATTTTAGTCAAGAGTTAAAATCTGTTGGAACTGTTCTTTCTATCTGGACTAATTAGACTAAATAATTAATATGATTAATAAAGGTGACCTTTCTGCAGCTCTGACAATGCATTATCTGCAGAAAAAATGAGCGGTGCTCATATATTTATTTCACTTCATTATACAACTTGCACACACTAGAGGTGGTTCATTTTTCACTGGCTCACACAATGGAATCTCTAATTCCAAGTATGGTTAATCAATATCCAAGCTCATAAAGATCCAACCTTCTTGAATGACCAGAGGTGTGTGTACATAGATAATGCACACACACATGAATGGTGGTGTGGTTGCATGCACGGCGCACACACGCACGTACACACACACGCACGTGCGCGCGCGCACACACACACACACACACACACACACACACACACACACACACACACACACACACACACACACACACACACACACACACACACACACACACACACACACACACAATATACCTATATTTTCACCATAATGTATTATATACAGTAGGCTGTTCAAAATAAAAAAAAGAAACAAACAAAAAACAGCATGGCTATAATCTCCCAAGTTACCACCAGTCCTCATTTTACTTGGTATTCATGTGCATGCCAAACGTGGTGTGCGCACTGAATACAACACTGAGTGTTATTATGATTATTCACTTGGAAAGATAAAGATTCTCAACATTTCGGCAGATTACTTAATCATGCCTTTGTCTAATTGACAATTCCGTAATTTCTGGACTATAAGCCACACCTGAATATAAGCCGCACCAGCTGAATTTGGGGCAAAATCCTGATTTTTCCATGTATAAGCTGCACCTGACTATAAGCCGCACCAGACAACAGGCTTCATGTTAGAGCAGTGGTTTTCAACCTTTTTGATCCCAGGGCCCACTATTCATTCAGCATTTGAGCTACAGACCACCATTTGACAACATTTTCACCCCACAGAACCCAAAACTAAAGATTTCTTTTGGTTGTGTCCACAATTCCAGGATGGATTTTCGCAAACAAAACAGGCAAAACATAGACCAAAATGACCATTAAGTGGTGCTAATTTAGATGGTGAATATCATAACTCTTGAGGGTGTAAAAATGAAACCAAATGGACCCGCAAGGGTCCATTTGGTTTCATTTTTACACTCTCAAAGAGTTACATCTGGTGAACCAACTTTCCATCATTTAGTCTGGAGGGCCCACCTGGAACCCTCTCAGGGACCACTGGTGGTCCCCGGACCACCTGTTAAAAAAAAACCCTGTTAAAAAAACACCTGTAAAAATCCATAGATTGGCCGCACCGTTGTATAAGCCTCAGGGTCAAAAGCATGCGAAAAAAGTAGCGGCTTATAGTCCGGAAAATACGGTAATTGACAATTTGGCAATTTGATATCGAGTGTTGGTGGCACTCGATATCAACAACACCGCTAAAACAATATTCTTCCTCCTGGGAGAACACAGCACATTTCATTGCAATTGCACTTAGCGATATGTTGGTCACAGACTGACAAATCAACAGACAAACACAGGGTTGGAAACATAATGTAGAAATAATAACCATTGTCCATTGTATAGCTATTCCTTTTCTGTTTATGTTTACTGCTGCTACTGGAAATCTCCATGACTTCCAAGCAAGACCACTATACTCTACCCACTTAAAGTATTACAGGCTGGTCTGCAAAGAAAAACTGAGAAAGGGAAGAAGGGGGAGATAAGGAGGTCAAGGCAGGAAAATAAGCACATAAGGCATAAGGCGCATAAGCGCTTTTACCACAAAAAGTACAGGTTCTGTGTGGGCCTTCGATATTTACAAGCTTTTACTGTAAAGAGTACAACCAAAAGGTCTTTTACCATATTCACAAGTTTTTGCTACAACTGTACCGTCTTAAAAAAAGTACAAAAACCAATACAAGAACAAGATGCATGCAAGCTGCCAACACTTCTTGGTGATCATCTTCATTAATTAATGATTTCACACCTCCTCAGCTCAAAATATCTTTCATTATAAAAGCTGCCATAGCTAGACTGTGTGGCTTCTATTTCTATTATTCTATTTTGAAAGATAAGAAATCCCAGCTGTCATTGTGTTAACAATGGATGATATATTTCACCATTTTTTGCTCAGTCATTTATAACGAGATCTGAGAATTCATTGTTTTAAACACCTGGAGATGAAGTTGTGCTGGAGATGAAGTTGTGCTCGAGGGAGGCAATTGCAATCATTGCAACCGCTCAGACCACAACAGTTGTGGTCTGAGTGTTTGGCCACAAGAGTAAAGGAAGAAAGACATTGCTGCAGCCACATTTAAATTTGATGTCTATAACAAGGACAATAAAGTTGAATATGGTTCCAATTCATCACCTTTCTAATTTCACGGCACCAACTCATGCCGGGGCTGTCAATGCTGATGCATGATTTGGAAAACACATATTTAAAAATACTTTGGCATATCACAAATGTCCATTTTGAAAGACTTTCTGGGTGTATTTTGTCATGGAACAAAACGTAAGAGAAAACACTAAATTACATTAATTTAACAGATGGATCAGTTTTAGGTTGGAATTGATTTACAGTAACAGAAGCAATGTCAAATGATGACATTGTGATTCCCTGTGAAATAAGACAAATTTAGATTTTTCATATTGACAAACCAATTTCACTTCTGATGATAAATATTATATATGATAGATTCCAGTTTCAACATGCTTATTGCATACACATGCTGATATAGCTTATATTATATCGAAATGTTGGTAATAATATAAACACAGCCAAGATATAATGAAACCATAACATGTATTTTGATATGTGTGTCAAAAGAAACATCACTGTGCTTTTCCCCCTCTTACCGAGGTATAATCATGTGATTTTTATTCTTATTTGAAACACATTGTAAAATAGTACGTACATCTATTTTCACTCATTTTGTGTGACAATCTTGTACGACAGAGTATAGTGCCTTCATGTGTGAGGCGGGAAAAGGGGGGATACAACTCTTCTGCCTGACAAGCCATATATAACGATATGTTACAGCCAGAGGGAGGGGAAAAACTACACAGAATAGGAGAACAAAGTGCTGTAGCAACCAGGATAATAAAGAATACATACAATGTACAACATAGCAGAAGGATGGCAAAAGTATATAGTGCAAAAGCAGGGTATATTATGGACACGCAGAGCACACAAGGAATTGTGTGCTCTGCCGTAGCATATCACTTGTGTGGAATGAGGGACATCACTTCTAGTTAAAAGGTGAATAAAATTGTGTGTATTTTTGTCTTTTTGACTTTGTGCCGAGAACTCCCAACAATGTGTTCACGGACCCCAACAAACTAAATGGTGGCAATGTAGTGGCTTAAAATGGAACTGTAAATGTAAGGAGAATATTTTGACCAGCAGTAAGTAGCTGCACGTAAAAACTGCAGTGGTGCATGTCTTGGAATCAGATGGACCTACATCACTATTGCTCCAGTATTTGCTGCAATGGAATTTGTTAGACCTGACATTTTTATTTTTCATTTCACTGGGAGTGGATGTGTCCCTTGCTTCACATAAGTTATGTTTTCTCTGTTGGTATTTTTTTTTTTTTTTTTTTTTTTACAAAACCAAGGACCAACGTGGAAATAACTATCGCGTCTTTATCATTGGCATTTCTCTGATCTTGACTTGTGCAACATCAAATAAATCAATCCAATTCACTGGGAAGTTCTTGGGCTGTTCTTTTTCCACTGATCTCTCCGAGGACACAACATGTTTCACCTACTAATAGCTATGTTATACTCCACAAGAAGTAAACTGATTCCGATGCCTAAAAGCACCACATTGCCCCTTATAAGTTTAACCAGTGGTCTAATTCCCTTGGTTTGATTCAGTGCTACATTGCAAAAAGGCTGAATGTGCTTTGCAAGAAAATGGAAAATGCATGAAATATTATCCAACATATTTGTGAGCTTTCCTGTGTTTGGTATTTGTTATCTGACTCTGGCTAGGACTTTACAGGAAACTGGTGAGTCGATCATTGTAGCGTGTTGTAGTACTAAAGGCTGTCGCCCCTTTTTGAATTACATAAGCGTGTTTTAGGTAAAATCAGCACCTTCTAGGAGTCGGGCAGAGGTGGGCAATTATTTTTCCCAAGGGGCCAAATGAGATACATAAAATATTGTGGAGGGCCAAGACTAAAGGCTGGACTAAAGTCTGCATAATATTAATTTCATTTCAAGATAAAAGTATGCGTATAAGACCAACCATTTTGACACCTATTTATTCAGAATTTGAGCCACAGAGGACCACCACTTGATGACATTTTAGCCCCAAAGATCCCAAAACTAAAGATATATGTTGCTTGTGTCCACAATTCCAGGCTGGATTTGGCAAACAAAACAGTCAAACATACAGATCAAAATGACCATTAATCTTCTACATTCTGTAGTTGTGTAGACTTGGGGCTAATTCACATGATGGAATATTTTAACTCTTGAGAGTGTAAAAATAAAACCAAATGGACCCGCAAGTGCCCATTTGGTTTCATTTTTACACTCTCAAAGAGTTACATCTTGTTAACCAACTTTCCATATTTATCTGGAACTCTCTCAAGGACCACAGGTGGTCCCCGGAACACTGGTTTAAAACCCTTTTACAGGCCGGTCAGAGTCAACCAAAGGGCCGCATTTGGCCCCCGGGCCGCATAATGCCCAGGTATGTTCTAGGAAATACCATAACCTCATAACGTAAAGGAATAACATTTATGCCATCGGTTCTTCATGCATTGCATAGATGTTCTCTACTGATTTTTCAGGGTTGATAAAATTCCCTTCATCTAAGAGTGAGAATGAATAAATGAACAGCAAAGGCTTTGCATCATGCTGAGAGGCCTTGATCCTTGGGTAATAAGTATTCTTCTTTGATGACACTGCAATTTCAACGGATGACATTCCATGTGCGCTATCTTTTACAGTGGGCTGCCAGGTGTAGAAAAAAAATAAAGTCTCACCACGTGCATGATGCATATCACATAGGAGCTGACAGCATCAATACAGGGGTCTCATAATTAAAGGCCCCTGTTGTAGCATACAGAAGAACAGGCGGCATGTTTCACACAGCCCATCCATCATACGCTGGCAGCTCGTTTAAAACATCTTTAAAATTAAAGTTGCACCGGCCCCTGCCTTTTACAAAGAGCAATTGTTTTCTGACAGCTCAGTGAATCTCCGCTGAAATCGCTGGGGGAAAGGTTGAGTGGCGATGACTTTTATGCAGAGAGCTGACAGACTGAATTAAGAGGGAGTCAGCTCACTACTCCCACAGAAATAACTTCACGTGTACTTAATGCTACCCAATAGCAGCCTAGAGCAGCACATGTTTGCATTGGATGAGGCTGGTGTTCTTAGGTGTAACCTCTTCAGACCAAAACGACTGGACTTACATACATACATACATATAGAGCAGGGGTTTTCAACAGGTGATCCGGGGACCACCAGTGGTCCTTGAGAGGGTTCTAGGTGGTCCCCAGCTAAGTTGTTTAACCAGATGTAACTCTTGAGAACGTAAAAATGAAACCAAATGGACCCTGGCGGGTCCATTTGGTTTCATTTTTACACTCTCAAGAGTTAAAATTAGTCCCAAATCTACACATTAGAATTAGTCACAAATCTACACAACTAGAAGATTAATGGTCATGGAGAGAAGCAAAGGAAATCTTTAGTTTGGGGGGTCTCTGGGGCTAAAATGTCCTCAAATGGTGGTCCGTGGCTCAATTGCTGAATAAATGGTGGGCCCTGGGATGAAAAAGGTTGAAAACCCCTGATAGAGTATATCGCGGTATACATACCTCCCGTGTGAAGTGTGTAAGAGTGCTTTTATCACCAGACACCTAACACCACCTCATCCTGGCCTTTCACATTTTTTGTCATCATCCTCAAGTATGATCATACAGTACATCTCGAATTGGTTCAAAACGCAGCAGCCAGGCTCCCAACTGACACCAAGAAAAAACACTTTCATCCTGGCCTCCCTCACACTGATTGCCGGTTCAATTTAGAACACATTTTAAGAACCTTCTATTTGTCAGCAAAGCTAGACTAGCCTCTGCCTATGTTATAGACCTGGTAAAGTACTCCCACCATTAGGTGCCTCATGACAAGTACAGACGGTAACAAGTACAGGCAGTCGTTGCACTCCTACTGTCTTACTTGCCGTACTTGTCATGTTGATGAGATGTTCTGTACAACACCTTGGTAAAATGAGAATTGTTTTTAAACACGCTTCATAAATAAATGTGATGCTCATTTTATCAAGTCATCACAAATGTCATTCTGGCCAATCATGTTTGGGTCTTCATTTTTCTGCCCATACTTTTAACTTCAATATATGCTTTAGTAATGTACAACATATACTTCAATATACTACATCTCCTATTGAATAATCAGCAAATCACAAGCCAATATTTGTGTTCACTCAAACCCAGAAAGCTGGGCATAGGAGGAGCTAACCAGTCAAATTCAAGGAAAGTCACAAGCCATTTTTCTTTGAAGATGCTCTTTTGAAAATAAATTGGCTCAATCTGTGACAAGAATCCTAAACAAGAAGATTCACACCCTGGGGTATTGTGTGTACTGTAGAGGCAGGCAATATCACTTCTTGCGTGAAGAACTGCTGTCATTAAAACATGATGACTTGCACCCAGAATGGATATATCACCCCCTTGCTACAATGATTCCAACAACGTAGTGCAAGCAAAATGTCCCACTGAGAGGAGAGCAGTGAACAAATCAACAAAACAAAGGGTTGAAAAAAAGCCAAGATTGTGGCCAAAAGACCAAAAATGAGGGCAAACGTTTCATTTTAAGACAACACACTCAACACGATTGTATTTATTAAGACATTTAATATTAAGCTAGCCAGAACAACGCTAACGGCACCATGAACTGCTGTGATCGCAAGCAGAAGCATGATGTAAACAACAAAGCCCTTTCACTTTACCACAGCACACCTTACTGTATAAGCAGTTATTGCGCCATATCAACAAGCCTCAGCAGTAGTGTCCAATGTACCACAGGTTGTTTTGAGGGTGTGTGTGTGTGTGTGTGTGTGTGTGTGTGTGTGTGTGTGTGTGTGTGTGTGTGTGTGTGTGTGTGTGTGTGTGTGTGTGTGTGTGTGTGTGCGTGTGCGCGTTAGTGATGTGAGAATGATACTGTATCGCTATCAGGCCTTATTTGTCTTAGTGGATCATATCAGCATCGCCGAATATGCCAGTCTAACCACCGATCCAACACAGGGGTAAGGGGTTGACATAATGGTAGGTTAACAAAATCTTGGGACATGTGTAGTTTGCTTTTGAGTTGCCCAAACTGCGAGTGTGAGTGAGGAGTCTGCTATAAACACAATACGAGGCGCAACACTTAAATAACACGTAAATAATCAAATTTTATTTATATAGCACCTTTTGAAACAAAGTTACAAGGTGCTGTTACTGTACAGCAGGACAACAAGGCACTTGTATTGCTATTCAGTAAAAGTATGTGTGTGTGTGTCTGTGTGCTCGCGCATGTGAGTAAGTGAGTGAGAATGCGATTGAGTGAGAGAGAGAGAGAGAGAGAGAGAGAGGCAGAGAGAGAAAAACAGTGAGAGATACATGTATAATGGGAGAATGAATGAGATTAAAATTCTGACAATGAAAACAAATTTGCATTTAAACAGCAAATACAAAGCTTGTACAATTTTATGAGGGCCCTCTATAGAGGTTTCTGCCACAAATGTGGAATGTTGCACCCAGATGTCGTAGGTCTGGGGCAATAGCATTATTACCACTGGCCCACAGCCTTGGCTGGGCATACCCAACCCAACTATGTATTACGCCTAGTGCCCTTTATATTACAATAAGACACAGTTGGCAAAAAGTCCCAAGGTATACTACTGTATAGAATAGCTACCAATCTACTGTAACTATAGGAAAGGCAACATATGGAGCAAAAACAAACCTCTCAAACAAAATACAAAATTATTTTAGTTGATTGATGTCAGTGATCTTCATCCATGGACCATGTCCATCCAAGGGTTTACAAAGTAAATGACATGCATGCACTTATAAAGCACAGGACACAGTCCTGATGCTGTTTTATTTATTTATTTTATGATTAGAGCATTATATGGATTTTACCAGACAAATCGCTATGAAATATTTGATATTGATTACTTACAAAGATATTGAGCTACAAATTCATACTTATATTGCAGGAGCATTTTCTGCCCTAAAATCAGTCAATACCAGTGTTGTAGCGGGACTTTTAGAAGTGGGGGGACGCCTCTTAAGACACGTGCATGCACAGTGCACACATGCATGTGCATTTGCGTGTACCTGTACAACGCACACATAACACACTATTAAAAAGACACAGACAAGGATAGCATATTGAGAAAGATGGTTTTCAATGCTAATTGTATCATTAAAAGTAAATGACAAGTCAAAAAACATATTTTTGCCCCCAAAATATTTTAGATGTGAGAGAAGTGACGGGACGCTGTGCCCCCGCAATCCCCTCTCCACTACACCCCTGGTCAATACTCAATATACTAAAGTCAAAATCCATGAATTATCCAATGCAAACAACAAGGACACCTGGCCTGCAAATGGGATTTCTATTAACCACTGTTAATTTGCACAACCTAGACATCAAAATATGTTGTAATTATCCCAATACAAAACTAAAACAATAAGTCACAAACATCCGGCCTGGAGAATAGAATTCACCCCTCTAACTGAGCCAACAGGCTCCCCATGTGAGACGACAATTATCTGCATTAACTCTGCTTGGATCAGGGTGGTTTGAGTGTCACACTCTCTACAGCCTGACCTGAATCACTACCACTGGGGAACCAGGGATGAGACAGTGTAACTACTCCCAGTGGTGCACGCTTCTTCATGTTTCACAATGAAAAACAGACCTACATTTGCCGCTCTGAATCTTGCCCATGATATCTAAGACCACCCACAGGTCACGTGAATTCTCCATCGTCCAGGATGATATGGATAAAAACTCTGCGATTGGATGAGCAGCCTTTTTAATGTCAAACCGTTTTACTCAACATTGGCACGATTAATCACTCAATATCACTGTATAGGTGACTAGCCTACTGATATATCGATCTACTCAAGAGCGATGCAAGTCAGAAAAGATACCCAGTATTCTAACATTAAACCTTTAAAACAGAGGTTTTCAACCGGTAGTCCGGGGATCGCCAGTGGTCCTTGAGAGGGTTCCAGGTGGTCCCCCCCAGCTAAGTTGGTTAACCAAATGTAACTCTTGAGATTGTAAAAATGAAACCAAATGGACCCACAAGGGTCCATTTGGTTTCATTTTTACACTCTCAAGAGTTAAAATATTCATCTTGTGAATTAGCCCAAGTCTACACAACTAGATAATGTAGAAGATTAATAGAAATCTTTAGTGTTTAGGGTGTGTGGGTCTAAAATGTCATCAAATGGTGTACCGTGGCTCAAATTCCGAATAAATGGTGGGCCCTGGTATAAAAAAAAAAACCTGCTTTAAAATGTTGTCAAGAGGACCCATTGTACCTGACTGTGTCCTACTGTGTGAGTATACAGTACATATGCCCATATAAGGGCACTATCGGTTACAGCAATGGTTCTGGACCGCTGGATCTTCATATGCACATATGCCTATACAGTATGTATGGGCATATCAGTCTAATTGGCTGTTCCGGACAATGGTGTATTTTAATGACTTAACACAGAGCACCTCACTCCCTCGGGTCCTCGCCGATGCGCTTGAAGAGTTTGTGGACAGACCACTTATGGCACATGGCCATATGGGCATAGTGGTAGTATCTGTGGCTTTGGACAACCATATCTCCACATGCCTTGTGTGTGTGTGTGTGTGTGTGTGTGTGTGTGTGTGTGTGTGTGTGTGTGTATACATACTGTATAGTATAGTATAGTATAGTATAGTATAGTATAGTATAGTATAGTATAGTATAGTATAGTATAGTATAGTATAGTATAGTATAGTATAGTATATATATATACTAGGACCTTACCCGTTGTGAATATATGAACACCAAATGATCTACAGTGTGGTTAATGTGATTTAGCCTAATATCAATACCAATAATGTAAGTATTTTGATGAAGTACTGCTGTAGTTGTGGATACTTGATCATGGGAAAAGGGGAAGCAGTCATAGCAAAGCAAGGTACACTTTAATGCAACATATTTTTGTAGCATTAAAGTAGGTGTTTGTGTGAACATCATGAAACCACTGGTTTAGAAAGTGGAGGGTGGTCACACACACACACACACACACACACACACACACACACACACACACACACACACACACACACACACACACACACACACACACACACACGCTGTGTGCTTGCGTTTCCAGGGACCACCAAACGGAACAGTCCATAAGGGGTTCTGGTGCTTCCTGTGTACAGTAGCCTTGAATCAGCATCTTAAGAATACTATCTTATTTTTTCTTTGTGATTCAAGTGAAACGGAATGCCATTCCGTTTCACTTCGTTTCACTTCATTATTCAGACTGAGGCCAGGCTACAGTAGCCTACTTTTATATCAATTATTTCCCACCGCGGTCCGCGCGTAGCGAGGGCAGAAAACTCTGTGAGCCGCATAGGCGTGCATACATAGACGTCAAACCCAGTATATATATATATATATACAGTATATATATATATATATACAGTATATATATATATATATATACAGTATATATATATATATATATATACAGTATATATATATATATATATATATATATATATATATATATATATATATATAAAAAATAAAAAATCTGTCTGGACACTCATCTGACCGACTTGAAGCTGGCATAGCATTACAAGTGGCATCAAATTAGAAGAAACCAATCTCTATCCTAAGGAAACTGTGCTCCTCCAAAATAGTGAAGAAAGAAAATGTATGTGGAACTCATGTGTTATTTATTAGTGATTCAAAGAAGAGAACAATTAAAATGTTTCTATTCAAAATGAATGATGTTGGCCCTCTTTGTAAAGTATAAAGTCAAAGGGAAGAAGCATTATCTATTCATTGGACTCGCAAAACAATTATGCTTCAGATTTGGGAGACCCACTAGAGCTAGCAATGCACTTACGTCCAATTGCTGCTCCTGCATAGAATTCTGAAGTCATTTTGTTTTCCAACATCCTTTAATTTCTTATGTGAAAACAGACCTATCCCTCATCTTACACTTGTAAAAACTACCAAAATTATTATTACCAAAAGCATGTATTGCTAAAAGCACGACCGACCGTGGGACTCTGTGGATGCAGTGGATAGAAATTGTGTTATTATTAGAAATAACAATTTTTGGAGATCTGAATTTTTCTGGCGCAGTGCATTGAAGCTGAATGCTGTTTCTCCACATTTAGTTCTGACTCCAGGTCCAGAGAGCAGACTTCTCCCATGATGTATTACAGGAATTTATTTTCACCCTAAACGATCCTGTGCTTTATAGACCAACATGATTATTTTTAAATAAATAAGTTGACAGATAGGGATTCAGTGTAATCATCAGAGAAATGAAGAGATATGATGTCCTAGTGAGACTAGCAAGGACAATGTTATAGCACCGCTAGTCAGATCTACTGAAGTCTACTGGTCAATGTAAGGGCAAGTTTTTCAAGATCCTGCTGAGACATATTGTAAATCCTTTAATCCATAAACTTGAAGTGATACATTTGACAAATTTGGCTGATAGAGCAACACTGAGGAGATTCCTTACAGTAGCTACTGTATGTTGTCAGTTATTTCTCACTCAGAACAGTTTCTTTAAACTAACAAAACTGATCTACTGGCAGGCAGTGTTGTAGTGGGACTTTTAGAAGTGGGGGGACACCTCTTAAAGGGGAATTCCACCCATTCTCAACTCAGACATCTTGATGATGTCATCAAGATGTATTTCACCATGCCAATGTTTTTTTTTTCAGACCTCCATTTCTAGGAAACACAGGGGGAACTTTTCACCATGTACGGTATATTAATGACATAGTAAAATATTGAAAATGAGTGGAATTCCCCTTTAAGACACGTGCATGCACACTTGCATTTGCATGCACATTTGTGTGCGCCTGCGCAACACACACACAGACATGCTATTATTAAAGTATATTAAAGTAAAACTATATTGAGAAAGATTGTTTACAATGTGAGAAGTGGGGGGATGCCGTCCCCCCGCGTCCCCCCTCCACTACACCCCTGCTGGCAGGCAGTTGAAGTCAGTGACCGCGTAGGTAGACACTGGTAGTTACAGCACACAAGCCAGTATAGCTTGTACGTTGTATATGGACATAATCCAACTGTCTTGTCCACACATTGTTGCTGGTGGAAAGAAGGCAGGGTAGCAGAAAGGTCTAGTGTTTGTAGCAAAGTGGAGGAAAAACTAATTGCTTGATTGATTTTTATCAATCTTTCACTGAGTTCCACTGACTGCAACGGTCTCGCTGTCTCCAAAACATAAAGAAGATATAAGAAAGGCAGGGCAAAGATGGGGTTACATTGGGGCAGATTCGAACCAGGGTCAGGTGCGGTTCATGAAAGGGGCTATATAAAGTCAAGCTATTATTCATATTACTGCTACCATAAGTGGTTACATTTTTACTCTGATCTGGGTATAGTGGAGAGAGAGTTCATATGGCGGCGGTGTTGGATTCAGTTTGTTGTCATATTTGACACCTTTGTCACCTAGCAACAAAGGTGTGGCCAGAGGCCATGTTAATGTGTGATATAACCCTGACAATTAACCAATCACAGCAATTATCTAGTCTGGCTTCCAGTCTGAATTGTTGTGTGCCATGAATCTGAATTGTCACTCACTAGGTAGGCGGGGCATTCCTGCCATGAAATGGACTTAAATGGCTTCTAATTGGTCTGTGGTGCAGGCTGGGAGGAAAAACAAACACCAGTTTGACATATGCACAGTTTTCAGGTAGATAATGCAGTATCCATCAATGAATACACTGGCTAGACTGAGTGGCGAGTGACAATTTAGATTCACAGAACACATAGATTCAGGCTGGAACAGAGGCTAGCATTTATTCCTTCATCAGAACATCTACCCCCCACCCACTACACAGAGCCCATACTGTATCTCTTCAGGCTATGGGATCTAAATTCTAAATTCTCCAGGAGATTGGATAAAAAAGGTCATGTTCTTAATTAATGTCCCTGGGTTTACAGCAGATCATAGAGGTTTTCACAGATAAAAAGATAAAAAGTAATACAACATGGCAGACATGTGACAACATAGCATAGGACAACAGCATGGGCACATCTGTGCGGGGAACACCAGTGGTCCTTGAGAGGATTTCAGGTGGTCCCCAGCTAAATGATGGACCACTGGTAACCAAATAGACCCTTGCAGATCTGTCACTCTTGAGAGTTAAATTATATTTAAACGTCTGAATTACTTATTTTCAAGTCTACACGATTAAAAAATGTTCGAAAATGTAGAATAATTGTAATTCTGACCAACATTTTGCCAGTTATCTCTCTAGTTATTTATCTCTTGACCTAAATAAGGACAAAAACATCAAAATCCTTGGGTTTGGGTCCGACAGACTAAACTCAACACCCTAACCCAAAATCAAATGGTGGTCTGTGGATCAAATTCTGAATAAATAGTGGGCCCTGGTATCAAAAGGTTGAAAACCCCTGTTCTAGGGACAGGCAAGTGAAGGCTGGATGGCAGCAGCATATACTCAGTAATATACAGTACATAATGTATCTATTTACAACGTATAAATGCACCAAGTCTCTGTGTGAAATCCATATAACTCGAGAACAGTTGGCCCAACCATTCAGCCCAACGTTTTCATACCAACACAGGGGGTTAGTGTTAAGTGCACCTGGACTCTTATAACATCATTCTGAGTCTGCAGATACACCATGCCTGACAAAGAACTCCATATAAGGGCCATAAAAGGTACACTGGGAAATACATTTCCAACTTTACATCGTTCCAAGTAGGTCGGTCCCAATGGGCACCGCTGTACAGGTTACACAGGCACAGCTGTATAATATAAATATGTACAGTATATCACGTTGCGAGACATAGGCAAAGCATTTCAAGGAGTCCCCAGCCCCCAGCCAAAAACAATGAAATCGTTTACTGTCACAAGGAAAACCATTAGTCCATGAATGTAACATTTGAATATATATGAATATGATATGACACAAATGTGTAGTCTATTATAATGACCTTGATGATCATTCCTAGATAAATGCCACGTGTCAAATGCCTTCATATTTTCATATTGGCAAATGAATAGAGCATAATGGTTGTGGTTGGTTTCTATGGATGATTTCTCTTCAAAACCTCCTGTCTGTCAAGATTTAACCTCGGGGAATTCTTGTCATTATCCTAAAGTGGAAAAATAATTGTCCTTGAGGAAATTAATTACCTTTGTGCACTGTTACATTCCCGGTGAAGAGTGATTTACTGTTAATGGAAGCTGAGACACTGTCATCCCTTTCACTGCTGCTCATTTTTCAGGCCAATACGTTGGTTGAACTGCTGGGTCACTCCAGGTACTGTAGCTCAGAGGCATAGTGGAGTTGTGTGCGCATGAGAATTTCACATACTTATAAGTCTCTGTGGTAAGTAACAAGCTCAAATTGTGCTTAAAGGGGAATTCCACCCATTTTCAATATTTTACTATATCATTAAAGGGAAACTCCACCCATTTTCAACATTTTAATATGTCATTATAGTATACCTTAGAGATGTTGTGTGGACATAATGAAAAGGTTACCCCAATTCTGTATTTCCTAAAAATGGAGGTCTGAAAAAATCATTAACATGGTGAAATACACCTGATGACATCATCAAGATGTATTTCACCATGTTAATGATTTTTCTTTCAGACCCCTTTTTTCTGAGAGGGTACAAATGTAACAAATGGATCATTTGTATCCTCTCAGGAAATTTTTGAAAATGGGTGGAATTCCCCTTCTGTATTTCCTAGAAATGGAGGTCTGAAAAACTGGATGACATCATCAAGTTGTGTTTCACCATGTTAATGATTTTTCCTTTTAGGATTTTTTTTCTGAGAGAGTACACATTTGTACACTCTCAGGAAAAAAAATGAAAATGGGTGGAATTCCCCTTTAAACATGGTAACTGGTAAAAACTGGTAAAGTGTGACATACAGTATATGACTTGATGAGTACAACACAAAAAAGTAAAACCGTATTACATAGGGACTGTTGTTTGTATTTCAAATTGTAGATGAAATAACATAATGAAGAATAACGTAATAATTCATGTTGCAGTACATTCATAGCTGGGTGACATGGTAATGGCCCCGAACATATTGAAACGGAGTGATATGTTAAGTGTATAACATTCCAGTGCATTACTGGCTGCAAGTGGCTGGAACTCCTATCTATTTTAATAAGGAATGTTATGGGCACTTTGAGCTTGAAATTGGTGTGATAAGTTCATTGACACTCACTGAAACTACTGTGTCAAAATGACTCAACACAGAATCGATAATTCTAACAAAACTAATGGAAGATAAAATGCAAGGTCTTGATGACAATATAACAGCTATGAGAATGGCTGGTATTCTCGAACGCTATGGTGTAGCCAGGTATAGTGTAAGTCTTCTCATTGGCTGCATGGCAGCAAATCAGGTCTGGGGCCTTGTGTGTAGGCCAAAAGCCTCTACCACCAGACCTGGGCCTGGGCTCACCAAATAATTACCCATAATAATTAAAACCAGCCATCAAGAGCTTCACCTCATGATGAACAAAGCAGGGGAGTACAGTAACATCTTAATTGGAGGGGCATGAGATTTCTGGACTTTTTGAATTGCAGGTTTCAATTATTATGGATAATTATTTGGTAAGCCCAGCCAGGCCCTGGTCTGGTGGTACAGGCTTTTGGCGTACCAACAAGGCCCCAGACCTGATTGGCTGCCATGCAGCCAATGAGAAGACTTACACTATACCAGGCTAGACCATATAGCGTGTGAGAATACCATCCATTACCAGTATATTTTCCAACATGTCCCAACATGTACCCATCTGCTATTTTGTCTGCAGCAAAGACATTGAGGCAGCTATGCTCTCACATCTCGCTTGACCTCTTCCATCTGTGTAACGTGGGTGCTGACCCCTTTAGGAGGATTTGAACTAACCAAACGCAGTGGGTTTTGCAGAGGGAATTGGTGTGGTGAGAGGCAAGCACGACCACTTAGGAGCCCCTTTGTATACCATATTCCGTACTAGTGGTGAGGCTTGGCTGTTGGCATCCTGACAAATTGAGGATCTTTGAAGGAGGCAGTATGCCCAAATATGGATTGTGCATGTACAGACGCGCGTGTGCGCGCACACACACACACACACACACACACACACACACACACACACACACACACACACACACACACACACACACACACACACACACACACACACACACACACACACACACACACACACACACACACACACACACACACACACACATTTCTACCTGGCTTTTGCACAGTAATCTCACTCACTGTGTTTGCAATTAAACTGATCTACAGTAATAAGAAATAATACACTACTGTATATCTAAAAATAAGAACTGCGCTCTATCCAATTTTCACTGCACATAGCTAGCCTTTAATAATGGTCACCACACCAGTGTACACTATTTAATTCTTTACTGCTGTGTATGGCACGCACGCACGCATGCACACACACACACACACACACACACACACACACACACACACACACACACACACACACACACACACACACACACACACACACCTCATTTCCCCAAGACAATATTGGTGCATCAACCCCAGTTCACATTCAAACCTTTGTCATCTCATATGTTCGTTATTGCACACTGGAGTTCACTTCCACTGTCACTGGGAATTCAATTCATCTGTCAGCATTTGATTTACACAAAAATATTATGGCTTGTCAGTGTCAGAGTTTTTCCTAGTAATTAAAACTTGGCAGATATGCCAACAGGATTCATCATTATGAATTCAGTCCAGCTTACTAGCCTTATACTAACAACTTCAGCCAGGAAATCTGGAAATAAAGGCTGTGAGGATGACAGGGTTCTGTGAAATAAACCCTTAATGTACGGTATGTGTGGTTGTGTGAAACCTTCCTTACAATGTAAATTAACAGTGTCGGGCAGTAGTAGCCTGGATTCCAACCTGATTCGCTGCGTTCTGCACATCTAAAATGTCACTTCGCAAATCGGTCTGGCCAGGAGCTTACTTAAAGGGGAACTTTCATCATTTTAATATGTCATTAACCCTGGTAGGACGACGAACGCTCAGGAGCGTCCGCCGACCTACGTCACTTTGACACGACGTCGCGTGACGATGACGTCACTGTCGGACTTCTGGGTGGTCTCATTTTAATCCGGAGCAGTTGTAGATTTCAACTAAAGTTGGTTTGAAGAGAATCGACCACTTTTTCACATAAATATAACCCTTTGAAGTTGACATAAATATGTACACGTGTCCAAATGCGTAAAATCTGTGCGCATGTGTTTGTTTGTCCATGTGTTTGTTTATTCTCTTCTCCGATGTGTTCTGTGTCGTCGGTTCCATTGCTTTTCGAAACAAGGTTTTTACACCAAGGATGAGTCAAAAAGCTAGTTAGCTAGCCAGCATTTGGCTAGTGGGAGGCAGTTACCACGTCGTAGACGTGTAGGGATGTGACGTAGCCGAATTCAGAATCTCACCGATCCGCCGTATATACATCTATCATGGCCATCTAGTAGAAGAGTTGGACATTGAGGGTGCAGGGACACAGCCCATGCACTCCAATGCATTCCGTGACTTCCGTTGTCCCCATTGTCAATAGAAACTCTATGTTGAAGAGCTTGGACTGGCCCCATGAAGTCAAAGCACCTAACGTAAGTAACGGTTACGTGCGTCAAGTGAAACGTAACTCTGTTTCCGGTCTGCCACAACATAGAGCCAAAACACACACGAACAACACACGATGCAACATTTATTTTTATATAATACACACATGTGAGGGTGTGTGTGCGCGCATCTGCCCGTGCGTTATGCGCAAAACAAAGACAGATCGATCGATAGTGTGTGAGGGAGGGAGAGTGTGTTAGGTCAGTGTGTTAGTGTTAGTTCTTTGTTTGTTTTTTATCGTCGTGTTGTTATCACAATGGGTGGACTAGTAGCATCCGTATCGGAAACAGGAGCAATCAGACATCTCGACAGAAGACGTTGCCAATATATTACGTGGCAAAGTCGCCTTGGACCTGATGGCTGAATATGGATACATTCTTGAGTAAGTGATTTCCCTTCTCTCTTCTCCGTCTCTTTCTCTCTCTCTCTCTGTGTGTGTGTGTGTGTGTGTGTGTGTGTGTGTGTGTGTGTGTGTGTGTGTGTGTGTGTGTGTGTCTTTGTGAGTGAGCAGACACATATTGAAACATTGTACACATTATGGTCCTGACTCCTGGAGGAAGCAAAACTGTTACAATATGTTTCCATATTATATAGGCAGCAGGAGGAGGAAGAGGAGCAGCTGGCTGGGCAGTTTCATACTGTGGCCAGATACTAGCTGTTATAGTTTCTGAGCCTGAGAAGTGAGTAACAATTCACTTTTATACACTATTACCAGTAATAATAATCTATTACGTGCACAGACTGGCCACGGAGCACCAGATGGTTTTGCATTGTTTTTTTTATTGGTGCTTCATGTAATATGATGGTGACAGAATCCCTTTTGTGAATCATGTAATACTGTTTTTACATTTTTTCCAGTGACGGTGACGGAACCTATTTTGTAAACCATGTACTAATGTTTTTACATTTCTGCAGTGATGGTGACACTTCACCTGTGGCGGTGACACAAGAGAAAGAGGCCATGGCAGCGGGGGCATGCAGAGGTTAGTGTATTTATTGTAATGTTGAATTCAACCGTTAGATATGCATGTCACGTGTGGAGCTAATCACATGAATTTACTTATTGATTGGCGTGATTATCTGCAATTCTAGGCCAAGAGCTCAGTCAGCTCCACCCCTCAGCTTGGGAGACTGATGGCGAGAAGGACAGCGGCCCTGTGAAGCAGTTCAAATGTCCAGGAGTACTGGAGGAAGAAGCATGTCTGCTCAGTGCTATACCCTGGTCTGGCCATGGCAAGAGATTGTTTCAGGGCATAAATATGAAGATCTGTAAAAAACGCCTAACATAACCTAATACCAGCTCAAAATAAGTAATGACTTTATTTTACTTGAATTCCATCATTCTGTATTCATAGACAATATATCTTGACCTTTTCAACAGACAATATGATCAGATAAGCATGTTTGTGATCTTTACAAGTCCATAAACCTTATTTTTCAAATCCGTTTTAGTCTATTTTGTCTCTTTCTGGGTCAAATGCATTGATATTAGGTCAAATTGAAACAAATAATTGTTGAGGCATATGGGTTAGGTTGTGCTGAACAAAAATATACCAAATATAGCTATGAAATACTTCCTAGTGTGGAATATAAGGACTAATATAAGATCTGTAAAAAAACGCCTGGCATAGATATACCTAATAACAGCTCAAAATAAGCAATTATGGCTTTATTTCTCTTGAATCTCATCATTTTACATTCTTATAGACCACATATCCTGACTTTCTCAACAGCCAAAATTCTTTGATAATCATATTTGTGATTTTTACAAGTCCATAAACCTGAAAAACAAGGTCCGATTTTTGTTTTTGCATGTAGTTTTTGGTTCAAATTACCTTTATAGTATGTAAAAGTGAATTAATTATGGTTTATTATTGTAGCTGAGGTTGTCCTGAAAAAAAGGGTACCAAACATTAGTGGCTGGACACTTTATGAATGTGTTTTATAAAGGAAAATGCAAAACATCACAAAACGGAAAATGCTCAACAGTGTCCTTACAGGGTTAATATACCTTAGGGATGTTGTGTGGACATGATAAGAAAGTTCCCCCAATTTTGTATTTCCTAAAAATGGAGGTCTGAAAAAAATCATTAACATGGTGAAATACATATGATGACATCATCAACATGTATTTCACCATGTTAATGATTTTTCTTTCAGACCCCTTTTTTCCTGAGAGGTTCACATTCGTACCCTCTCAGGAAAATTTTGAAAATGGGTAGAATTCACCTTTAACTTGCATTTTCCTATTGCGTAGCCACGTTGTTTCTGATTGGATGTTGTTCAAATGAATGTGAACTATATTGTTTTTCCCTCAAACAAAGCAGAGGCCATCAGAATCCTGGGCTGCATTTCAACCTTCATATGCCCCGCCTACCTGTGGGGATAGGCTTCTTCTGGACAGACTGATTTGCAAAGTGACATTTCAGATGTGTGGAAGGCATAGAGTTATAAATATAGAGAGTGGACTGGAGCGATATCCCTGCCCCCTTGCCGTTCATTTCAATACAAGTTGCTCATTGGCGCTTTGAAGCACCCGGAAGACCGCCGGAAGTGCGCCTATTTCCGCATTTGGGCACCAAAATTTGGTGCCCAAATGCAGAAGTATTTCCTCATGAACGCGGCTGAAGCAAGGGATTATGGGAACGGAAAGGATTCATGAACGAGTGCCGTCGAGAACGAGCAAAGGAAAAAAAACTAAACAGCATCAAAAAACAAGCTTTTGGATTTGTGGTGAGCTTATTATCTGTCATATAATACATCCGTTATGTTTTGAGAGGTAGTATATGACGTGAGGACCGCTGGTTCATCCAGAAAACAACTTAAATACAAACTGCCCTGTCCGCGTGCGCAAAGCAAACCAGCGTGCGTGCTCTCGGGGCGCTCGTACATGAATTCCACCCCCCCCCCCCCTCCTCCCTCCGCCTAAGGACTGGAGGGGGGGGGGGGGGTATGTATTGTAAAATTAAATATAACATTACTCTTAATTCCAAGTAATAAGAAATATAATGGTGTTACCTTTTAAGGACTAATGTGTAGTACAAGTAGCATATTACTCTGTGGAGTAATGGTGCCCACCACTGGATAGTCTTGATGGTCCTGGCTCAATCTCTATGATTGTCTTCTGTTTTATATGCATTGCATTGGCCCACCAAAAGGACACAATCATAGAAAAATAAATATAGACCTCTATCTGAGTCGGACAATCATAGAATGAAATAATTTATTAATTTTGGAAGACATTTTAAGATGAGTAAGGAAGCACATGGAGTATATACAGAAAAAGTGTGTGTGTGCGTGTGTGTGTCTGTGTCTTATGGAAGATCAGATCATCATCAATAGGCTAATTCTATGAGCCCTTGACATAAGAATTGCTTAGCTTGCAAGAAAATGGCATTATTCATGGAAAAGGCTGTTTGTTTTCTAAACTGCTGTGCCAGTGTGCTGTGTGTAATGGAATGGAAGTGATTCTATGCATTTGATCACCACATCGGAGACAGATCAGATATTGTGTGACCTGCAATATATTTAACATTTTCATTTTAAAAAGGTGATGCTGCTGTAAGTCAACAGGCCCTGTAAGCATAGCCATGTCTAATGCCGAGTGAATGAGCTGGTTATTACAAGACAAAGTAGTTGTTCAATAAATTGGAAGAGTTAAATGTACAGTTACCAGCATGACGGATTTGAACTGATCCTGTTTTGGAACATCCATGAATTTAAAGTTAAATATGTCCTACATGCTTATGGGTTGAGAGATCTTCTGCACCGTACAGCAGGGGTTTTCAACCGGTGGTCTGGGGACCACCAGTGGTCCTTGAGAGGGTTCCAGGTGGTCCCCAGGTTAATGATGGAGAGTTGGTTAACCAGATGTAACTCTTGAGAATGTAAAAATGAAACCAAATGGACCCTGGCGGGTCCATTTGGTTTCATTTTTACACTCTCAAGAGTTAAAATACTCATCATCTAAATTAGCACCGCTTAATTAAGAAGTCTAGACCATTACAGAATGCAGAAGAATGGTCATTTGACTTACTGCATGTTTGCCTGTTTTGTTTGCGAAAATTCAGCCTGAAATTGTGGACAAATGCATAAGAAATCTTTAGTTTTTGGGGTCTGTGGGGCTAAAATGTTCCCAAGTGGTGGTCCGTGGCTCAAATTCTCAATAAATGGTGGGCCCTGGCATCAAAAAGGTTGAAAACCCCTGCCGTACAGTATCTGTATCTCTGCACTCCAGCTGTCTCTCCATTTCATGCTGACTTCACTCTCTATCGTTTGGTATGGGATGTCACCTTTCAGTCATAGTGGTCTATGTTACATCCTGCATACCACTACTGTTCATTGTAGTGTGCACATGACTGCCCAGTGTCCACTTAGCAGTAGCACACACTGTATATCCTTGAAGGACTCACCAAGCAACTATGGGCTAGTAAAAACCTGACACATTTCAAAATGCAATATTTGATTGAATGGTGACACAAAGTGCAAACATAAAAGATAATTCACACACGGTGCTAACAATGAGACATTACAGAACAATTTAAATGTCTGCAACTATCTGAGTGAGGTAGGATATCTAATTAGTATGACAGAGAGACCACATGAGTTGCTAGGGTGGAGGGGGGGTCGCCAGAAATAGCACAAAGGGTATTTTGAAGAGAGAGATCTTGTGAAGAAGGAGCCGTGTCAACTCAGGTCAAATTAACAAAGTACAGAATTATCACATGTCATGCTATGTTGTAGTTCTCTTCATGGCTTTAGGGAGTAATGTCAATGCAGACGATTATTGCCTGCATGCCTTTTGGAATTAGCTGAGAGCACACCATTCTAGTTATGGAATTCATTCTAGTTACAGTATGCATTCTCTAAGATGAGGGTAATTTTAGAACTGAGAACCTACAGTAGTTGTACAGTATTTACAGAACAGTATGTGCATTTTGGGTATTTTACAGTTAGTGTTTTCTTTCCATTTCTACTTAGGATGTAGACAGATAAAGTATAGATTCTTAGATGGCAAACAGGTGCAAACAGACTACTAAGAAAAATGTTTCCTTGGTTCTGTTGGACTTGCCAAACAATATGGAAGGTGGTGAACTGGCTTCTTGATGATGACGTAATGTGGATTGCTTAATTTTGACTGAGGTGTTGCTGAGAAAAACAATATACGCTATGCAATCAATGCAAACGTGAAATGAGCAATTATTATTATCAATTTATAGCAAAACGATCCAGTGTTCAGAATACTAACATGCAAGTTGATGTGATTGGTTTAACCATGCTAGCTAGATTATGTTACAATATCACGAGCATGGTGTAAATTATTTTGATGTGAGATTATAATGTAAACTACAATGCAAGTAACAATGGCCTTTTGGTACACTCTGACATCAAATGTCTTTGCTGTCTTTAGCTAATTTTACTGTATTTCTATTTTTCTGAGCTTTTGTTGTTAATAATTATGTCACAAGACCTTTAAGGATGACAGAGTTCAAGTGGTTAATCAAAAAGTCTCAAGTCATTTGAGAAGAGCAAATTATCCTAAATTGAATTTGGCTCGAGCCATCATGTCAAATTAACAAATACCTGATAGCATGATTAGAATGATTATGCTTTTGTTAATGGAATATCACTCAACAAAAAGAGAGCTAAAGAGCCAATTACAAGATGCATGATAAAAATCAATTCTTAATAGCATGCATTTCTCCACAATCTCCCTGGCATCCTACTCCATTGAAAGGTGATCCTTCATCTTCTTGTTATTTTGTTGCCATGCAATACCATGCATGTTATTAGATGTATACATAATTGTAAACTCTACACATTGTATTCAACATTAGCAGTCTCATAGCCTAAGCATAACAAACTCATGCTCATACAGAGGGAAAGGCATATACCGGTATGTACTCAGCGTAATATTCCTCAGTGCAATACATTGCCACATGAGCCATAGAAGTAAAATCAGTTTCTTGGCAGCGACTTGGTAGCTCTGGCCCAGACAGTCACTCTAACACACACAATTGTGTGTGGGAAGCTGGCAAGTGACTGGTGTCTTTGTTATGTCACTGGTGACTGATAAAAGGCCTCAATGCTGATCATTATTACTGGATGTATCACCTCAGTGTTCTGTGTTAGAGAGGTATAATGATCAATTTCATATGCATGTGGTGAGCTCTGGAATGGGTCATGAAGAATTATGGCAATGTTGAGTTACTAAAAGCGTTAGAATGTTTACTATGAAATTAATAAAAAATAAATAAATAAATAAAAATAGTGAACACCTTTAAAAAATAAATACAATTTAATGTATAATGATGTACACTTGCTTCAATACAATCCATTATGGCACCTTGCAAACCTTGGTATTTGCTTTATGACTAATAAATTAATATAAAGTTACATTCAGACTTGGTCTATGCTGAAAACCAAGACAAAGCCCCATTACCTCTTGTCGTTTTAGTTAATTGTGTTGATAAGAGCTACAGTCTCCTCAAAGCTCTGTGCAACTTCTGAGATCTGGCGTGTAGTTACGGAGGTAGTCTAGAGAGACTTGGGGGGGGGGGGGGCTAAATTAGCAAAGAACAGGAAACCAAAGCAATTTGCTTCCATGTACAATGGCTTCTCCAGCTGAATAGAAATGAGAAATTGGCGAAACACACATTACTACAGTCTTTCAGCACCATGTCACAGAATAAGCAGTCTCGTTTCAACCTGGATCTTACAGTCGCGCTCTGCAGGAAGGCTTTCTGGCAGGGGTTTGTCAGACCAATCCATCAAGGGCTTTACCTGGGCCTAAGAGAGGATGCTGAGGTTCAAAGAAGGAACAGTGCAGAACTCTGCTATCTTAGGTCACCTGATGAGGCTTAAGCACCTGCCATGACACTTCTGACGTGTAGGTAAAAAAAAAAAGTAATTATAAAGTAAGACACACTGACTTCCAAATAAGAACAGAGTGGCATTCTGAAGCACCACGGGGGTTTCTGCAGTTCTGGCAGTGTGTCAGAACGGTACTAGACAATAGACAATCTATTTAGCCTCTGACTTGCATGGCACATGACGTTAGCAACGCTTAAGAATGGCATAAGGAAGGGGCGACGGGTATACGTGCAAATCAGCTTCACAAAACAGGACATGACCATAAAATGGGAACATACTGTTGACATCACAGACTGCCATAAATTAGAACAACATTTAATCACAGGTTCTTTGACATGTTATACTTGCTGTGCTAAAGCTGGAAAACATATTGGAGCATGTTTTGATGCATTTCTAACCCACAAGTGACATTGGTGACAATTACTTGTACTAAACTGCCAAGTGCATGACAGACAATACTGAAGGCATACTGAACACTGAATCATAAACAGCTTAGTGATAAACTCACCACATTCTCAATCACAACTTGTCAAATATGAACTCTTGGACCAATCATGTGTCACTTTTAAAAATGGGCTACCTCTTTAGCTAATGCATAATAAATCCAAAACAGACTATGAATTGGTCTTTTGAACTGGGTGTAAGTGAGGAACACTTTTCAGAGGGAAAGTGTCAAACGTTCTAACTAAACTGAGGTCATTTTAGGTCATCGACTGTTTGAAGGATAGACTCCTTTTAGACAAACCACAGGGATGGGATTTTGCCCTTGGGAGAAATTACATTTGCGATGCGAGAGACACTGTGGACACTGTGGAAATTACCAGTACATCATTGTGCAGAACACTGTGCACTGCTCTTAGTTAACAAAAAACTATAATTTAACTACTGTAACTACAGTGCAAGTGGCACTAGGCCATAGCCAAGCCTAAAGACAACATCAGCGGTGCTCATCTGTGACTCACACAAATGGTACCGTTCATGTGTTTGGCCTAAATGCATCGCAAAATGCACTCTGTTCCATTCTGGAATTAGTAGTGAAAAGCCCTCATGTGATAAGGAGAGCAACTCAATGCAAAATAATTGAGACATCTCTATGACTATTATATATACATGTAACTGCATGTTCTCTGGTCCCGAAACTACCAAATGTCTGTCCACAAGTGGTGCTTTAATCAGTGTTGCAGGACAAGTACCTACTGTACCTATGTTCCCTCAACCCCGTGTTCCATCTGCCTTAAACCTAACCCCAAACACAATAGTAAAATTTCCAGATTGCTTTTCAGGAACAGAAACTGGTGGATTTTAATTTGCCACCCCTGACCAATGTAGTCAAGTTCTTAGAATACTGTTTACAACAAAATTACATACAGACAATAATTAGATAGAAATATATAGGTTGAACACAAATCCTGCCGTCAAGATCCTGCAGTCGCGATCATGGTGAGATTTCAGCTCATGCCTATTCGCCTCGCACTGCGGTGCTGATGCATTCACTGACGTGATCATAGAAAACAGCTCGCTTATCTGTATCTGTATATGACCTATGTTGGAGATAATGTCACATAGCCACACAGAGGTCTGCCTATACACAGGATTACAAGATAACAATCTTGCCATCAACACTGCGAACGCACACCACAAAGAACATGAATTTACTTACTTAAAACGTAGCTGCTGCCTGCACTCAACTGCGAGGAGCAACTCTCACTGCTCGCTCAAGAAATAATAAAACTGAAAATATTGCTAAGGACAAAGTTACTGATAGATTTCTCAAGAGATGTTTGAGCATCATGATTTTACTATTACACCCATACTCTGGCATCACAAGCTCACCCCCCGACTGCATCTGTCACAAAATCTCACAATGCCTCACCTGCCACACTGTTGGATATGCTACACAACGTGGGTTCCCAAAGTGCGGCCCGGGACACCACTTTGGGAAGCAAATGGCCCCTATTGGTCCGTAACACTGATAGTGTACAAATTGAACCAAATACACTCTCAGAGTTAAATTAATTAATTGAAATTAATTAATTAATTGAATTTACTGTATAAAATGGGGGTTCCAGATGGGGGTCTGTAGCCTGATGCATGTCAAACTGGGGGTTATTGAAGTTAAAGTTTTGGAATCACTAGATCTGTAAAAAATAAATAAAAAATAAAAATAAAAATAATCTTCCCAAATGGGGATCTGCGGCCTAATAAATGTTGATTTGGGGGTCCTTGACATGAAAAGGTTTGGGATCCACTGCTATACAACACTGGCTTCGCTGTTCCCCAAAAAATAGGGCCCTGTAAAAGTGCAAAGTGTTAACACCAAGGACGATAACTATAACCTTAAATATTTTGTTTTAAAAATAGTGGAAACACTTTCTGTGAAGCCAAAATAAATAGTTCACCGAATTGTACAGTATACAGGACAACTGTGACGGCAACAATATGTGTTAATTATAGTTTGGATTGCTTTCAGAGTGATTTTACGAGCAAAACTGGGACAGCCCATCTCAATCCATCAGAAGTACATAAAGGATGCAATCTCTCTCAGTCACTCTCGAAAAGTGTATAATTGTATTATTAATGGAGATGATGAGATGTTATGAATAACTCTAGCTGGAAGGGCTGACATTACATCAGGTATAGGCTATAATATATAACCAGTAACCACCCCTTGTAATGTAATATGATATACTTTTCTATTAATTTATAATAAGATTATCGATACTCTTTCAGCACCACAGAGATCTTTCATTCTCCCTCTATCTATTTCCCTGTACATATGGGCTCATAGACATGTGCGTGAGTGTGTGTGTGCTGCCACTGTTTACAGACAGATTCTTCAATGTAGACACTAGCATAACTATTGTCAGATTTACTAGTCATGTTGGGGATTAAGCCACACAATAGCTTTTTACATTTCCAATGGTACAGTATACCATTTGAAGAACCGATATCTCTGTAAATGAAGACAATCTGAAACACATCTGTGAAAAATCTTGACAATATTGACGATGCATTTTGCTTTTCCAATGGAGACACTGTGACAGGCCTTAATTCCAAGTGGCAGAAAGACGATTTCAATGAGTCGGTTTGAGGTCTGCTCTGTCCCCTGCCAAGTTGTAATCTAGTATGTTATCAATCAGGAATTCATCGATTCATTATTGTGCCATTCATTAGACATTACTGTAGTTACAGTATAGTTTTTCATCTGGGAAGGGAAGGAAGAGTAGAAAGGAACGCTATGAAATTTAAGCTGACAAATGTGGCGTTCTCTATCTTCAATGGAAAAACGTAATGACAATTTATTACACACACACACACACACACACACACACACACACACACACACACACACACACACACACACACACACACACACACACACACACACGCACCAATACAGAGGAATTACAGTAGGAAATCTAATAATGTAGTTAAAATCACAGTAACAGAGTCGTTGTGCTCATTATTAATGTAATCCAATGCCGCACTGACATTCAGTTCCCGGAAGTATGCATGAATAAATAACCTTTGTTTTTGTGCTCCTGTGTCATCCTAAGTCAATGTCACAGAGACTGTAATTCTCTGTGGACAGAGGGAAACGGGGTTTGTCCAGCAGCACTCACAGCATGGCTAGTGGAAGCCTCCATCATCTGGGGGCTGGGCTGCAACTTGGTGTCATTTCCGCTCTTGCTAGGATGGATGGCTCTGTGTGGCCTGGAAACTGTTAACTCTGTCCCACTGGTGACTTTCAAGGAGAGGCCGCACAAAACAACTCTCTCCAGGAACTGGCAGCACACGAATAGGGTGTTACAGGGAGCTCCAAGTGCATTGCAGCGAGTTTATTCCTTCTTGTTTAATTTATTACATTTTCTTCGTGTGTGTGTGTGTGTGTGTGTGTGTGTGTGTGTGTGTGTGTGTGTGTGTGTGTGTGTGTGTGTGTGTGTGTGTGTGTGTGTGTGTGTGTGTGTGTGTGTGTGTGTGTGTGTCTGTGTGTGTCTGTGTGTTTCTGTGTGTGTCTGTGTTTGTCTGTGTTTGTATGTGTGGGTGTGTGTACGCAGTGCACACCGTGTGTCAGATATTGAAACATATACAGAGGTATAATTCAATTTACTGAGAATCCTAGCCCCAGGATATTAAGTTAGCTCAGGCCACAGCTGAGATCTGGCTCTCTATTGATACAGATGAAAAATGTGACCCCCTTGCAAAGACAATGATAATATGCTTCCTTTGCAGAGCTCTGTTGTTCCTTCCCACGTGTGATTGTGCGCATCAGTCAGAGCCGACCAAATGTGATGGCAGTAAGGTTGGCATCCTTTCTAATGGATCGTTAATTGAGGATGCGAAGATAACTAATGGGTATATCATATCTAACATGCAAATTGCAGTGGGGTACTCTGGAAATGTAGTGCTTGTGCATAATCACACTGGGCCCATTTGCATTCAACCTGAACAATTTACAAAAATAAAATATTATACACAGTAATGCCTCAAGTAAGACAAAATAAATACTTTTAAAGGTCACAAGATAAAAGCTTGAAATGGTTTAATGAGCCTCTTGTATCAGCAATAGGGTTAATGAGAATTCTGTATTAGCAACAGAACATTGGCTATAGTATCATGCATCAAAAATAACGGAGTGTATTGAGCTCTGCAACATAATTACAAACCATAATAGGTTTGTGCACATTCTGCACAACATGACAAAAATCTGTACCACTTCTCAGTGATACAACATTGCCTATAGGCCGTATGATATAGCTTTGGAGACCAAGGCAAATAAATAAATAAATAATGAACAAGCTGCTACTCGCCCCGATAAGACTCCCAGTGAGTCGGCGGATTTTATTGTTTAATAAACTACCATTTTTTTTTCTTCACTCTTCACTGTTTTTTGGGGAATTGAAAATGCAAAATTGCGCTGACAGACAATGGATGGCACTTGGACATAGGCAAAAACTTAAACCTGGTCAGGTGAAGATAAAGATCTAGAGTGTCAAGTGATCACATTTCAAGTGCAGAAATTAAGACAGCAAATAAGGAATCTCTTGAGAGCAGAATGCCCAACTGTACACAAGACAAAGTCTATAGCCAAATTTGTAAGCTTGTGTAATACTATGGTAAAAGGCCAGCAGACACTTCAAATTGAGTTTTGCTTTGCTTCAAGCCAATTGAATTAATATTTTCCCCAGATAAGGGAGACATGCATTATGTGGAATTCTAAAACTGAAGTAGTGTCTTAGCCTTTGCCTATTTGCTGTTCCACTGTAAGTCAGCTGCCTGAGTAAAGAGTTATAGAGAAATTGGGGGCAGAGGTTTGTGTCTCAGTTCGTCTTAGCTCTGATCTTGTGTAAATAAGGGATGTTACATTACTTGTGGTATTTTACAGCTCTTGGTGTACAGTAGGGACACGAAAGTTGGAGCGCCTCTCAGCTGCTCAACTAGGGCAGGATCAAAGAAGTCAGTCAACCGAGACTTAGCTCAACCCAGACTTTACTCAACCAACCACACCAGCTAATCTCTACTGCACCATGGGAGAACACAAGGGCCAGATGCAAACCAAACCTATTTATTTTAATGAACATCTAACATACAAACGGGGTCAAGAAAGGAAAGAGGTCTTTGTCTAATTGCTACAGCCCTACAACATCTGCCATTATTGTTACAGTACTGTAGCTGTATAAATTACCCCTGTGATGTCATTTCTTCTTCAACTTCAAATTCTTCTTCAACTTCAGGTATATACAGTGATTTCACTTATTTCAAAATTAATATATATATATATATATATATATTTTTTTTTTTGTTGTAATAATCTTCCCTATGAATCCCTATGAGTGTGTCCATAAAAATCTTAAGTTTAGTTTAAATACATCAATAAAATTATTCAATATACCATGCCTTTTTTCCTTCCTTCTAATTATTAGGTTGGAACAAGGCATTGTGTTTATTCTCAGGATTTGTTACAAGAGTTGACTTTGTCTGTGGCATAAACGCCTTTAAATAAATACCTTAATAAAATTCTCTGGGGAAAATGAACAGGGAATTCTCTTCCGAGTCAAGGGCGGTAACGCAGCGCTCTATTGATGTTTTTTGTAAAATATCAGCTGAGATTTCAGCAGAATAGCTCTAAAAGGAAATGGGTGCACAGTGGTAGATCACTTATCCGAGACAGATATTCAAAGATGTGCTTTTAAGCAAAGGTGCCTGGCAGCTGCATGGACACATTAGAGACACATTTTACTGAAAGTGAAAATTACACTTTACTGAGGTATTATCAACCTTTTAGGGATCATTCACTGTTGTAAATAAACTTTTTTTAGTTGTGCAGTGCTCCAATTATTTAATGTTCTCCCACTGCCCTTTGTGCTCACATGTGTGCAAACATACACAGACACACGTAACACACATGTAAATGTAAATTGAGGATCTAACCAAGTCTAACTAAGCTTAATTTATACTTTGTTAACAAATCTTTGTTGCAGATATAATGCTCATTATGCATGGCAATTGATAATTAAGTAGAATTCAGGCTTAATGTTACATTTCAGCTGTTGATTTTTGCTTTGCATCTGCTGGAAAGGAATAAGATCAGGCTCTGCGTGTCCATAGAAAACTACAAAAAATACTGAGAGTTATGGAGAATAAATCCATGGGTAAGACGGTGGCACATTCAGACATCCAAAGTCTTAACACTATCATGCGAGAGTCAGTCGCAGCTTCAGGATTATTAAATAATGCATCAAATACCCACAGGCCTTCAGGGAATGATGTCAGTAATCAGAAAGGAAGAGTTAGGGATTTCTTAATATGGTCCCCTATAAATAACGCCGGGGACTGAAATGAGGCCGTGTGAAATTGATGAAGGATGGATTCAAACCCCACAAGGTGGAGAGCTTTCAGAGCCTGAGGGATGGCCATGGTGGCATGTTCAGTTGACGATGTACGTGTGGGACTTGTGATCGCTCGGGGACTTTGATCATTGTAAATCATATACAGTAGGATATGAAATATGTTTCAAACCCGCATGTTGGGTTTCGAGATGTAAGTTATCTTGTTCATAACCAAAAATCTCTCTCTCACTCTGTCTCTTCACTCTCTCTCTCTCTAAAGTCTCAGTACCATGAATAGTAGTACCCTGTCCGAGTGACAGTATAAAAACAATAAGCAGAACTGCAATGGTGATGATAATTGATGATGATTTATCCCCAGTGGTCTTCAACCCTTTTGGCACCAGGGCCCACTATTTCTTCAGCATTTGAGCCATGACCCTTTGAGGACATTTTAGCCCCACAGACCACAAAACAAAGATTTCTTTTGCTTTTGTCCACAATACCAGGCTGGATTTTGGAAACAAAACAGGCGAACATACAGATAAAAAATGACCATTAAATTAATCTTGTTGTGTAGACATGGGCTAATTCAGATGGTGAAATGTTTAACTCTTGAGAGTATAAAAATGAAACCAAATGGACCAGCAAGGGTCCATTTGGTTTTATGTTTACACTCTCAAAGAGTTACACCTAGTTAACCAACTTTCCTTCATTTAGTCTGGGGACCACCTGGTACCCTCTCAAGAACGACTGGTGGTCCCCGGACCACCGGTTGAAAACCACTGATTTATCCAGTTCTTATGGATAAATGTTAGGATTGATGATTGATGATTATAGTCTCTTCTTACCATCAAACTTTTTATGTCTTGAGACAAATGTAGTCCTCATGTTGTGGCTGATCTCCTCAACTAAATTCTCAAACTCCAGCTTGCTCTGCTGGCTGAGTGTGTCCTCCATCTCGGATGTGCAGCAGGTGTATCCCTTAGAACATACACGCAGGTGTTCACCTAGGGTGGGAGAGAGATGGAGAGAAAGCTTTTTATATGCAATGCAATACAATGGCGCTTTTTTGTGTGTGTGTGTTTGATCGGGGCCCTTCTGTGACTTTGTTCCTCCCATCGCTGAAGCTATCAAAGGGAGGCAGACCGGAACAAATGGGGAAGGTTCACATTTTGTCAGCTCGATGCTGTCATGTGAAACAGAGTGTAACTTTACCAGAGCTGGGCGTGTACATGAAGTAGTCCATGTAGGGCTTTCTATAAATATGTCTTTGTCAAAAGAATTTAGATAATGGCAATCAGCAGGCAGGTTTTGCTAACAGCTTTGAGAGCAAATGATACATTAATAAATAATATTATGAATATTATGAATATTTTGAATATTACCATGAGCTCATATGGAATGTGATAACAACGATCTACACTACATTATACACAAAAACCCCTTTTGAAGTGAGCATCACAATGCATCCTAGGAAGCTTTTCCATGTTATGAGCTAAGCTGATGGGACTGCAGTGGCTCAGGAGGGGTTAGAGCAGGCACTTGGGAATCAGAAGTGTCGAAGTGCCATTGAGCAAGACACATTACCGGTAACATCCTCCACCTGGTGTCTGCCATTCCAGAACTGACACTCATTTATTTTTAAAGTTGTTTCAGTCAGAAAATCGTCAGGCAAGAAGTGAAGATGCATTTGGGGTCCCACAATTGTTATTTAATTCACTCAAAACCTACATTTTGTAGCCTTGGATCATATCCCTGCAAATGAAGCTTCCAAAAAGAAGAGAAATTTTCTTCTAAAAACTGCGTTCCCATATACAGCATAAGCCAGCACAATTGTCAGTGGATGCCTCTGGCAGTGTGTGAATTCAAAGTGCTTTAGATAAAGGCACTATATAAATGCACCATTTCTAACAGTGATACTCAAACTCAGGCCACTTTGCCCACAAACAAATTATGTTTGGCCCCCAATAGATTAATACAAAAATACAATTATTATCATTTAATTATAACGCAATAAAAAGACATCAATGTCCCCAGCCTTACAATTTATATTTGCACTGCAGCACTGAGCATCAGCAAGGCACAGGAAGGTTGTTGTCAAAAAGCAGTACTTTAAATACAAATGGACAAATTATTTAGCTTATTATCTTATTTACCGTCTCTTGCCCTTCAATTATCCCTGTTTCATTTGTCAAAATCCAGTATCCCTGGCCCTTTTCCATTTAGCATTTATACTTACAGGTACCATTTCAAAGGAAGAACAATAGAGTATGCCAAAGAATAGTAGGTTGCGGGTGTGCATTAAAAGTACTTAATGGTTACATAGATACAGATACTTGTTTATACAAGCAAAATATTCACCGCAGGCCACCTCTCTCAGTGATGTGTTTGTTTTGTGCAAGTTTCATCTAACATTGTTGAAAACATTTTAAAGTCATCATAAATTCATGATGACTTCATTGCTAACATTTAGGCTCAGAAACTGTAGTGTGACTTTCGATCACAGTGTCAGCCGACGGTCCCATTCCCTCTGGCACTACACACACCGCACGGAGCAGAGCACATAGCGCAGCTGAGACAAGCAGAGAGAGAGGGGAGAGAGGGGAGCAATTCTATTGAGACGTATGTGTTGCACTGCTTATTTCTCACCTCCAATGTTGAAGGATGCATCTTTTAACTTTAAGTTTAAGTTTAAAACAAGTAATGGCATCTTGTTAATTTAGATAAGGAACAACACAGCAGCCCAAGAGTGTCTCCCTAATTAAGATAAGGTACAAGTGGTAATACAGCTATGGGATCAAACAGGCAAATGCAATCCATATTAATTTATATTCATAAGGGTCTATCATGTTTTGCCTCTATGGGAAGTACTTTAGGGACCTTTTACATGTTTTTGACACACATTTTATTTTTACACATGCTGTGAAAGTGTGTATTTTATATACTTTGCCCTGAACATAGATATATATAACTGTATGAATGGCCACTCCAGGGCTCTGTAGAGAACAGCCACAGCTGTATCAAAGTATAAAAGTCCCCGTCAGCCAATTGGTTATGTCACTATAGCATGCTGAGTGCTACGGGTTTTTGCTGACACAATAAGACTGTTTTGTAATTAAACCGTCTGCATTTTATTGACCACACATTAGTTCAAATTGGTGCATAAAGTCCTCTACGCGCGGCTGAGCCTTGCTTTGTTTGCTATGCGTTTAAATCAAATAAAAGTAATTTAGAACTTTGCACCATTGAGCCAGCTCTCGTCCACCTTCCTCTCTGGTGGTGTGCTCAACAAAAAAGTTGGATGCAAAAGGCATATTATATATTATATATCATTATTTATCTATTAATGGGAAGTGCAATTCACATTAGTTGAGTCAGGCCTTTATATTTACATTGTTGTAATGAAACATAAGATGAGTACATATATCAATAAGTCTGCCTGCCTCTGTCCTCGATGTTACTATGATTGGATGCTTTTTCGGCCCTTGGCGATATCACTGTTACAACCTAATTTCCCTGGGTACCGACTGGCAAACTTACTCACTCTGACATAATGACAGTCTCATGTTTACTGACCTCAAATGCAGACAAATATTCTGGTCATTATCAAACAACATTACGGAATGAATCATTCCAGTGGAGATGCGACTGTTCTCTCTCAAGAGCCAAAACAGAAAATACTGTCCAATTTGCACACCGCGTACACTGGACCGTTTTGAAATCTGCACTTTGAGCCAAACCCTCAGAGCGTGTATAAATGTAATTAACACTGAGAAATGTAGTGTGTAGGAACAAAGTTTGGAGTCTAGTTTTAAATCTTATAGCTTATCTAGCAGGTTTCTTTTCACCTGCTAAAGAGCCACCATGAGGCCGAGTTGAAACATTTGTGGAGGCAGATCTTCTTGGCAAACTTTCACACCAATATTACACTATACAACACTATTACACTATTGCCACTTTGCGGTGGACATGATTATCTGTTTACACAGAGACAGACAGACTCACACGAGTGAAAACATAATCCCTTGCCTTTGGCCATTCTGGCCTGCTGGTACTATGTTGTATACTGCCATTAAGTGCCTTTATGGAGGTAAAAGATCTGCAGGGTTTTGAAATGTTTGTGCGTGCTCACTGCACTCTGAATTGTGCTAAATCCTTAATCAGTCCTCAGAGAGGCAGATTTGCCATGCAATGGTAATGAGCTGCACCATCAACAGTTCAATGCAAACCCACAGTCCCTTGTGTACTGACTGTACCACATACTGTAGCCACTATGACCAGAAGCCGCCACACATGAAAGTAAAGCGAGATTGCATCAGATCTCTGTTTTCTTTTCTTTTTTTTCTTCTTTCTTTTTTAGTGTCTTTCAAAGACACTTTGAAAGGCATTCTAATAGCACTTTAATAGAGCTGACATTTTCCAATCTTGAAACAAAGCTTATTTCAGCACCTAATGGCCACGGGCAAGTGCCTCTGGGTGGCGGTGACTCAGGGGCTGGATGGTAACCACAAGGTCCCCTGCTCGAACCGGGGCTCATGCAGAGTTAGTGTTGTTGTGTCCCTGAGCAACATGAGCAAGGCACTGATACACCTAGCAATGTTTTGATCAATATCAACAAGCAACGTCAATTATCAATGGTGACTTTTGACTTTTCTACACAAAATGATCAACTCTTGGTTGTTTAGAAAAGTCAGATCCTTAGCGCCATCTACTGGTCAACATCCTCCAATCACAGCCTTCCTGGGTGTCATGTGATCCTTTCTCCCCAACTCCCACAGATAACTTTTCTGAAAACAAGGATTTTATAACTTTTTTTATCCTCCTGAATGAACATTTGAGAATTGAGAACTGTTGGGAGAAAATTGCTCAATTGTAAAAACAATTTGAATTGTATTTTTTAATACTTACCAAATGGACCCGCTAGGGTCCATTTGGTTCACATTTGTACGCTCTCTGGAAAAGAAGTAAACGGGAGGTGTTGCCTGTTGCCAGGTGTCTCATCATGTTGCCCGTTGATGTTGACATTGTTAGTTGATATTGCTCCTGATGTGCTGGTCGGTACCTTGCATGGCTTCTGCTGCCTGTGGTGTGTGAATGGGTGAATGGGATCTACAAACAATGTAAAGAGTCATTAGATAAAGGCGCTGCAGTATATAAATGCACCATTTATCCTCTATCTGCTTTTTTCTTTACTGCTCCGTCCCCTGCAAGGAATGAGTTTTGTTTGTATTATACAGTAAATATATACATATATAAATATACATATACACAAAACACAATGCTTGGAACTACAGTATAACGCTTGCATACTTTGTTGTTGTGGCGTTCAATTGGCCAATCATGTTCTTTGTAATATGGGGATATATATATATACTGTATATATATATATACACTCAACAAAAATATAAACGCAACACTTTTGTTTTTGCTCCCATTTTTCAGGGGATGGACTTAAAGCCCTAAAATTCATTCCAGATATACAATATAACCATTTCTCTCAAACACTGTTCACAAATCTGCCTAAATGTGTGGTATTGAATACTTCTGCTTTGTTAAGATAATCCATCCCACCTCACAGGTGTGCCACATTAAGATGCAGATGTGACATCATGATTAGTGCACAGGTGTACCTCAGACTCTCCACAATAAAAAGACACCCTGAAATGTGCAATTTTCTTTTGCCTTATTGGGTGTATGGGCCTCCGAACCAGTCAGTATCTGGTGTGACCACCATTTGCCTCATGCAGTGCAACACATCTTCTTCGCATAGAGTTTATCAGATTGTCAATTGTGGCCTGTAGAATGTTGCTCCACTCCTCTTCAATGGCTATGTGAAGTTGCTGGATATTAGTGGGAACTGGTATGCGCTGTCGAAATGGTAATAATGTGGTAATATTGTGTTATTACCATTTTTACAGTGTGTACCAGTTCCCACTAATATCCAGCAACTTCACATAGCCATTGAAGAGGAGTGGACCAACATTCCATAGGTCACAAATGACAATCTGATAAACTCTATGCGAAGAAGATGTGTTGCACTGAATGAGGCAAATGGTGGTCACACTGGTTCGGAGGCCCATACACCCAATAAGGCAAAAGAATATTGCACATTTCAGGGTGTCTTTTTATTGTGGAGAGTCTGAGGTACACCTGTGCACTAATCATGATGTCACATCTGCATCTTAATGTGGCACACCTGTGAGGTGGGATGGATTATCTTAACAAAGCAGAAGTGCTCAATATCACACATTTAGGCAGATTTGTGAACAGTGTTTGAGAGAAATGGTTATATTGTATATCTGGAATGAATTTTAGGGCATTAAGTCCATCCCCTGAAAAATGGGAGCAAAAAGAAAAGTGTTGCGTTTATATTTTTGTTGAGTGTATATATATATATATATATATATATATATATATATATATATATATATATATATATATATATATATATATATATATATATATATATATATATATATATATATATATATATATATGAAAATTTGTTAGAATGGATGCAGGCTATAACAATGAGCCATGTTGATGACTGCACTTTCACTACAAGCTGCAGCAAGATGTTTTTTCCCAAAAAATATTTAGGGCTTTAATAACAGCTGCAAATGTTCCACATACTATTAAGTGGTGCCAAATCAAAATGCACAGCCATACAGTATCTATTCAGAACTCCCATCACTGTGCAGCTGTTTCTACAAGTTTAATTAAGCTTGTTTAGTTATGTTAAAAGCAGGTGCTGCTGGGCTATGGTCAGCCTGCACACTGAAAAAATACATTTGCATTGGTTCTTTTTTTCTTCACATACACACATCATTGGATGTAATTGTACACACGTGACTTGGCCAAACTCTGGTAGTGAGGGCCTCTATTTCAGGAGTTCCTAAAAGATTCATTTGGTGTTCTCCCTTGGTGTCTCTGCAGGACTTACACAAATTAATTATGAATTATCAGATTCCTGAAAAAAAATGTTGGTATATCATTGCTGTTAGTAACTAAGATTTCAAGACCGAAAAATATATTTTTATAACATTAGACTAGATAGAGTGACAGGATCTTTTATAGACCATGTCATATTCCAATGTATGTGTACAATACTCATCTTCAAAAGTATTATGGCATAATTCACAGGCTGCAGAAGAGTTTTCATACAAACTGAAAAAACATGAATAAAGCATGCCGTTTGTTAATGCCAGTTAATATATAGTAAATATATGGTAAGTTAGTAAAAATTGCTTATTGTTAATGTACATTACTACTACTACTACTACTACTACTACTACTACTATTACCACACACACACACACACACACACACACACACACACACACACACACACACACACACACACACACACACACACACACACACACACACACACACGAAACCTAAATATCTGAGGATATTTCACTCAACAATACACTGTGTTGAAGCCTATAGCCAAATGACTTCTGCAGTAATGATAGACACGAGTCACATATCCGGAGGCAGTCTTTCTCTTTATGTCTCTATCTGATCCAACTAGTTTGACCTTGCAGCAACATCATTTAAATGTGCACAGATGGCAGGAGGCACTCCTGCACATATTTCCTCATCTTAAGAATGAGCTGATCAGAGTTTTAGATGTGTGCAATTACACAAGGCAAGATAATTGGGGATGAACAGTAATCTTCTTGGGGGGATTTTACAGTGAAATGTTCTGGCATTAACTCAAATGTTTCCCAATCAAAAATAAGTGAGGCATGAGAAACATTGTTCATGTAATGAATGCTATCGCATACGCATTATTTTTCTTTGTTACATAGATGTGTTTGATTGTTCTGGACCATTATCTCCACAAAAGTAAAAACATGATGGGAGCCTAGATTTTAATTTGGTAAAATTGCTGACACTACTACAGTAGGCCAACATTATGCAAAATGGGTAAAAGAAAGATGGTGAGTCCTTATAGTCGGTTGCGTGTCAGTGTCGCACACCAAAAATAGTTGATCTACAAGCCCATAATACGTTGCAACATGATGCATTGTGAGCTAGATTCCTGACACCAACGCACACCTACTCAAGTATAAATCACCCTAGAGACAATGCGTGCTTAACTCATGCAATCAGTCAAGCAGACACAGTTCCTTTCAGAGAATTCTCTAATCCATTATAATTAGCAGTGTGAGGTTCTAATTTGTGAGTCTGACGTATGGTGTGCCTGCACTCAAGAGAGATATCACAATTTTTTTCACATTAAATTATTAATAATTGTCAGACCATTCTTTCATTTTAGACGTAGAGCTTATTCATTATGTCCTTTCTAGTAATCACACATCTAAATTTAGTATGTATATTTAGACCGTGTTTCAGTTGAAGAACCTTTTGCTACTTTATTTTTCATCTAAAACACATTGCACATTTGCACAACTGCATTTCATGTCATGAAAGGTGCTACACAAATAAAGTGTGCTATACAAGTAAAAAAAAAAGTGTGAACGTGTTCTGCTGGGTGGGCATGCCATAGTGTCATTGGTTGTTGTCTGGTTTTAGTTTACACAAAGGCATCAAAACCAACTGACAAACAGTCTCCAGCCATGTTCACTGCTCATAGATTAAGTCACTGTCATTGATTCAAACTAAAAAAAAAATACTCCTCAATTCTGAGAAAATCTGCCACAGCCTTTTTAATAATGATAGTGAAGGTAATAAATGCATATTATGTTTCTAAAGAATGAGCCACAGATTGTGCAACATCAACATGACAAGTGATTGTATGCAATTGCAATACTTTAATAGCAGGCTTTAGCGTGTAAAAATACTTTGTTGTTTGGTAAAAACATGTTAATTATTGTAACCACATCATTTAACCTCAACCTCATCACTCTTGTTTTTTGAAGTGCATAAATTCTAAATCCTGTTTTTGTGTCCTGGCCTGGCAATTCTGCTTCTGAGCAGAATTGCTTTTGAACCCTATCCATAGACCACAAAGGACATCTGTAATTTTCCAAACAAAGGATCTATCACTGCTGTTAAACATACTGTAGTAGCCAATATGCATCACTTTACATTGCATATATTGGAGGGAAAAAAACACATTTGAACTCAATGTAATAATACAAAAGATTTGGTGCTCTGAAGTGTCTGAAAACAAATGAATGACTTGGTGCTTCAAACAGACTTTGATGGTAGAACCACAACTGTCCCTCTCATTACGATAGGGTTAGCAACAGAGAAGGTTACGTAAGCTAGTCGTCACAGCTAATGGACTGCTTTGGTGGTCAAGCCACATCAATATTAGTATCCATCATTTGAAGGTGCTCTTTGAACGTGGTCTTTCGTCTTAATGTGATATAACAACTAAACAAGTTATGAAAGCCTTGATTCTCTCCCATGTTTGACTACTGTCCAATAATGTTGGCTAGTTCAGAAAAAAACAATTTAAAAAAAGATCCAGCTATTTCAAAATGGAACCAGACTCCTGGCGCTCCATCACTGGATGAAAGGCAGTGTGAAGAGGATGTATGATTGTCTCCTGTCATCTGTGAGGGGAGAGGAGAAACCAGCATGTTCCTGCAATCTTTCAGACATCTGTGCTGTGACAAACTCATCATTCTAGTATTTGTAAGAACATTTGGGTTTAGGTCACTGAACAAAGTTTCTTGATGTGATTACTAGTTTGCAGACAGTACGTTACCCATTATAAGTGTACACTGTTATTATCTCTATTGTATGCATGGTTGACTATAATATAATAATGTCTCCTCCGAGTTACAGATCTTTGTGTTAGGTCCCAATAAAATCCAGCTTTTAGTGTATGTACACAACGCTGGTCATGCACAGACCATTGACAATGAACGGAACATGTCATAATGACTTTAGTGTAAAGTAGACTTTACTGTCTTTTTATGTCATGAAGATGCATGATGATACGATGATTTAAACCATTAACCATCACAAAAGCACTGTATATTGTAATGATTAAATAATTATCCTTCAAAAATAAATGTATCCAAAAGTGTCATAAATCCAAAACTAACTACAAATGGACTAAACCAAAGCTTGTAGATTTTACATTTTCAGTTAAGCATTTACAGCATGTAGCATTATGCAATTTACAACATTTACACAACCTTGCAACATGTACACAACCAACAGACCAGACCTTTGACAATAAACCTAACCTATGACTCTTAACTCATCACTGAATAGCAATCGAAGTTTGATCAACACAAAAGTATTGACAGTATTTGAGTTAGTCCTTTTCTAATGCCTTTTAGCAATGTTTTAATTTATTTCAAAAACAACATATGCAGTAGTACAAATTATTTTTTCCATGATTATCACATGAATTCATAATACCTCAACTGTGAGTTTTGAACCAATCGTACAGTAACAGCCGATCTACAAGCTCACAGGACTCACAGGTTTAAATATCATAACCATTATTTCGGTTTGTGAATATCATGAAGCATAGTAACTTCCATATTATTTCGCTAGACTATAGTACACTGTACCTTAGCTTGACTCAATCTTATGAGAAAATACTGGAGCTTATGGTGATATTACCTCTCACATCCTGAACTCTGCTTTAGACCAAGGAATCCAAATATGGGGTATGGACAAATTGGCATTCGAAGCACTAAAGCACACCCTGTTGGTACCAAGCTAGACTGTTCATTAATCGAGAGTGCTGTCAGAATTCCTTTTTGTATTCAGAGTCTCACCATCTTCCACTTGTGGCATATGGCCAAAGAGAAGTTGTTGCAAAGCACTGCAATATTCACAGTGGTTGCAATTCTATAGCAAGCTACAGTAACTGGCAACTGTTTCATCAAGCTAGTTAGTTTTCAATTCTCACCCCCAATCCAGCATAAAAATCATCTGTATTCAATCAAGACAGTGGTTAATGGTGTAACATCATGCAAAAGTCAAATCTTCTGTTAAGCATGCATATGCACGGCACGCATCCACACAAAGACACACACAACTAACTTTCTAGGCTAACCTGTATGAACAAAATAATAATAAAATAATAAATAAATAAAAGGCAAAAGAAAAATTACACCTGTGCAAAGTGATCAAGGAGTGCTCTATCATCTGGCCAATCTCAATTTGCGTCCTGGTCTTCAATCTTTGTTTTACACATGTTTGTATTTACACACTTATTGTCTCCATTTTTGTGTATACACATACCCTCAACTCTGGACATAGGCAAGGCTAGCGCCCCTCAAAACTATATTAGCATACGCTATACCGTTCTAACCTACTGTGCAATACTTACGGCTGACGATGAAGGTGCTTGCATTCAACAAAACTGTTAATCACGATGCACAGAGCTTACTCTTTGGCTGCAAGCTTACACACCAGACTACAGCACATGGCACACACTATACACCTTTCCATAAAAAGGGCTGTACTGAGCCAACTATAGCCGGCTGGGTTTGCAAGATTGAGAATGCATAATATGCAGAAGGCCATATACACAGGGGAACCGTAACTATAAATATAACAATTATCAAGTGAGCATCCACACTGAGGAACGATTCCATTCTGTAAATAGTGGTACAAAACGCGTTGTCTAGTCGAGCCGCGTCTGACTATGAGCCCAGTCAGCCCACAGCCCACACAGAGGAGGAGAGAGCTCTCCATGGTGCTGAAAGATGCATGGAGTACATGGATAAACTGACTCTTATTATGAATTGTAAGGATGTGAGATAGGTGTACCCTACCAGTACCTGAGGTAACCAGGTTAGCCACAGTATTCTCTAGCCACAGTAAGCCTCCTTATCTCCTAAAATAAGATTACATTGGACAGGCTTGGATTTGTTTGGAGCTCATTGTACATTGGATCAGAATTCGAATGTAATCTTCTATGGAAATTCTAGGATCACTCACAGGTTGTATAGGCCCCTGAAAATACCAGCATGAATGGAATGGACCTAGGACCTATGGAAATAATACCACAAGGACATTTTTTGTTATCCTTTTAGCCTAACGTTTGGACTGTGCTCAGCCAGTGCCATTTACATTTCTGCCTAATTCAATCAATCAATCAATCAATCAATCAATCAATCAATCAATCAATCAATCAATCAATCAATCAATCAATCAATCAATCAATCAATCAATCAATCAATCAATGTGATTACGCAGTCCCAAACTAGCAATTCACTGAAATAATCATCAACAGAATAACCTTCTATCTACCAGTCTGGCAGAGGCTTACTAGTATCATCATTTTCCCAGTTGTAGATATCATAAACAAAACATGTTGGATAGAAATGACTGGAAATATTCCAACACATTTCAAGTTAATTGAGTGAAGGGGAAAGAAAATGCTAAAGAATGCGATTAACTCCCAAAAGTATTCATTAGTCTACCTGGCCATGGGGTAAATTGCATATAGGCCCTGCCATCTGGTAGATATTTTGACCACTATCGCCAGAAGTTGGAAAGACATTCCAGACAGATTCTCATGCCAAACAACCTGCCAGATGATTATGAAGTAGGGAGATAATACATATCCCACCTGTGTTGCTACAATTTGTTGCTGTCGGGCAGAATCCTTGTATGACCAAAACCGTTCCAAATGAACTGAATTTCATTTCTTTAGTCACTTATTATTCGCCCTATTTTTGAAATGTCATTATATCATTAAATCCTGCCAGTCAAACTAAAACATGTATGTATATGTATGTTTTGCTACTATATATTTATTTTTTATTTATTTTTTTAGTGGGGGGTTGTCCTCATTTATAGACTCAAGTGAAGAAAGCCAGGAAAGAGGGACAGAGAGAAGGGTAGAGACACGCAGCAAAGGCCATCATGAACGAGACTCGAACATGCAACACACAAGGCCAAGAGCACCGCATATACTGTAGCAAAAAAAAGACAGCAAATTGCTATATTTACATTAGAAGAATTGTATAGACACAGGACCAAGGCCAGACAGAGAAGGTGGGGGGACGGGGTGAGGCATGCAAGATAGTTGGATGCCAACTCGGATCCCGTGAGTCATAATGACATAATGGTCAGTACACAAAATGGCTCTGCCATCAGGCACGCAGTAAATTTCATTCTACAGTCGTTAATATTATAATTTCTTTCCCTAACGCCATGACTAATCACATTCTGGATGTGAGTGTTGTTTTCACACCACACCAGAGCCAAGCTCAATACCTGGCAAGCACTGCGCTGAATGAATCACACTGGGTATCATTTATTGATCTGCCATCAAATCCCTTTACCAGCGTCATTCAGAAGTACTGCTGCCTGAGTAAGGACGTCTGGCTCTCCCCTTATTCTCCCACCTGGCTGCTGTACAGAGCCAATGTGCATAGAGACTCATTAAGTTCCACTCGATGATGCAGTAGCAGGTCAGTGCTCTTGGCTTCTCGATAGAGCTGGATCCCACTGATCTCATTAGCTTTCTGGTTGGGGGGAGGGAGGGACAAAGCCAGTACTTGGATGTGGCACACTCCCCTGCTACCACCCCCCACTCTCCCTGATGCTAAATGCTTCAGAGCAGCCAATTCCAAAACCACGGACAGGATGGGCTATTGAGCCAAGGTCCCCTGGAACTTTGACTCCTTTATCGTTGACGTCTATTGACTCAGGCACAGCATCACTGTTCAGTCTTTATATGGACTTTGGCACTTTATCCAGATGACATTATCTAGAATAGAGGGCAGATATGGGAACAATCACGGTCATTCTGACAATTAAAGGCTAGTTAATGACGGAATAGGAATTCTGTATGATGAAACAGAACAGAAAACTTAGCAATGGAAATATGAACCAAATTATTCATTGTCTGCGTGCAGTGGAAAGCGAATTAGAACATCAATTACAAATACGGTTGTGTTATAGAGATTTTGTCTTGCATATTCTCAAAATCTCATGGTGTCAGAATGTTCTTATTGTTTGGCGAAAAGCAAATTTAGTCTGAGCTATGATGTTGCTTCTTGCGGTGAACAATTTATTAAATGTTCAATCAATGATTGCAGTCTGTCCCTTTCAATTGAGTGCGCAGTTATATCCATTCCAGATATCCATTCCAACAATTGGAAACTGTAGCGTACATGAAATTATTGATAGAATAAAAAACTATAAATTATTATAACAAATAATATACTGTGTGTGTGTGTGTGTGTGTGTGTGTGTGTGTGTGTGTGTGTGTGTGTGTGTGTGTGTGTGTGTGTGTGTGTGTGTGTGTGTCATTAATAAATTGGCATGTTAGTCTCATGCAGAATTAGATTCTGCATGAGTTCCTCTCATGCAGAACACATGCAGAATGATATCAGCAGTTAACTCATGGCCATTAAAACCCTCTGTGCTGCTGGCTTCCACCACCAAAGACTCACTTGAAAAACAAGACCATTTACGGGCCCCCAAAAAGAGTAAACGAAAATCGGCTAAAGCTAATGTGATCAATCACCTTTAGAATACCATTATTGATCAGTGGCGCTGAGCTGATCCAGTAGAGCAGGGCTATTCAAAAAGAAAAGAAAGGGGGGAAAACGGACACAGACGTTCGCATCATCATCATTGTATATGTCCCAATAATATCTGACATGTTCAGCACATCTCCGTTCACTTCCATGGAAAGGTCTATAGCAGTGCAGGCACTGTTTTCTACCCCCTCAATGTCACAACTCCTCCACTAGTCTGTGTATGATTCGTCCCCACCGGAGAATCAGCACTCTACTTCTTGCACGTTAAGTCAACTGTAAACAAACGTCGCTGCTTTCTCGGATCACTACCACTATTGTGGTGTGTTTGTTTAACCGTGTCGTGTCGCTATCGAAACTGAGAAGAAAAGTTGATTCAGAAAATTGCCAATAACAAGTGAACCAACAAATATGGATATGGATGGCAGACTGATGTATTTGCTCTGTAACCAAGTCAATGCTGTTGCAAAATCATACCAACCGCTGGATTTGCGGAAGGAACGGATTAAAAAGCTCTCCAAACACGATGGTAAAAGACGCCACACAGGCTTACACAGAACCTGACTGCAGCCCCTCTCCGTGTTGCATGGATTCTTGTCAAGAAAAAAAAACACCCAGAGATGCTGAGATGATGAAAAGAGTTGAGTGCATGCTGTCTGCAGGAGGTAGAGTCTATATTTCTTTCCGTTTACCTCCACTATGATTTGCTGCTTTTGGCTTGACAGAAGTGAATATTTGTACGTCTGTCTTGATGAAATGAACATGGTGGAGCCTATTGTAGGGCCAGTCAAAGAAGTGCCATTAGTTACCTGTGTGTAGGCTAGTCCCGTGACTGTCCCCTGTTGCAACCCTTTTGAGAATTAATGAGAGAGCACAATAAGTGTGGTTTAGATATTGTGATTTGCTGCTGTTGTACAGAATAGAAGAACTTTTTCATAAGCTGCACTGTAAACGTGTATTTTGATTTGGTTCCAGTATGATGCATTTTAGAAAGACCAGATGCACATTGCACATTTCTTATAAATGAAGCATTTTAAAAAGTGTAATGCTACGTAGGCTACTATTTAAATAAATTAGTCTGAAACATATTTGTTGTTTGTGAGCTTGTAGATTGGCTATTTTCAAATTGTTGATAGTCAATTTCTAAGATTAACATGGTTAAATAGTTATATCAGCTATAAATTCATATTCATGAATTTACCTGGGTTCCCCCTTAAACCCCCACAAGGACTACTAGGTCTTTGAGAACCAATACAATATGTTTGAGAAAATACTGGATTTGAGAGAAAAAAACATCTCATTTGTCTGGAAATATGTTTTATTAAATATCGTAGAATATCGTAAAAAAATGTATCGTGAACCACATAGCGTGATACGTATCATATCGTGAGTTGAGTATATTGTTACATGCCTACTTTACGATAGTTATGAGTGAGACGATTATGAATGAATACAATGCTCATCCCATGTCCATAGCATGGGATTTCATCAAATAGACGGTAATTAAGTCCTTGGCGTTCAATAAGTTCTGACAGTCTAAAAATGTAACCATGTAAAAAAGTAACCATGTTCCACTCAACAAAGTAACAAACCAATTATTCTGATTCAGTGACATTTCACAATTTGTAAAACACACACACACACACACACACACACACACACACACACACACACACACACACACACACACACACACACACACACACACACACACACCGTACTGTGTTATATTTTTACACAACATTAAGATATTCTATTCTATTTAACTAATTACAATTGCTTACTTACAAACCATTAAGGGTTGTCAACAACCATTTACAACCAGTTCAATCACCAACCTATACAGTATGTTCAATCGCATCTGTTTAACCGAGAGAAATGCATCAAGCTCAAATGATCTCTCCTGTTTTACCATCTGGACCACCCCCCCATCCCACCCCCCTTATGCCCCAAATCACACACTTTCAACAACTTTCACTGGGGACAGGGACCCAAATTGAATATTTCCAAACAAGATATCACAGAGAATTCCCACAATCACATCAGACCATATGTTACCACACTTGGAGACTGATAAAAAGATTGCCTAACTTTCAAATAACTTCCAAAGTTGGCAACTGTTTTGACAGTGATGGATGGATAAAGATATTGTTCATTGTGTGAACTGTGGCCAGAGGCAGCAAGATAAGGTTTAAAGTTGTCATGAACCCCCACCAACAGAAGTCAGAGACTGAAACTAGGGTTTCACAACCTCCTTGTTGTACATTTTTTATACAATTCTTCTATTTTACCAGTAAGAAGCGAAGGTGAGAAGCAAACCGACATGAGAAGCAAACCGACACAATGGAATGTCATAAGAAGTGAGAGACTGACAGCCATATATGGTGGTGTTATGACAGGTATGGGGGACTGACAGCCACATATGGACGGCCATGTTATGTTGGTGTGAGTGATGGAGTAATGTAATTGCAGGTTTTCATAACAATCTATGACCTACGGTCACACATAATTGGCAATAATATAGACGCTCTAAGTTTAGCAGTATGTTTAACCAATGGTGTAAGTTGCACATTAGCTCATTACCAATAGCTTTAGTATTGGAAAATGTAAGCTACATATTCTTATGATAATGCATGATAATCCACACGACGGAAGTGCTGCGCTCTGATTTGATCTCACTAACGTGTCGTCATCTCCGGCCCCTCCCGCGCCCGTCCACTGCTGTTCTACGTCACATCATTTAGAGCGACGCCCACCCCGGAAGGTTCACTCCCCCCTCAAGGCCACTTTCCCACGTGCGTTAGTCCAGGCTTTCCGTTTTCGCGCAAGGCGGACGAAAATGAAAACCTGGGTGTCGAGGCTAATATTAAAGGTAATAGAGGCAACTTTAGTGTGTATGCCAATGTAAACAAATCTGTAAACAGAGTTGTTTAAAATAAAAAACAGAATCTAACTCCACCTCACCTCCACTCTATTGGCTCATTGTGATCATCTGCTGGAGACTGCTGTGCTGTGATTGGCTAAAACACTGCCTCGCCCCACACAACCCCCCCCCCCCCCCCCCCCCGCTCACAAATTAGCACTGCTTTTCCTGACCCCGACAATTTTTTTTCCCATGATTTGTTGACAACAACAAGTTCTGGACCATCTGCAAGACGAACTTCGAAGCAAGCGTTTGTCTGCAGGGCAACTGCTGCAACATCAAAGTAGAAGCAACATAGAGGGGAGAAAGGCTATATATATATATATATATATATATATATATATATATATATATATATATATATATATATATATATATATATATATATATATATATATATATATATATATATATATATATATATAGCTAAACATTTATTTTAATTTTGGCTAAAACTTGCCTCTATTAGTGAGGACAAATTATCTGAAAATTGGCACAAACATGGGCCTTTCTTATTTAAAGAATAATCATGAGGTATTGTATAGGCTATCTTAACTGACAAATATTTTGAGAAAGCCATAATCAGGTTCAAGAATAATACATGAAAAGGGATTTTGCAGCCCTTGTCTTCAGCTTTAAATAGAAACATGTGCATGTGGTAAAACACTTTCAAATCTTTTAAACACTTATCTACTGCTGCACTAGACTCCTCTTGTTTTACACAGTAGGTCACAGTACATTGTTGCTGATGTCCCCACTTACCTGTCTGGGCTAATTCTAATGCCATTCCATAAGCATTAATGCTTTTATGAGCATTTCTACAGTTCCTTGGCTATATCCCTTGAACAGTAATTTGAAGCCAATATGTGCACTAACGGGGTGGAAGCCGTTATGGTAAATGTCAAAGGTAAGGCATCTTACTAGCTGAGCACTTGAGTTGAGCCCATGGCCACTATCTCCAATGATGCATGCAGTCTATTAAGGCAGACCCACAATATATATGGCTTCATTGTTCAAGCCAAGAGAAATACCTGTGAAATATTTTCCAGCAGTTTCATTAGCTACATAAAAATGAAAGGCATGAATTTTATAAACTCAACCGTATCACTTATGCAGAATCTCTCGTCTATTCCAAAATCAGATGGAGGGAATAATAAATAAATAACAATAAAGTCGCAACAATACTTTTGAAGTAGACTAGGGAAAGCATATTTAATTATATATTTACTATGAATTTATAAATTTGTGAGTCATTATTCCCTTTCTTCACTATTTTGATAGTTATGTCTGGGGCTGGGGTATTCGACATAAACACATGAAACAGAGGACTTAATAGATGACCAATGGCATTTGCAATGTTAGGATTGCAATCACCAAAATGATCATGATATGTGAGAGAGAGAGAGAGAGAGAGAGAGAGAGAGAGAGAGAGAGAGAGAGAGAGAATGAGAGAATGAGAGAGAGAGAAAGAGGAAGGGAGAGTGAAGAGGGAGAGAGAACATGTTTGTACAAATGTTACATGCCGAAAGAGTTAGGCTTTTACTTACAGTAACCTACTAGCCTACATGATCCCTTGGTTTATTAGTTAAAATTAATAAGGCTTTTATGAGGTGAGCACATGAAGAATACATAGTCATACTTTTTCATTTTGGGCTTAGAGAGCTGCTATTTGTGATGCACGACACCACCACACGACAAAGTACAAAACAGACATGCAGCTGGACCTACAACAACAGCAACAATAAGCTTGACTGAGACAGACTTCACTGGTACGTTATCATTGTCTAATTGGCATGACATTGTAATCTCAATCGAATTACAATGAATACAGACTTTTAATATTAAATAAATAGGTACTACTACTAATATACACTATAACTAAAAGTTTGAGGCAAGAAAGCCAGAGGATAATGGATGATGTCCATAATTTCAAGTAAAGCAGATACATTGCTTATAGTAGGGCAGATATGTGCAAAATTACAGGTGACACTTGCTTTTACAAGCAAGGTGTAACGGAGAAAAAATGCATGTACAGCCAGGGAACACTAGTCTCACTGCTGCTGTGAAACTCAGCATAATTTGTTTGGTGTAGCTGTAGTCCATATCTACTAGTCAGGAGATTGAAGGACCCTCATCAGGTCTGGTAGTCCACTAGATATGCGACTAGCTCTGAGAGTGCCTGTGGGTAAGCATCCTCTTGCATGTTCTTTTTCGAGTCTCTTGGTGGTTCTGAGGTACAACCTCTTTCTATTGTACAGGTCTGCCAACCATGCAGCATGGTATTAAATGGTAAATGTTGCTTTTATCTTTCGCTTTATCCAAGTTGCAAGTTTGCACCTGTTCACATTGTGTGTGAAGATAAAAGTCATCATGTGGTAGTGACTGTTGTGCATGTAGATTCTTGGCTGTTATGTTCTTAGCTTATGTATGATCACATTAAATACTTTGTATATGATCTATTGCCATGCCTTTTCTTTAGTTCACTGCTTAATTTAAGTTGCTCTGGAGTAAGAGCATCTGCTAAATGTCTAAATTCTATCCTAGGTATGATCATTATCTGCATTCATTGATTTAGGGATTAAACGATTGTCGTCAGGCCTTTATCAGTTAATAACTGTTAACCAATGAGAACAAATGCACTATTTATATCCTTAAAAAGACCAATTACAAACAGGCTACAACCTTTTTTTCCAAGGCCTGTGTCCACCTCAAGAAATAAGTTGTAACACTGGTCACATTAGTTCTATAGACACATATGGACACATTCTTTATCAGAAACAAATTAAACATACAGTACATTTTGGGGACGGGAATGAGCAGCCACAGTTATCAATTCGAATACAACTACAAAGTGTGTGTACCACAGCGCACACACTTTGAAAAGCTGCTGTACAAGCTCACAAGCAAGGAGTATGTGTGCCAATTTTGGCATATCCGCAAATGAATGATAATTCCACATATCTGGCCTACTAATGCGCGAGGGATGACGGTGGAAGATTGGAAGTAAGTCTGCAGTTCTAATTGCAGTGGGAAGTGCATTCATTTTTGAAGCCAGAAGAAAGGGAGAAGAGTTTGGGACATGTGGAGTGTTGTCAGCGTTTTTAGTGAAGGTACTCCTAGCTCCACTGCGATATGGCGGTGGCACACATACCTTTGCTTGCTTTGAAGGCCAGCATCAGAGTTTTGTACTCTGTGCGTGTGCGACCAGGAGCCAAAGGAGGAAGCAGAGAAGGGGGCGGGGACATGTGAGAATTGTGTACAATGGACAGAGATTTTGTGCCTTTATTGATAGGTATATATGAAGACAGACAGGAAAGAGGGAGAGAAGGGGAGAGACAGAGCCGATGGGACATGTGTCTGGATCATTAGGCCAGCGGGCGCCAGGATAGAGATTATTGCTGAAAAGCCACTAAAACACTGAGCGGAGAAACTGATAAAAGGTATTCGTAGAATCGGCATCAGGTCTACGTGGAATAAAACTGTATCAGATGTTGTGTGAGCTGTGAGCACTAATGCCAGCCAATTCAAGGCCCACTGCCAGTGTCTAATGGACCTCCTCTATTGTGATGTTCCCTCCAGACTCTCTCTAGTGTGGTGACCGTCACTGCTGCTGAGTGCTACAGTATGCATTGTTGTGCACCGTCTCTCATCCCATCCTTCCCTGGCTGTCTTGTGCGTCCTCCAAAGTTTTACAAGGTTTTTTAGACCCTTTCAGCAGTTATAATGTTAAGTAGAACAACACTGATGCCATTAAACCTCTGCTGACTAAATAAATGTATCACAGCTATAATTAAAAGGAAAGTCCAAGCTTAACAAGCAATAATTGAATAAAAATCCCCATCACCAAAGCTAGGTCAAATGCTATTAAACATACAAATAAAAGTTGAATCTAAAATCTGAGCACAATATGTTCCATGTTTATAGGTTGCGTTGAAATGAATCCTCGTTGTCAGTTTCTGCTAGATTGCTTCATAAAACTGAAACAATGAGACTAATATTTTACGACTTAATGCATTCCAATTTGCATGTATTTCCATTTATATTCGTATTCTGTTTTTGACTGAATAATGTCTTATTAAACAATAAAGGAAAATCTCAGGCAAATGTTTTGGATGAAAACTAGTGAAGCAGAAGCCTATTCATAGAGATATACTGTAAGCCTTTTTTCATATTGTATACATGTATAGAAATTGTGTTAATTAATGCAATTAATTTGGGCAGGCTATACTATTGTACCACACAGCTAATTACAAAGCGCATGTTCCTCTTGATTATGGGATGTAGATGATACATTATATTGCAGGTGTAAAGTAGCCACTCACCGTACTATCACTGAATTTTAAGCTCCAAGACTACAACCAAAGTCAGAATAATTACGTAAACAGAAGTTAGGTGTGCAAGTAAAAACTCAACAATTTGTGTTCATCTTATAATAATACTAAATACTCTGTTCCTATGCACATTTGCACAGCACTGTGAACAGACTGGAGAGGGACTGGAGAGATAGAGCGAGAGGAGACTTGGGCGCTAATTAACCGTCATTTTCTGGGACAGAAATGGCTAAAAATGTCTTCAAATACACCTCTACAGTTGGCTCACCCCAGTAAAGCTTATTGTATGTTTGTTAAATGAAAAGGGGAAAAAAAGCCAATATACAGTAGCTCACCATTTTCTCCAGGAGCTTACACTATACAGTATGTATTTTGGTTCTGACCAATCTCAATACCCATCCCTAGTTGGTACTCATCAATAGTTTACAGGCAGACACTGGTTGCCTTCAATATTTCAGGACAAGAATAACAATGTTCCAGTGAAAGCAGTTCATCAGAATCGCTTCTTTTTATGGAGGGAAAACGAGACACATCGGGGAGGTATAATTCAGCATGCTAACTGGTGCATGACACAGTCCTGAACATAACAGCTGGTGGTCTAAAAGCCTCAGGAAGAGCCCCAGGGTGGAAGATGACCAGAGCCTACTCATTCAAGCCTAATTCATGCTTGAGCACGATGGTGTCACATGCCAAGGATCGGCGATTTACAAACTTTCGCATCGTGGTGCATTGTGAAATTGTACAGATCTGATATTTTTTGGAAAGTGACAGCATTGAGGATAAATGAAGCGTACTGTCAGATTACACAGAGAGCAGGAAGTGTGCTGTAGGTTTTTCTCAGATTCTATCACTACAGGTTACAGGTACTGCAAGAGGAGGTCAAGAAGGTTCATAGCGATGGATGTGAATGTGCATCCATGTTTGGGAGGAGGGTTGGGGCAGCAGAGAGGAATTTAATAAAACTCGCTATGTATTTTAATGAATCCAATGTAATTTTGTCCAATCTGTATGATGGAGTATGTCAATAGAAATTAGCTAATTCATACAATGGTTTTACTTTATCTCCTTGCCAAGAATCATTATCCTAGAAATCTACAAAAAAAGAATCACTAATAGAGGTAGCCACTATGTTCTTGTAACCCAGGTCCAGAAAGTGGGTTAAAATAGACAAAAGTAGGTGGAATCACCCTTTACAATAAATAAGTCACAGCCTGATTGGTTGAGAGACATTGCCTATACTTCTAATACGTCTAATCTAAACAATTGTCAATTGAGCCTGCAGCCTGCATGCAGGGCAGCAGGTGAAACTACCCCCTAATTAGTCAGAGAGAGTCAGAGAGAGGGAGAGAGAGCAAGTAAGCAAAGCGAGACACAGAAGAGAGTGGTACTGCAACAGACAAAAAGAACCTAAACTTCTGTTTAAGAAAATATAGAATACTAAGCTGTTGTGTACAACAAGACACAGCATTAGTAACCTTAGGCTGTAGTGTGCAACTTCAAGCCATCAAGCAGTACTGTTGTGCAGACTTCATATGCAAACCCTGGTTAGTTATTGCTGCATTCGCTGCTAGGTTTCTAACATGAAAGCCCAGCCCTGCTGGTGCCTGACTTTCTGATGTATCCGACTGCTGAAAATGCAATCCACTGCTAAAAAAAGGAATCTTAAGCTTATTTTGGTGTTCAACTAAAACGTTTTTGCACTGAAGTGCATGATTTGTAATTGTAATCTCGATCCTGTATTTGAAGGTTGAAAGTATTTATTTCAAAGTATTCAAAGTGAAACCTTCTACAGTATTATGTTTAGACATTAACACAGAGATTTTGGTTTGGTTCGATCAGCCCAGCTCTAGCCGGCCCAAGGATGGCGAGCTAAACCTGATCGGAAGACCCCAGAATGGCATCTCCTTGGGAGAGGCCTAGAGCCATAGCCTTTTCCCCCAGTGTGGCAGAAAACTGTGTCTTGCAGTAAAACCGTGTCTTGCAGTATTGTGCGGTGATACACAGACACCACACAAAATTAGAACTGGACATTAACAAATGCTTATACTCACTACACCTCTGCCCTGTGGGATACAGTGTAGAGCTGAACAATAAAGACTCACAACTCTGCCCTGCAAGGAGCATTGCAGACCGTAATACAGTACACACACACTAAGGTGTAGACACGTGTCTCTTGGACTAATTCTATAGCCACTTTTTGTCTGGGTTATTGTATAAGTGATTCTATTGTACTGGTTTAATTACTGCGACTACAGTTGCATATGGTATTAGACAGTCAGAGTAGTTGGGTGCACTCGCAAATTTAAAAGACCACAGGTTTAGAGGCCTCAGATTTAAAGGCCTATAGGTTTAAACCTTAAGATATCAGGATACTAAGGTACCATTTCATTTAGTGTTTATTGTATATTATCCTGTCTGTGCAGTCCTCCGGGCTCCAGCCACTTAATAATAGGCTGATATATGCAAGAATGTAAAGTGGTCGCTCTAGTGCAACTTGCAGTTAGTATGAGTCGAAGCAGAGCCATCTATTAAAGGCTCTGCTAAAACATCATCGATGTTACTGTATGAAGTAATTGAGGGACGCCCCTCAAAAAACAAGGTTATGAATGTGTGTTTCCAAAACTGTATTTTAGGTCGCTTGTCATATCTTTATCAGTACATGAGAATGTGATATATGGCTTAAATTCAGTAGTAGTATTGCCATCCGGTAGTTGATTTATTCACTTGAAACTTCATTTCAATCATTAATAACATTTAATGTCATTAAAATGTTTTTGTTCAATGAGGTTTGGTCTTATAGATGTAAATGTAATACATTTAATGTGTCCTCAATTTTAGACTATTCATATAGGGAGAGAGAGAGAGAGCTGTCTAGTTGAGTAGCCCAGGTCTATATGTCCATGGCTCATTGTGTTCTAATTCTTGCGTTCATAATTATCCAACAAATTCAAACACATTCATTACATTCAAATTACCTCACACTTCCAAAGGCCTGTATGTCTTCTGAGGGTCTAAAATATGGAATTTCTGCCTTTACATATAGGCGTTGTCTTGTCTTCCCATCAATTCATCTTACTAACCATGAAAAACTTGGCTAGAGCTAAATTGCTATCTTAGTCACACATACTGTATTTGGGAACGCAATAGTGGAATTTAAAATCACACGTTAAGCTATGCTAGTGTGTATAAGGCAGCAACAGATCGCATGCATAACTGCTAAGTAAAGCTATGAAGAAATATAGCACTAGGCATAACAGGCAATGGATAAGGGATCTCTTAAAGGCAATCACATGTGGCATAGTGATTGGTTTCACTGTCGTAACACTCAAACCACACTTATAGCAGTGCAAAATGGGTACCGTATTGTCCCGAATATCAGATTATAAGACGACCCCCGTTTTTCAAGACTCATTTGTGTGAAAAGAACATTGGAGGTAAAATAATATACTCCCCAAATATATACAGTATATAGAAAATCAGGCTGCGCAGCCCCGCCCCTTTCATGACGTCGCCTTGGTTCCAGAAATGGAATCCTCATTCATTTTCCCCATAGACTTTTCGAAAATGGTTCATTGTATGTCAATACAATGAACCATTTCTATTGAGTATGTCAATAGAAATGAGCTAATTCATACAAATCTACAAAAAAAAATCACTAATAGTATTGGAATCTTACATTAAACATGACATGTGATCAGCTAAGAGGTTGCCACTAATAACCCAGGTCCAGAAAATGGGTTAAAATAGACAAAAATAGGTGGAATCACCCTTTACAATAAATAGGTCACATCCTGATTGGTTGAGAGACATTGCCTATACTTGTCTAATCTAAACTATTGTCAATTGAGCCTGCTGCCACTGTGCAGGGCAGCAGGTGAAACTACCCCCTAATTAGTCAGAGAGAGACAGAGGGCAAGCATAGATGCTAAGTTCATGAAAACAAGATTGCGCCACGGACAAAGCCAACTCGGGTTGTGACAAATCATGACAACCCCACAATATTATCTTGCAATATATAATTGTCAAGAAGTAGAAAATGGCAGGATACAACACTTTTGTTACGTTTTTCATCTTAGGAATGATTTGATTGTCCCAAAAGATTGTTTCATCATTATTTGTCAAGACCCGAGTTGGCTTTGTCCAAGGCGTAATCGTCTTTCTGTCAGTCATTTTCGAAAAGTCTATGAGAAAAATGAATGGGGAATCCGTTTCTGGAACCAGGGAGACGTCACAAGGGGACGGGGCTGCACAGCTCTATAGGGTATTTTAGTGCTACTTCCCCAATGCTAAATGGCCAAATAACCTCCCAAGACAAAAATCAAGCCATTTTGATAAAAGTGCTCTAAAGTGAACTAATTTTTGCTGGCCTTCCCCTGACCGCTATTCTTCCATTGCCATCACAGACATTTTATATAGTCACAGATTATTCATCTTCGCTACAATTGCACCTCAGACCTAGCCTGGGTTCCCCAGACCATTGGTAATGACTCTTATGAGAGAGCGGTTCATTGTGCGTTTGTGAAAAAAATCTGTGAAAAAAACATCCATGTAATCATAGTTCATTATGTAAGGCAGGCAGAAAAAAAAACTATGTACCATGAAGTTAAAAGCCTATAATCTTGGCTATTCTGCTCTATTATCTTATTTCAAAAAAGCCACTAATCCAGGCATTAGAGAACTAGCATCTTCCAATATTGTCAACACGAGTGTTGGGCAAGTTACTTTTAAAAAGTAAGGACTTAAAGTTATAGTCACTTCTCTGAAAAAGTAAAATATTACTTTACTACTACTTTATTAAATTATGAAAATAACTACTTTACAAAAAATAAATAACACCACACGCACGCACGCACACACACACACACACACACACACACACACACACACACACACACACACACACACTCTTTAAAGCTCTTGCAAATAGAGAGGGGAGGACTTATGCCGATAGTGCAATATCCAAAATCAGACAATATCCAGTCTAGTGATATGGATATAATACTGAAGCCCTGATCATGCACAGACCTAAGGTATTTACCCTATGTTACACCTATGATGACTAATCATTATGATGAGGTTATGCCATGTGGAAGACACTTTCTTTCTCTTTCACTATGGAAGCGCACTCAGCACATCATGTCAGTTTACATGACATGGGCATGAGGAGACGTCTTTATTACATTATGTAATGTGATTAACTATTCCATATGGACATACGGGTTATTTCATACAATCCTCATATAAGAGAATAAGGATAATATGAGATCCACAGTATTTTTTCATAGTGAAACATATCTCAAATTTTGTTACGGCAAAAAGTAGGGGCGTTACTAGTGAAGGCGTCAATCCTAACACCGGTCAACACAAACAAGTGCACTTTAGCAAATGCAATTAATTTGAGCCTGCTGTGATATAAATTGCCTAAAATTGCTTTTTAGGGGTGATATGAGAGGTTTTGCTCATCAATTCCACCTATTCTTACCAATACCATAACCCAACTCGCAGGGCAGTCTGGCATAATAGGAGTCCCTGTGGGAAGCCAGCAGCGCAGGGCTTTTATCATGATGCACCACACGCACGCTCGACATGCACATTTTTCTCTCTGTGCTCATCATTGTGCCCTCCACTGGTGTTGTCGCTTGTGCAGTCTCCCTTTGTTCCATTCGGCATGTGCTCATTACACACCATGCGTCCTATCTTAGGTAGTCTTTCAAAGCCATTATGAATGGACCAAAATATAATGTATCTTTATTCCCAGATTATAGCCAGCCAGATAAAAAGCAGCTTGAATTCGTTTCAGGCCTATTACTCTCGAGATATGAAGAGCAGAGTTAATGCAAGTATGTTCATCCTCCTGATTTTACATCTCTCATTCAGGACAGTCTAAAATGAACTATCTCTGTCTCTTTCTTTAGACATTTTTTACATTCATGTACACGCACAATGTGCACAAAGAACGCTTGTGAAATTTAAATTGTTGAATTTGTGCCCTCTGGAGAGCCATGTGCTTTGGGCCATTTTTAGAGCTGTGCGTCTGTCATGTTGAGCAATGTTAAGTACACATATAAAAGGCACTATTCATTAATGTCATGGTGTGTATTTTACCAGCATGGTAGCTGTTTTTGGTTGTTTATTTTCACTTAAAAATATTTAAAAAATGATACACAAAGTCAGTGACGAAATGAGGAATCCTGAAAACCTTTCATGGGCTTGAGAAATGGAATTCTCCAGGAAGGTTTGTACATTCATAGAATAAAACCTACATCAGATTGCACAGTTCTAGATCTAGCACATTAGATAGATATACGCAGAGAGAGAAAAAAGGACAATACAACAAGAGAAGAGCAGAACATATCACAATAGTTAGAAGCCAAGGTCACCAAACAGTAAAACCTCTAAAATATTGAATGGACACCAGGTTAATTAAGGGGAAAGCGTAACAACACATCCATGACCACACCTCCAGGCGCAAATAACAGTGTCGGCATAATAAATAGCGGGACACGCTGGAGCAAAATACCATTAAGGGACTTAGCCAGTTCCACTTTCGGGCAGCGGCTGACTTGCGAGCCGCATTGCAGGAAAATCGAGCCCTTACTGTTTGTTTAGGGCAGTTGCAGCAATTAAACAAACACTGACGAGGTGAGAAGTCATGTTGGCTAAGAAACAGTAAATACATCTTGTGACTGATTCATACAACAACGTGCTGCATTCACGTGACAGCCACAGTCACACCTCACTTCAAGGGTGACTTTTCAATGGTGCACTCCTGATGAACCCTCCTGGCTCACTTGCTGGTGAGGAGCCTCAACCAGAACGACGTAGCGTCCTATTCATCGACACCATCTGCCGGACTGCCGCTACCGCCCTAGCCTCTATAGAAGTCGCTAATGCAGCACCAAAGATCGCCCTCTCAGTTTGGGTTCCCATGAACAGATAATTGTTTCTCCTGTGCCTCCCGATCATGATAAGATTTTGCAAAGCATTTTTTTTTTTCAGTACTATACAACAGTTTGAGCATAACAGTACATACAGTAAGTTATAATGAACTGACAAGGCTCATTTCCTCTTAGTTCTTTTACGCACCTCACATTCTGCATCCTGCAGTAAATATGGTGTGTTTAAACATTATTAATAATAATTATTTCTGTCAGTGTCATATTTTTGTGCAGGTATTATGTCTAGCCAAACTGAATGTGCAAGTATTTTCATGACTTGCCAGCAAACGTATGCATCCTCTCATAGAGAATGTGAACCGTCTCTCCAACAACAACACGGATGCCATCCTTATGTAATACATTGGTTTTCATCACTTGTAAAGGAGCTTATATCTCTCTTTTCGAAACCTTCCTCTGGTTCCGTGCACACAGAAATGATGTCCATCTACAGCTCCATTGTGGGGAAGCTGAAAGCTTCCTCTTATTCCTCCAGAGTGTTTGGCACCTCAATTGTTGGTCAACTTAAAATGTAAAGATGGCAGCCCACGTGGGTGCATGAAAAGAGAGACCTTTGTGACCTTTTTGCATTTCAGTGGAGTTTTTTTTTTTACATTGGTTACTTGCAAGAGATGAATTTGTACACTACGGCAGGAATTTATTCCGTCAGAAGGAAACATGATGGTTCTGCCTATACTGTAGAAAGGCAAAACATTTTACAGAAGCCGATCTCAATGATCGCAGGTCAGGTTTTATCATTATAACCTGTCATTCAAAACAATATATGAACCAGAACTCTCCCATCACCACCTGCCAAATCAACCTAGTAAGTCCTTAAAGTCCATTCAAATTTTTCTTTTGAGGCAGAAAGGGGAGGAATTGGGCCATTTCCAGCAATTTCCATCTGTGTTCCATGTTCAATGTCTTTTTCCAAGCAATTTTGTAGCATAAACAGTGTTTCCTTCAACTTAGTTGTAGAATGAATCTAGTGAGTCCTCAAAACAATGAAAAAACAAACAAACGAAAAATAAATAATAATAATAATAAATACTAGAAGCCATACTGCAATTCCAGAACAGAATGAATCTTAGGGTACAAATAACCATGACCTGCAATACGATGCAATGCGTGGGTGCATATTAACTAGGGCTAAGTGTAATAACTGCAATATCGCAATACTGCCAGTATGTAACGCATAATGCAGCATGGAGCCTTTGGCCCTTTTAATTTATCATGTTTGGTTGCTTAACTTGGAATTTGTTTAACATGTCGATAAGACAATAGCAATAGTATTACAATTATTATTATCCATGAGGGCCAATAAAGGAGGGATGTTAGTTGTTTGATCTAACCATATACTGTAGCTGTAATCATTGACTGTTTTGAGTTAAAAAGATTTTATATATATTTTATATTAACTTGAAACCTTTACTTCTGTGTGCCCTTATCCATAGCAGATGTTTCTCCCCCAAATAAGCATGACAAAGGTAAAGGATGCTCAACTTGTTCTAAATGAAATTATGTCAAGTCTGCATGCCTTTTTTCTTCCTCGAAGATGACACACATGATCTATCTATCTACAACGTATCTATCTATCTATCTATCTATCTATCTATCTATCTATCTATCTATCTATCTATCTATCTATCTATCTATCTATATATATATATATATATATATATATATATATATATACTGTATATAAGCTTATTCACAGTAGCTCAGCATGTTATCCATGAGTTTCCCTGCCACAAAGTCAAATACAAATAAATTATTGGTAGTTGCTGGTTGTTTTTTGCCCTTGTTTCGAAAGAGTACAGTCATTTATTTGAACCTACTCCCAAAGTTTAAACCAGTGTTTCTCACATTTCTTTACATAATGGAACCCCAGATTAATATGTAATTCTCCACAGCCAACCATCAGAAGATATTGCGTGCCTTTTTTCATTAAAATGTTTAATATTCAAAATATTTCAATCTATTCTTTGTGTTGTTAAATTACAGATGTACAACCTCTCTCAATGTGTCACTGTGAGCTTGTAGGTCAGCTATTTTCATTCGTGCTGGTCTTCATAGAATTAATCACTTGCTTATGTTGCAAACCTGGCAACACAGCAAGAGAAAGTGGAACTTCTGCACACACACAGTGTGTAATAACTGCAATATCGCAATACTGCCAGTATGTAACGCATAATGCAGCATGGAGCCTTTGGCCCTTTTAATTTATCATGTTTGGTTGCTTAACTTGGAATTTGTTTAACATGTCGATAAGACAATAGCAATAGTATTACAATTATTATTATCCATGAGGGCCAATAAAGGAGGGATGTTAGTTGTTTGATCTAACCATATACTGTAGCTGTAATCATTGACTGTTTTGAGTTAAAAAGATTTTATATATATTTTATATTAACTTGAAACCTTTACTTCTGTGTGCCCTTATCCATAGCAGATGTTTCTCCCCCAAATAAGCATGACAAAGGTAAAGGATGCTCAACTTGTTCTAAATGAAATTATGTCAAGTCTGCATGCCTTTTTTCTTCCTCGAAGATGACACACATGATCTATCTATCTACCTATCTATCTATCTATCTATCTATCTATCTATCTATCTATCTATCTATCTATCTATCTATCTATCTATCTATCTATCTATCTATCTATCTATATATATATACTGTATATAAGCTTATTCACAGTAGCGCAGCATGTTATCCATGAGTTTCCCTGCCACAAAGTCAAATACAAATAAATTATTGGTAGTTGCTGGTTGTTTTTTGCCCTTGTTTCGAAAGAGTACAGTCATTTATTTGAACCTACTCCCAAAGTTTAAACCAGTGTTTCTCACATTTCTTTACATAATGGAACCCCAGATTAATATGTAATTCTCCACAGCCAACCATCAGAAGATATTGCGTGCCTTTTTTCATTAAAATGTTTAATATTCAAAATATTTCAATCTATTCTTTGTGTTGTTAAATTACAGATGTACAACCTCTCTCAATGTGTCACTGTGAGCTTGTAGGTCAGCTATTTTCATTCGTGCTGGTCTTCATAGAATTAATCACTTGCTTATGTTGCAAACCTGGCAACACAGCAAGAGAAAGTGGAACTTCTGCACACACACAAACACAGACTTATGGGCTATACATTTCAGTTTGCTAAACTGAAGACAAATACTGCCAAACCGGCGGTATGGGAGTCGACAATAACCGTGGTATTAAAGCCTTAGCCTTAGTATCAACCAATGTCACCAACTTGTGACCCCCGCAGGACTGGCAAATGGCTCTCCCAGGGTTTTCCTTATATTAGGATTAATGACTGTATGTCCTGACGGAGGTAATAGCATGGATTGCGTCTGCTTCCAGATAAGGCTATTATAACTATAGAGAAATTAGTGGCATTTGGTCAATGGACCGGAATGGACTGTACTTATATATTGCTGCTCTTTATAGCAGGTAGTGCATGCCACATAGCCAATTCTGTTGAGCAAAGCAATAAGCTTTGGGCTGCATGTTAACGGGCATGTGCAAAGACAAAATAGGTCTGCCTCCAGTGAGTCTTCACTGTGTCACTGTCACTGAATGCTCTTCCACCAGGACTCATGATGAATGTCTCGAGAGACAGAGACCATGCCACTGGGAGTGTCAATAATCTTTTCCAAGCAGGATACTGTACAATAGATCTGGAAAGTGGACACTGACAGTGTGACTCTGTGACCCCCTGTCACTGTGCCCTTTAATATCCAATACATGAACAAACGCACAAACTGCAATAATCAAGGTTTTTTTTTTTTTTTTTTTTTTTTTTTTACAACTTAGAGTAACGTTGTAGATCAGAAGAACCAGCTCTCACCATATTCCAGCCTATGCAAGCAAACCAGATTAATGGGCTCTGTGTTCTTAAACACGGAGAACAGCTGAACTGATTGGGCCAATATGGGCCAGTCCAACTAAAAGGGAGGATTGTTTCTACCGTGGAGGAATATTAGACACTTCTGAACTGTGGAAAGACTTTGAATAAAGACTAAAACACTAAAGACTAAAACACTGATTGAAATGAACAATGTACAACCTCGCAGTACAAAATGTGAATAAGTGAGTGTTGTTTGAGCTATTATAACACCTCTTTTCATGTGGTCCTGTTATGTGGGTGGGGCCAGGGAGTCTATATATGCTGGACAGAAATGGCATTTCCATTCTCTGTCTGCTGTTGTCGCTGAGGTGTGTCTCCAAGTCTTAGAGGTGTGTTTGATTTATATGTTTGGAGCCATGGTTAAGAATGCACTCTGTACTTGATCATGGACTTTTCTATGTTAAAATAATGTTTTATCTTCTGTATTTTTTACTTTTAATCTTAAATGTATATCAACATTTTATTCATCTTTTTCATATACATGGAATCATATTTACGTATTGTCCATTTTTGTCCAACCTTGTGGGGGTTTTGGTGGGTTGTTAGGGTGGGAATGAGTGGATGGGAACTGGGGGACAATGCATAAAAACAAGGTTTCATAGTTATTATAACATTGTACACTTGTATGCTAACCCATTGAATAAAATGTTAAAAAAAATAAAATGTTTGGTTTATTAATAGGCCTACTTGCTAATTAAATGGTGTTAAAAAAGCCTGAATAATGAATGAATAAATATAATATTTATAATACAATATTTAATAATTACCAGAAATTAATAATATCATGGTTATAAATAGTTGGTTTAAAATGACTGATTACTTACTTATACTGATTATAATTTATGTTGAGATATTTTCAGATTTCTGGTCACCTTTTGTATTGTCACATCTTGTCACTTGGGGGAATAAATGGTTAAACTGTGCCCATCTGTGTGCCTTGCCATCTTTGATGTTTATACCCTCACCTGAGCCAAGAATGTGACAGACACTTAACTGTTATCACATGTGAGGACGAGCATGAATCACAAGTCTCATATTAAGGTCTAAAAATGTTATTTTATGCAGTCCTTCTACAAAGCAGGTTCAGACACACTGAAAAGACGGTATGATAATTGCACTCTTGCACAGGAAAACCGAGGAGAAAAAGTTGACTCGGGCAAATGAAGATATATTGTTCCAGAAAAGAACTTTCAAACCTCATGTCCTGAGGCCAAATGGGATTACCCATACGATGTTGGTGTATAATGCCATTCATTGCCTGACCCTGTATCTCAAAAGGTAACTAATTCACCCACTTTGCAACCAGTGTGCAATGTGGTTTCACATATTTTAGCCATGACGCCATGTTCATGACCAAACTTTGCCATGGAAATGTGGCCTCATTTCCTTACTGAATTACAAGTAACACCACTTCACACAGTCTCCGCTCTCTCTCCACAAGGTATACACTCTAGGCACTCTAGTCTAGGCCGTGTTGAATGTAATTCATCCCTCATAAATAAAGGTGCTCATTTTCAGGGCAGAAGTTCAACAGAAGTTGATTACCACATAAAGCCATTCATTGAGAATTATTGTGCAGAATACACGCATAACTGTCAGGAATGGATATGCCATACGCAATTTCACGAGAAACAGCCAGCCATCAGCCTATGAACCACAGAGGACGTTATATGGTTTCAGTTAAGTGAATCTGCAGCTATAATAAAACTCTTGACTTGACATTTGCCTTAGCCAAACTCCCATCCTGTTTTATTATTATTACTGCAGTTGCTGCTGTGCCACCTGAGTAGCACTTGAGTCAGTTTGTCAAATTGTTGAGTAGATCTGTTTGAGCATTATGTTTTGTTGGAAACCTTTGATTAATTACACAGGGTTTCCTCCTGCTTTTATTGAACCACACGGAATGCAAAGGTGTCAATACCCGACCTCAGCAATATTCTACCATCCATGACACTTTGAGTGAAAACTATATTTGAAATCTAAACATTTATGTACACTTTAACTTAGTAAATGTAGCAAGCCTCAAGCCACCCTGCCCTGCCACACACACAATAGGAAATAATACAATAGGCCTATATCAGGAAAGACTGCAGATGAGTAAATTAAGTTTGAGGTTATACTGAATATAAAACTGAGCAATGAGGTAGGTTTAGAGTGAGATAAAGGTACTCCCAAGGCACTGGCATACTGAGCTCCGACCCCTGACCATTGCCCAGCTCCATTAGGGACGTTTCCTTGTCACACATTCCCTTCCACAGCTCTCTTTATTACCAGTGTGTCCCATACATGTGCTCAACATGCACACCGCCTGGTGATCCACCAAGCCTGTACAATTACAGGGGAAACACTCATTACTTCCGTCATTTTTTTCCACTTTAGCATTGTCATCACTGGGTCAGTAACATACTATATTCACTATAGGCAATCTTGTGATCGCTTCACACATCAGCTGTGTGAAGCTGAAACGGAATTTCTCCGGTGGAATTACTCATCGTTGCCGCCTTTTATTCTCTTAACCCCATTTCTCCCCAGTTTACTCGCTAATGAATTCCTCCCGACACATTTTTGTGTGATGCCACTGCTGTTGAGGAGCCCCCCATTGGGATGGCATCAGGGGCGGATGTAACATGTCCCATTTGGGGGGGCAAGAGAACATGTTGGAGGGGCAAGAGAAAATGGTATGGGGGCGGCTTCATCACCCATGTCGCTTTGTGCCACAGGCGAGGAAGTCGCACCCATACCATTTTCAGTTACAGGACTTTTATTACGCAATTTGTAACAGGCACGCAGCATGCATAAAGCTCAAGGTCTGACTCAGAGGGTTTTCTGTTTTCAATGATGAAATGCTGTTGGTTTAGTGGTGACACAGCTGTAGTTAGTAGCAGTAGTAGTGTTTCACATCATTTTAAATATGAGCACTTTCATTTCTTGGGTATCTTGGGTTGTTTTGGATGCCAACATGTTTGGTGGGGAAGTCAGGGCATTTAGGGGGGCATTGCCCCCCCATGCCCATGCCTAGATCCGCCCCTGGACGGCATCCTCATCCTACTCCTCCCACTCAGCAATCCCTGCTGACAAGTACTATACCCGTACACCCTGAAAGAGGATGCGCAGGGGCTTCCCTTCCTAAACACAGGCCAATTGTGCTTGTATTATAGAAGACATGCCCTCAACAGAGCCAGATGTGCAGTTTATTATTGAAACGCCAAAACCTCTGTGGTGGCGTGCTTCATTTTTTGTTTTTAAAATGTCTAATCGGCTTGAAAGCTGCAATGAAGATCATACTCAAGAACACAAGTTCATGTAATTGGTAACATCAGTTCGACAACATGCACAACAAAACATGTTGGATTGTCACACATATCATCCAGGTTCTAGTAAGAGGCAATTATTTTTAGACTTGTTTATGGAGGGTCTTGAATGTTGCAAAGATGGCAGGAGGCTGGTTGTCTTGTTACCTACTGAGCCATTATCACTTATTCACTTGAGAGATGCAACCAGGCAGTTTGCACTCCCTTGTTAAACTTTAAACCAGTTGTGCCCTGTGCCTCCCCGACAGTGAATACCTCAGTGTTCATTAATCCACGTGTAACTGCACAAACGTACATTCTCAGAGTGACAGTGTGCAACCACTCAAGATGTTACTGTGTGGTCGGCTATACTTTTCCTTTCCGCAAATCCTGAAATAGTCCAAACATGTTTCCCCATGTGCACCTCATTTGCTAAATTTAGCGCAAGACTAATTGGAGCAACGTATGACTAAATATAGTGCTAACTGACATTCCCTGTTCGACCACTTCCAACAATTGATGCGTGATTTTGCAAACATGGAACCCTGGCACAAACCCCCACAAAGACTGTTATTGTATGTGACATACCCTGCCCGTCAGTCACGGTCTCATACACTGTAGCAGTTCAGCATGTGCATGTGTGGTGGACAATCATTACACACACTTTTGATGGCCTGTTTTCCAGTGCGTTTTTCTGTTTTCCACGGTTGTGTGGAGACAATGTTTTACTAATCCATATAATAATTAAGGATTTGTCTGTCTGTCTGTCTGTCTGTCTGTCTGTCTGTCTGAAGCGAGCATAACTCATCACTGGCTGCACCGATCACTATAATTTTTCACACAGTCATTGACCATAACATTAGGAAGAGATTAACGAAGCCCTTTGGCCAGATTAACACATTGTTGATTTATAATGAATTTATTTGTGCACGAAAATTTCCCCATTAAGTTTATATGGGAAAGTCCAACGGGGCCCCCTAACGTTACACAATTCACGGCCACCGTTATCGTGTTACCCCACTGCCATATTTCCACTGCTACACCAGCACCGGAACAAATGGTGACCCATACAATTTCGCTGGCTATACTGTGGCATGCGCAGTGCACACGGGCCTCCCTCATTTCCTCAATGTTATCCCAAGCTGCAACAGCCGCTAAACTTTGGGACGTATCGTTGCATCTCTGTATGTATTTATAGTTTCGATCTAACACAGCCTACTGTCCATATTATGTTGGCTCAGGCTGCTGGAACGTTAATTCACCCGTTTTATAGACACTGAATATACTTCTGATCCACTTTACTCGACGCGATGTTGGTTGGAGCAGCTGGACGGAGCCACAGTTCCGACCACTGGATTTTACGCTATGTGAAAGGAGCGACAGACACCCACTTTATATAGTGATCCAGGCTATAGTCTTCTTGGGAACTGTTGAACTGAACATGTGTTTGAACTGGAAGATAGTAGTTTGCTTTCGCTGTCACTTTTTACCCGCACGTGTGACAAGGAAACAAAAACAATGTCCCACCGCCGCTCCTATAAGCTACAGCCTGCTACTCACTACAGTACGGCTCACCAGTGGCGTGCACAGAGAGTTTCAAGGGCAGGTGCTCAAATGTAACCAGGAGGGCACTCTAGCCGCCCGGCATTCGGGCGGCGGAAAATTGAGTTTTGGGGGGTTAAAAACGCATGGAAAACCGCATTTCAGCGTCTTTTTTGCTCTTTTAAAAAAGGGCATGTTGGTCCAGAGGGCATGGAGAGGGCCACTATGGGGTGCTCAAACCCCCTTGACGTCTATGTATGCACGCCTATGCGGCTCACAGAGTTTTCTGCCCTCGCTACGCGCGGACCGCGGTGGGAAATAATTGATATAAAAGTAGGCTACTGTAGCCTGGCCTCAGTCTGAATAATGAAGTGAAACGAAGTGAAACGGAATGGCATTCCGTTTCACTTGAATCACAAAGAAAAAATAAGATAGTATTCTTAAGATGCTGATTCAAGGCTACTGTACACAGGAAGCACCAGAACCCCTTATGGACTGTTCCGTTTGGTGGTCCCTGGAAACGCAAGCACACAGCGTGTGTGTGTGTGTGTGTGTGTGTGTGTGTGTGTGTGTGTGTGTGTGTGTGTGTGTGTGTGTGTGTGTGTGTGTGTGTGTGTGTGTGTGTGTGTGTGTGTGTGTGTGTGTGTGTGTGTGTGTGTGTGTGTGTGTGAGACCACCCTCCACTTTCTAAACCAGTGGTTTCATGATGTTCACACAAACACCTACTTTAATGCTACAAAAATATGTTGCATTAAAGTGTACCTTGCTTTGCTATGACTGCTTCCCCTTTTCCCATGATCAAGTATCCACAACTACAGCAGTACTTCATCAAAATACTTACATTATTGGTATTGATATTAGGCTAAATCACATTAACCACACTGTAGATCATTTGGTGTTCATATATTCACAACGGGTAAGGTCCTAGTTAGTATAATTTATCACATGAACCCTACAGCATCCCAATTATGAAGCAATGCAATGGCTTGGTGTGAGCTTGTAGATCTACTGTTTTAGTAAAAGATATTCATATCACGCACTGTAGTATATTATTGTAAAAAAAATTGAACCTCAGTATCGTGGGCGCGTGTGCGTGCACTGATGTCTATCATTCTCAAGCTGCCAAAATTGGCATGTTCTATCTAGCTGAAATCAGTAAATATTGGCCTATAAATAAACACATTTTAAGGTGACTACAGGATGGAGAACTGCTGTTCACCGTACTGTTGCTGTTGCTTGTTCAGTATTGTTGACTGAAAACTAAAGCTACAGAACTTTGTGTTGATGCATGACCCTTCACTATGAGTAGACAAGCATGGGTGCCTTTTTGTTTTTGAGCCAAAGTAATGCACTCACACTGTCAACTTTGTGATATTCCTTGGCTCCATTTGTTAGTGCTGTTGCTATGACAATTTTGGCATGCCATGTTTATTGTTGCTTGATGCCTGTTTACTTGTGGCTCTCTGTGGAATGGCTTTCTTAGCAAATCACCTCAACCATGTGTTGCCTGCGTGTAGAAAAACAAAAATAAAAAGTCCCAAGTGTGAGAGATATTTGCATCCCTGCCACCTCAACATGATATTCCATGTGGGATCTCCCAAAGCACTACGATGTTCTCATGTCTCTGCGCCTGTTGCTGATGTGAGGTTTGGGACTGCTATATAGAGATTACCCTAAGGAAACCAAAGGCTCAGAAGGCGAAACGAAAGGCCATAGTAATAAACAACAGAGAACTCCCTGAAGCTGCAACAAACATCAAGATAATTGGAGGTGTATTAATGCAAACTTAGGGCTGAAAATAAGACAGAGAGAGAGAGAGAGAAATCTATGGATACAGTCAGTGGACTCTCTTTGTATAGCCTAGGACCTGGCTAAGATTTGTATGCACTTCATTTAGGAGAGAATATCTCAACTGTTCTTGGCTAATATGGCCGCTGCGAACAACATGGGAACTGTGGCTAAGCCTCTATCCGGGACGAAATACCCGAAAATGACCACGCCCTTTTTAAAATGACCCCTAATTCAAACATGGCTCTAACTTAGAAACCGTTGCAGCTACAGATTTTCTGAGGTGCTCAAAATGTTCAGAAAACTCATGTTTGTGCTATCCATGCCTGAGTCAGCAACACTCCATAGTTTCATAGTGGCCAAATCCAATATGGCCGCCAGTCCGCCACCCGAAAAAGGGTTTTATCTAGAACGTTTGAACCAGATGAGCTATGAATGCAAACCTTGTATCTAAATCATGTGTTTTGACAATTAGAAACATGTTGGGGTGCTTATCTTTATGAATGGGTGTGGCTAAACATCTATTTTGCATATTTCAAAGATGGCGACCATCTGACAATTTGTTTTACTTATGTTACTTTTGTCATTATTTGTAAACTTGCTGTCAGTTTTGTGTTTTTGAGCATTAGAAGCACATTAAAATGGAAAAGAAATACATTTTTGTGCAATTTGGTGCACCACAACCAGTGCACTCTCCTGAATTTGCTGGTTGGGGGTGCAATACAAGCCCTCAACAACACCACAATAGCATGAATGACAAACAACCAACAGAGCATTCCATTAACATTTTGCTCAGACTGGCCCACCAGAGAGGTGGCCCACCAGGCACATGCCTAGTACTTCCTGTAGACAGTCCAGTCCTGTTATGCTTCATACTTTTGATTCCTCAGGGAGAAACCTTTTCTTGTCTTCTTGACAGATTCCAGCTTTCTTCATGTCCAATAGGCTTACATGACTGATCCCGTAAGGATCTCATTGAGTAAGTGACCAGCCTAAGCCTGTATGCTAAACCTAACCTCAGTAAAAAACTTTGCCTAAATCTAACCCTAAACCTAGCCTCAGTAGAACAATGCCTGAACGTAATTGGCATAAAAGGTGCGGGAGACCACAATTCGATACAGTATGTATTGATTTATCAATATACTGTATATTGATTATACGTTTCTTCAAAAATAATGACCAATTGACCATGTTGCACAAATGCAATAAAACACTTTCAGTCTCAAGGAGATCTTTAAATTCTAAATATTTTAACAAGGGCTCTGGGAAGGGAGTGTTTTACAACTGCCAAGTTGGGCTTTGATAACAATGCCCAATCAATTAACATCAGATAATTCATGATGTTTATCGCAGCCTCTCTATCGATATATCTATCACCCAAGTGGTTGATCAATATCGCCACAACCTTTGTTATCTGCCACGATAATGGTGTAATATATATATATATATATATATATATATATATATATATATATATATATATATATATATATATATATATATATATATATATATATATATATATATATATGTACTTCAGAAGCATTTTTTGGTCAATTAAAACTGGTATATTAGACTGGTATATAGCATATTAATGAGTGAGTAAATACAATAACTAATCGTCTGAGTGGTGGGGATTGTCCGTAGATCTGACATCCCAGAGATCCTATATGTCCCATTACTCTGAACATGCACTGAAATACCACCATCAGCATAACAGTTGCCGCCTTGTTTTAAGCCCTGTGTCTACACTGTGACATTGTTATGTTGAAGGTTAGAGATAGGATTAGTAATTTCGGACCAATGGCAGGTTGAAAATTGTCCAATGAAAAAGGCTCTGTTGTGATCAAATGAGTTAATTATTTTAGTTGCATTTCCTGTAATTAATTAATCTCAATTACTCAGTTAGAGATAAAAGGTTGCAGGGAGCGGAAATGTCCCTCATACTGACAATTAAAAAGGAGTCTCACAGAAACGCTGGTCACTTTCTCCTTGAAGCCTGAATACATCAACTCTTTGGCCAGGTTATGTAGGCAACTGTGTTTGTCTTATTATTAGTGGTGCACGATTATATTACAGTATGTCTGATGTCCGATCTCGGTTGCTCACCTGCCCCTTGCAGGTAAATGAAACTTTTGTCTGTCTTCTGGTATATGAAATGAAAATAGCACCGTACTTTTTTTAGTACGGTCAAGTGAGCATGACCTTTGGGCAAGTTGGACCTGACCTGTACTTGCCTGCCGGGCAAGTGCCTCTGAGTGTCTCTGTCAACCACTGGAAAATCCACTGTATGGCTTTGCTATTGCTAAGCTCTTGCTGTATTCGGTGATGATGACCATACATCAATATTGAATTAAAATAAGTAAAATAAGAGTTGTTTTGTTCACACAGTCAGGGAAGGTTGATGTTGGTCAAACAAATGGTAGTGCATTGACAACCTTCCTCTTACCCATGCTTATCAGTATGTGGAATTTGTAAATTTCAATTACAACTGTAGTCGGCCGGGAGGCAAACCCGGGACCTCATACATATGAGCCGCGTACGTTACCAATCACCTAAAGTGTCATGGCCCAATGGGCAAGTAGTAACGCAGCCACCTATAGCCTACAGTCGTCCCCCCCACCTAGAAGTGGGTCCACGCGCGCCAGCCAGGAGCGAGGCTCCACTGACCAGGGGGACCTCCACTCCAGGTGGGGGAGGGACCATCGACTAAGCTCGGTCTGTGCCGCTCGGGTAGAGACCCATATACACCGCCATTGTGACCACTGTCACCAATGTAGTCGGCCGGGAGGCGAACCCGGGATCTCATATGAGCCGCATATGTTACCAATCATCTAAAAAGCCATGGCCCAATGGGCAAGTAGTAACGCAGCCACCTATAGCCTACACAATACAAAAACTGTTGGACAACGCCATAGAGCATTACACTTATGTTATTAAAATAGGTCATCAGAACCTTTTGAGATTCATACAAATATACACTTGATGTTACATTTATGTTATTGTGGTGTTGTTGAGGGCTTGTATTGCACCCCCAACCCGCAAAGTTTTTCGATTCCAATGTGCTTCTAATGCTCAAAAACACAACATTGACAGCAAGTTTACAAATAATGACAAAAGTAACCTAAGTAAAACAAATTGTCAGATGGTCGCCATCTTTGAAATATGCAAAATAGATGTTTAGCCACACCCATTCATAAAGATAAGCACCCCAACATGTTTCTAATTGTCAAAACACATGATTTAAACACTATTTGTATTTATAGCTCATCTGGTTCAAACGTTCTAGATAAAACCCTTTTTCGGGTGGCGGACTGGCGGCCATATTGGATTTGGCCACTATGAAACTATGGAGTGTTGCTGACTCAGGCATGGATAGCACAAACATGAGTATTCTGAACATTTTGAGCACCCCAGAAAATCTGTAGCTGCAACGGTTTCTAAGTTAGAGCCATGTTTGAATTAGGGGTCATTTTAAAAAGGGCGTGGTCATTTTCGGGTATTTCGTCCCGGATAGAGGCTTAGCCACAGTTCCCATGTTGTTCGCAGCGGCCATATTAGCCAAGAACAGTTGAGATATTCTCTCCTAAATGAAGTGCATACAAATCTTAGCCAGGTCCTAGACTATTGTATAGCTTAGTATCTAGCTCCAGAAGAAAAGTTCATGGTGACTGTTTTCTCACCTTTTATTCCAGGCGTGGACAACCAGTCATAAATTAAGAGCCACTTTTTTTTACTGTGTTACTGCAAAGAGCCGCCTCATACACATGACATGGGCACACATGAACATCACCCCATCCCTTACACACACACACACACACACACACACACACACACACACACACACACACACACACACACACACACACACACACACACACACACACACACACACACACACACACACCTGTCTGCTCAGCAAGATTTATTGTAAATTACACACACCAACATCATAGTGATAGAATAAGACTCTTTCCTAGCCTTCCTGGCTAGGAAGGAGACTCATTCCTGGATGGAGCAGGCCAGTTATTTTAAACAATTTGCATTGTATGCACTGTCTCACACACAAACTCTTAGTTAGACCAATTCCACAAACAAAAAAATATAATAATTAACAATAGCGGTTTTCTCTTACGATATGTATGTTGCTTAGCTGAAGTGGCGCTGACAATTTGAAATGCTCTAATGATGCCTGACATACAGTATAAGGCAGAATGGCTTGGCATTACGTTCAACAAAAAATATAAACTCAAAAACGCCCTGTGTTCATCTTGATATTTTCATTTGGCTGTGTTTTTCCCCCCTGCAATTTTCACAGAGAACTTGACACACATTGTTTGACCCCCTACGTGTTTTCGGCGAGCTATGACATCACGTCCTGCTTTTTTGCAGGCCGTGTCAATGACACTTCCGGCTTGTTCCGGTTTGTATGTTCCACAACTGCAGGCTTTTCCTGCAAGCTGGCCACTGCCGAAAATGCAGACCGGAACAAGCCGGATGTTTCATTCACACCCATTTAAAAAAAGCAGGACGTGACGTCACAGCTCGGCCGAAACCACGGACACAAGCCAAGTGTAGAGGCACCATTTACTACTCAAATGATTTCCTGCACATGCTTCCGCCTCTTCCTCAGTGAAACTCAGAACCTGTGCCGTCTCGAAATGTACTATTTTTGCTCCCTGGGGACTGGGTTGCAAAATTACACGGAGGGAGACATGACTCGTGTTCCTGTCCGCTTTGAGTAAATGAGAAAGTGATCCACCTGTGGAAAATGAGTGATACATAATGGCCATAGCAATTTTATAATCATTATAGGGAATGAATGGCTGAGCCAGGCTGAGCGTTTTTGACACTTGTCATGTGAAAGCCCTTTAAGAGCCATATGAAACCAGCCAAATAAGGCTCACAACCCACAGGTTGGCCAGGCCTGTTCTATACAAATAAAACAAATGCAGTAAGTCATGAACAAGTGACCACCTCAACACAAACAGCAGGGCTAATCCCTCAAAGGTCACCCCATGCCGGCTGTGTTCATCGTTCTTATTGCAAAACCCCGATGCACTGACCTCTCTGGTGCTCTCAGTTACCTATACAGTACATAGCGACTTGCCTGTGTTCTTTGCACTGGCTGTCTTTCTCTGTCATCGTCTCACTCGCTTGCTCTATCTCTCTCTCTCCTTGCTAATCCCTAAACTTACAATCACATCCCTGTTCCTACTTCATCCTGTTATTTGCTGGTTTCTGGAGCTTGAGAGGGTGGAATCTTAATCCCCCTTGCATTACTGATTTGGGTCAACAGCTGATTGAAAAGTGAAAAGTGCTGTGACAGTCTTCTGAGCCAGCCAAGGGCTTTTTCACACTGCTGCGTAAATGCCGTAGATGGTGCTGAGGATGGCTTTAGAAGTTTGCAGACCATATGCATTTCAAGCATGGATGCTTACTGCAGTTTGACAGATTCTTTCGGGCAACCATCAGATATTCTCATCCATCATATTTGACAACAGTGAATGAGCAGAGTTTGGAGGACGGGCAAGAAAAGAAATTCCTCTTTGGATGTTCAGAGAAAAACTTTTAACACATCCCGTCCTGTATTTGTCCTAGATCAGGGGAGTGGATAACCTTGTGCTGATTGGTATGCTGGGTTTATACAGTAGCTGACCAATGTGCTACATGTTCCACTGTGCCACAACAATTAATATGTTACTACTGCACCACCAGGACAGTTCCTCAATGACAGTAATGGAATCTATTTACTTGTATATATTATCTAAAGTGGTACTTTATGATGCTAATGTTAGAATGTGTAAACATGGCCACATTTTCAAATAGGCTACAGAGGTAAAACCAAAAGATAATGATTGTCAGCAAAAAGCTAAAAAATCTGCGGTTCCAAATTAACCACAAATCTTATAGCAATACAGTATGCACGTTTACATATGAATGATCTCTTGACTCTTAATGTCTTAATGAGCATGTATTCATGCTGTCCTGATGAGTCTATCCTCTTGTGGGCTTTCATCTTTCAGTAGTGCTGCTACAGTATGACCCTGCAATCCAATTTAACTTCATTATGATTTTCAAAATCTTATTTGCTTTTTTGTTGACTTGATCCACAAGCAGAATCTTCACAATTCAAAACGTTTTGTGATGTTTAAGAGATAAGAATCGTGTGTAAACATGAAACGCCGATAACAAGCTTCACTAATGATAAGCTTGTAATTGGTGGATGAGAGCTGACTTTTGACATTGCTCTGACAATACTTTCCTCTGTCCCATCACTTATTTACTCTTTGCCGGAGAAGATTAAATGTAGGGAAGCATGCCAGGGCGATGAGCACAACCCGAAAGAACAACTGCCCAGGATTCCAGCAAATGTGCAGTCCCTTGGAAATAAACTGGACGAGCTGTGTGCACAGATTAAACACCAACGGGACACTAGTAGGAACTGCTGTGCTCTGGCATTCACAGAGACGTGGCTGGAGCCCAGTATGCCCAACTGTGCCCTCACCCGGGTTTATATGTCTTCCAAGACAGATCGAAGGCAAGTTGAGGGGAGGAGGGAGATGTGCTTTATGGTTAACTCGCCATGGCCTACGGATGTCTGTGTTCCCACATTTCTTTTCTACTGTGAAAGTCTGTGTCTCACGGGAGGGCTATGGGCAGTTAAGAACACCGTTCACCAGTGACCTCATCGATGGGGAATCCAAGCGAAAAGAAACTGCAGGCTTTCTATTCCTGAAAAGTTGAATTCAATATGTCAGACTGTCACATGCCATGGTCTTTTGTGGCCAGATATATTTCGTTGCAGTTTATTAGGACTATAATAAATAATAAAAAATGTTATATTTTTGTAACACAATATATATTTAGGACCATGTTCGAATGCCCCCATGCCGCATAGCTAAAATCGCTAAAAAAGGAAGCAGCAAATGTTTTATATGTTTTTATTTTGTCTAATAACAACCTAAATGGTACAAAACCCAAAGATCTGTGGTTTGCCACCAACCCAGAGATCATTGGACCTGGATCTGCTCTAGCTCCAGAGCCACAGCTGCCCATATATAGAGTATGAGGTTGCCCGATTGGCAGGAGGCTCCAAGAATAGACAAAGTCCAAGAATGAAGATATTCTGTTGCATTTATTCACCTCCAAAACTGATGAGCAGCTCATAAAGTTTGGCTGTCACAGCTCGGGTCTGAGGAAAACATAATACTACAAAATAATATGGCTGAAAACAAAACAAAGAAGTAAACACTTGATAACTAAACTAAGACAAAACAACAAACCAATAAATAAAGAAACTAAACACAGGCTATGCCTTGTAGCGATCATGAGTATGAAAGCCCAATTAATCAGATCCAGCGATCCAGCGATCAATCTGTTGGATAATAAACATGTGATCTCTCTCTCTCCCCACTCTTCTGTATGGACACCATGCTGAGAGAGGGAAAGTATGTGCAAGCAGTCCACTGATCTGTTGACCTGTTGACACTAACGGAATGGTCTGTATTGCACAGCCTGAACGTGAAACCTTCAGATCTGCCATGCTCGCACAGTGACACACAAAAGCTATTTTGGAGTTTCCCTCATATTCACATACTGTGAATGGAACTGCTATTCCCAATCATTGCTGCTCATATTAAGGAATACTTGACTTTGTTTCCCTAATGACTTTGTTCCCCTCACAGAACTCAGAGACTAAGATCTCACAAGGAGACAGTCCATGGAATAGGACTGTGGTACCATAAATACCCATTCATATGAGCACATATGTTGCCACCACCACGGATTACCTTCTGAACATTTACTATATCATACTGTTTGATTGTCCTATTCATTCATACAATCATTCATCCGTGATTCATCTGCCATGAATTGAAAACATTACATCCACAGTACAATAAATGTTGAAATTGCAGATTGTGAAAGATCTAAGCTAGGAACATGTGCATGCTTACATCCATGCATTCCTAAGAAGACTCTGCATCACAACAAACAAGAATGCATGCTGAGAGTGCATGTTGAAAGAGCCGTCAGAGACAACCTGTCTCCAACATGCAACCAAGGATCTCCACATGGTAACTGAGATGTAGTGTGACGCAAATGACACAAACGTATATAAGAGGTAGTGAAGAGGACAAGATTGAGTGAGTTCGGAGAGGAAGTTTGGGTGGTCGTGAGATGGGAAACCACTCAACAAACGAGAACCGACCAAAGGGACCTCGCGGTCTCTAGAAGCAGAGGAGGGAGAGATGAGAGAAGGCACCAGAGAAGGAAGAACCAGAGGGAGCCAGGACAGGAGCGATGACATCGCACCCAACCGTGCCGTCCCCACACTCTGACCTGAGTGTGACCCCAGAGGTGATCCAGCTCCGGCCCTGCAGTACCAACCTAGCGGTCCCAGGTGAACCAAGGCTCGCGGTCCCAGATGACAACTAACGGCCGGGGTTCCAGACACCCGACCTGCCACCTGCAGCCTCCACCACCGACCGGCCTGCGCTCTCAACCCTCAACCGCAAGACTCAACCTCAAAGACCATCAAGTCTACCTCTCGCAAAGCTCCCAAAGGAAAGATCAACCATCATCTCAGGTTGTGTCGCATTACATCTGTTACCAGCTCATGGCAAAGGACATTATCGATTAGGATCTATCATTATCGATTAGTATCTCTCATTATCTATCTATCTATCTATCTATCTATCTATCTATCTATCTATCTATCTATCTATCTATCTATCTATCTATCTATCTATCTATCTATCTATCTATCTATCTATCTATCTATCATTTCATTATTATTGAATTCAATTTACTATTTGTATTTTGCATGAACACTTGTTTAATTATTCTGATCCATTTTTATTGAGTTTGTTTTATCATAGGTGTGATCAATAAAAGGCCTAATAATTTTTACAGACAAGTTTGTTCATTGCTCACCGTTTGAATTATTGGTTTGATGACACATGCAAAATAAGGGGGCTATGAATTAAAAAGATCTTTTCCCTTCAGATTCCTGTAGATTTGGTAAGATAAAATAATAATTGATTATTTATTTAATAATCTTTCCATTGTTTATTAGTGGTTTAAAGTTAAGGTTTAAATATAAATCAATCTTATGCTTATTCCTAAGATCATTTCAATGGTGCCCTGATGATTGATTTTGACTCTTAATCTTGAAAACTCATAATTATGAATAATTTATTATTGAGCCATAATTATTAATATCACTGATCTAAAATCTACAAGTTAACTTCCCATATACACTACATAATTGGTGCCCCGCCCGTGTGAGGCCCCTTCAACCTTAAATTATTGTTAAATCGACTCCACATCATGGGTGAGGCCGATCTAACATCTTTATTTTGCTAATGTGTCATCAACATCAGACCATGAGCAACTGAACCTTGCTAGGGCATATTGGAACTTGACGTCACATCCAAAGCCTTAGCAACCTAAAGAACAAATAATAATGATGATAGATAATTCAATGAGTAGTTGGAAATCTTAAGACTGTCCTACCCTGTGTAACTTAATCAGTGCAGTATTCTTCAACCAACAGCACAGAGCCAGTTACACAGAGCCCTTTCCTATATCTTGAGAGCTATATGAGCATTTTTCCATCCGAACCGTCATCAGTGTTGCAGTAAGTTCAGGTCAACTAACAAACGCAAAACAAGCTACTGCATGCTGTACAAAAATACACATTATCTTGTGTTTAGTTAGTTAGTATATACATTAGAATGCACGCAGTCTAGATGCTTAAAGTGTGAGGCCCACCATTAACGTGTGTTAAAGCCACTTAATGCCGTGTGAAAACACAAATAAGCAATTGTTCATATTGTGATCCTTCAACCATCATAAAGGATCAAGACTACTTAGTAGTGGTCACCTAGTGTGGTTCCGGGGTAGCAACCCGGAATTAATTGATCAAACACTTATAACATAACCAGATAGAGTCCACTATATTTAATAGTGCCCTGGATCACAAACCTGATTGGGGGGACTATTAAAACAGCAACTTGGTTGGGGTTGTACTTCCCAGGTGTTGTGGGAAAGTGGAACTTTAAGGTTATGCTATAAATAGCTAAGTTAACGTTAACAAACAGTATCACTGATACACCCAGGGACAAAAGCCCCTATACTAGAATATTACGCGTTTCTCTGGTATAAAACTAGCTGTTCCTTTGCTGTAAAGTTGAGTATACTGAAATAGCCGGCCGCACATTTCAGTATCATTATTAGTGGTAAATATTGTATATGGCGCATGTTTTACTGATGAAATAAGATTAACACAACTGCAGCAAGGAACAAGAAAGACTTATTCTTATGGGCTACAACACACCCACAAATGTAAGAGTTATAGTTTTTCGTACCCAAAAGCCATACATACTGTATATAAATCTAAATAGACAGAGCTAAACTACCTAACAGTAGACCAGCATATGTTTATTGCCACATGAGTAAAAGTCAGTTATATTAACTGTGCTACTTGTGCTAAAATTTTAATTGTTGCTTTCTTGTTAGTAACCTCGGCTAACTAATTTTCGGGTTAACAAGCGCTGCTTTTAAAATTATCCCCCTGATTCTCAGTAAAAAGGGTGGACAAGATTGATGTGACACTGTGACAGCCACTGTCAGCTAGCCGTAAAACAAGTGTGCTTTACATTCTTTCTAGTCACGTGACACTGCCCTCCAGACGGCAAAAACCCAACGCCATCTTGAGTGTACCCCGTCCAGACTGCCATATATTTGGCTGTCCCATCGTGCACGTGAGTGGGTCTGAACACCACTTCCCCGAGGAGGTCTATATTTGTCTGGAAATAGACACACACACACGTTGCACACTTACACACACACACACATACACACACACACACATACACACACTGCAAGAGACTTCCATTCTCTGTTTAGTGTATTCTCAGGAACAACCAATAAATCTCACCCCCATTTATTAATCCTTCCAAATAATCTTCCATTGTTGTAACTCTTAAAAGCTTTTCATTTTTGTTGTGGTAAAATTATTTTTAATTTAATCTCTTTAATTCTCTAATCAATCTCTGTGTTGCAGACTACAGAGACCAATATGGCTGACACTTGGTCCCTAAACATCAATGTAATGGAATTGGTACGATCTCTGTCACTCCTTATGATGATGACGATGATTTTTATCACCGGATCACCATATCACAAGGTCTTTCTCATGAAAGTGCTTTGTGGACTAAAATTCATCAAAGAATTTGTACTAACAACGATTGATTCAAACCCATCAGAAAAATCAATGCAGATTTCTCAAAATTTGAATGTTAAAGATTTGAACTCACTTCCCTCTCCAGTTCTCAGAGACAAATGCAATTCAACACACCCTTTGACACTGGAAAAGGAAGGTTCAAATCAACCACAAGCAAATAAGGTACAAATTGAGATACTTCATAATCTTAATGAATTGGGAAATTCACTAACTAAGATAAAAGGTACCAGTAGTCAAATGAAAGATGCGCTGGAATCCATTACTACTCTTAGTGATGTGTTAAAAGAGACAGTGTCTGAAATAGCCAAACAAAGCCTAGACCTAATCAAAAGTCTAAAGCATGAAAATGAACAGCTTACTATTAAGAGTAATCAACAACAAGAACAGATTCATTTACAACGGGAGGAGATTTATTCTTTGAAACTGAGACTGACTCCTAAAGAGCCATTAGAACTCCCAACTGCCAATTCTGAAGATCGTGAGATTCAGGAGAGTCACCTGCTTGAGACAGAGACCTCACAAGTTATACAGGACAAACCAGTGTCCTTCCAAAAGATTGAGAATGTGACTACGGATTTATTAGACAAAATAGCACACCATGTCCCAAGATTCGACACAACATCTGATCAGTCTGACATTGTTGGATATTTAAAAGATATTGACTTCTCTCTTAAAAATATCCCAAATGTAACTTCTGCACATAAAATCCAACTGATCGGCATGACCTCTGATGCTGAGGTAAGACGATTTATTGATCGTCTACCATGTAATGTTGTTGAGAATTATGACTATCTGTGCCATTGCCTAATAGCAGAATTTGAACTTCCCAAGTCATATAACGCCTTGCAATTACATCAAAAGAAAAATGAGCGTCCAAGTACTTTCTTTCGTCGTTTGCAAAAGGCGTGTTTCCATACAGAACATCCAAACCTAGAGGAAAGTGATTATCTTAATGAACTCTTTATCCTTCGCCTCGATCGGAGCATCAGAGATGCTGTCCAAGCGGCAGTATCTCTATATCACCCTCTACCAAAATATTTGCCCAGCTTGTTATGGAAAAGAGAAGCTGACCGAGTATATTTTGAACGTTGTATGGAAATTGAAAAAAAATAACAGCCTGTCTCACCTACAGGGAAGTCACCGTGACCCTGCAGTTGCGCCCTCACCTGTCCCTCATCTCTCACGACGAAAAAGAATGGCTCTACTTAATTCAGAAAGGCATAGTCACAACTGTAAGACTCCATGAAACTTTGACATGCAGTTCTCACAACACAACACTACGCGGGCGTAGAGTTGTAGTATGTGGGAATCGTCATACTAAAGTTCCATGCACCCAGCATATCGCTATTGCTGTGTAATATTCCCGATGTGACAACATTTACATCCTCCATTGTGGAAACTGTAGTTCTCCACCATGTGGTACATTGCCTTTCTCATGAACAGTCGTGGTATACTCTACGTCATGCAAGAGTCCACGGTGAATTAAGTAACGCCCTCTCTCATTACACTGAGGGAGAGAAATGTCCATCCTGTGTTAACACAGCGTAATTCATAGATATTGACAAGCACGCCACACTATTCTGGGTGACTGTGATGTACTCAAGAAGGCCCTGATGGCTGAGTTATCCAACACCAAGGCCAAAGTGAGCCTGACCTTTGCTATGCATCTTAAGCAAAACAAACTGAGTAACCAAATATCTATTTCAACCAGCTAAGAAAAGCTTAGTGTAGAACAGGTCTGGAGTTGACCTGGAAATAATGATCCCTTAACAACTCTTCCTCCTTCCACTTGATTCAAACATCAGACATTGTCCGTGAAAATGCAATATGTAAAGATTAACCTAGCAGATGAATAAGAGTAAAATCTGATCAAATCTAAAATTATTATCTTATTGAAATTACAGAGAATTGCAGCCTGTCTCACCTCCAGGGAGGTGCCCCAACTGTCCTATCAACGGAATTCTCTGCCTAATTCACATAGATGTAAGCATAGCTTGAGATCCATACACTTGCGTTTAAAGTCTGATGCATGAATAAAGTCTATTTCCCTATGCTGGATTACTAGTGATAGTTCATGAATTGGAAGTAACCAAGAGAATAAAACTTAACCCTGTTTTATTATGCTAATCAATATTTAAAACTAAATATGATATTTGTAACTTATCAAATTGATTCCTTGACGAAACATTTTAACAAATAAACCTGCAATCACATGCATGTGGACTCCTTATGTCATTAATATACCAGAGCCTAGGCTGGCATATTACTATTTTCAATCAATTGAAAACTAGAAATGGGGATCTTTGCATGAAAATCTTTACAGATGATATGCTGCTTTATTTGTTAAAATTAATCTTTAGACTAGGGCTAATCAAGTTACAATCCAATTTTGTCACTCTGTCACTAGGATTGATACAAACTGACCGGAATGAATTTAGGTTTTTGATTTTCTGTAACTCTGTTTTACAGATCGCGTGCCGATAGACATCCACCTTTGGGGGGATGTTGTCTATAAGTTGCTACTGGCTCTCAAGATATCCACCTATCTTATATTGCCTACCATAGCCAACTTGATAGATCTTCATTTGATATTCACTGGCTGATAATCTAGTAGCCCACACAGTGAACATTATTAAACAGTGAATATTACTACACTAAGCCATTAGGTCTCCAATAGGTCTTGAAATAGACACATTGCATGCTGCATGTATTTATTTCCCATGCCCTATTTCTCCTTAGTGTAGAACCCACCAAGGAACGAGGTAGCCTACCCTCTTCCTCTCTTTAGAAAGGTTTGAAAGAAATTCTCAGCTTTGACCCATCCAGTCAAAAGAATTTCTTCCTTCCGTCTTTTCTTTTCTTTTATTTCCTTTCTTTCATTTGTTTTATTCAAACGTGTTTCCCTATATTCATCATAGGAAATCCCCAACCACCAGTATTATCTAGTACATACTGAATGCCTGCTTATATTCATTTGAAGAATAAATCCATGTATTATCTCAGGAAGTTTTCAATGAGAAAATTAAATAATGGATCAGTAGCATTATCATATTATAGGTGTAGCATAGTGATATGTTCATATGCCATGAATTGCTAACATGATCTATTGCTTCCCTGAGTCCATTAGTTGTGCTTTCATCAACCACTTTTCACAATCAAAAGTTCAGCGGCACCCTTTGACCTTTTGATTGTGAAAATGGGGGGATATGTAGCGATCATGAGTATGAAAGCCCAATTAATCAGATCCAGCGATCCAGCGATCAATCTGTTGGATAATAAACATGTGATCTCTCTCTCTCCCCACTCTTCTGTATGGACACCATGCTGAGAGAGGGAAAGTATGTGCAAGCAGTCCACTGATCTGTTGACCTGTTGACACTAACGGAATGGTCTGTATTGCACAGCCTGAACGTGAAACCTTCAGATCTGCCATGCTCGCACAGTGACACACAAAAGCTATTTTGGAGTTTCCCTCATATTCACATACTGTGAATGGAACTGCTATTCCCAATCATTGCTGCTCATATTAAGGAATACTTGACTTTGTTTCCCTAATGACTTTGTTCCCCTCACAGAACTCAGAGACTAAGATCTCACAAGGAGACAGTCCATGGAATAGGACTGTGGTACCATAAATACCCATTCATATGAGCACATATGTTGCCACCACCACGGATTACCTTCTGAACATTTACTATATCATACTGTTTGATTGTCCTATTCATTCATACAATCATTCATCCGTGATTCATCTGCCATGAATTGAAAACATTACATCCACAGTACAATAAATGTTGAAATTGCAGATTGTGAAAGATCTAAGCTAGGAACATGTGCATGCTTACATCCATGCATTCCTAAGAAGACTCTGCATCACAACAAACAAGAATGCATGCTGAGAGTGCATGTTGAAAGAGCCGTCAGAGACAACCTGTCTCCAACATGCAACCAAGGATCTCCACATGGTAACTGAGATGTAGTGTGACGCAAATGACACAAACGTATATAAGAGGTAGTGAAGAGGACAAGATTCAGTGAGTTCGGAGAGGAAGTTTGGGTGGTCGTGAGATGGGAAACCACTCAACAAACGAGAACCGACCAAAGGGACCTCGCGGTCTCTAGAAGCAGAGGAGGGAGAGATGAGAGAAGGCACCAGAGAAGGAAGAACCAGAGGGAGCCAGGACAGGAGCGATGACATCGCACCCAACCGTGCCGTCCCCACACTCTGACCTGAGTGTGACCCCAGAGGTGATCCAGCTCCGGCCCTGCAGTACCAACCTAGCGGTCCCAGGTGAACCAAGGCTCGCGGTCCCAGATGACAACTAACGGCCGGGGTTCCAGACACCCGACCTGCCACCTGCAGCCTCCACCACCGACCGGCCTGCTCTCTCAACCCTCAACCGCAAGACTCAACCTCAAAGACCATCAAGTCTACCTCTCGCAAAGCTCCCAAAGGAAAGATCAACCATCATCTCAGGTTGTGTCGCATTACATCTGTTACCAGCTCATGGCAAAGGACATTATCGATTAGGATCTATCATTATCGATTAGTATCTCTCATTATCTATCTATCTATCTATCTATCTATCTATCTATCTATCTATCTATCTATCTATCTATCTATCTATCTATCTATCTATCTATCTATCTATCTATCTATCTATCTATCATTTCATTATTATTGAATTCAATTTACTATTTGTATTTTGCATGAACACTTGTTTAATTATTCTGATCCATTTTTATTGAGTTTGTATTATCATAGGTGTGATCAATAAAAGGCCTAATAATTTTTACAGACAAGTTTGTTCATTGCTCACCGTTTGAATTATTGGTTTGATGACACATGCAAAATAAGGGGGCTATGAATTAAAAAGATCTTTTCCCTTCAGATTCCTGTAGATTTGGTAAGATAAAATAATAATTGATTATTTATTTAATAATCTTTCCATTGTTTATTAGTGGTTTAAAGTTAAGGTTTAAATATAAATCAATCTTATGCTTATTCCTAAGATCATTTCAATGGTGCCCTGATGATTGATTTTGACTCTTAATCTTGAAAACTCATAATTATGAATAATTTATTATTGAGCCATAATTATTAATATCACTGATATAAAATCTACAAGTTAACTTCCCATATACACTACAGCCTTCCTAAAAGACCCTGTCAGTTCTCCCTTGGTGTTGTCTCTTAGCTGTCTCAAGCAACACTGAGCAATCTCCCTCACTCAAACATCCAGCCTCCCTTATACCAGGTGAGACCCACCCACAATGATTAGTAATTGAACAATCTACTCAAACAAGGTAAACCTGACCCATGAGATAGACCAACTAGACAATTACACATTCTCCTTCATAGACCTCAATGTTCTTCAATGCATCAAATAAATCACAAATTACAATAGAATCAGGCAACACAAATAAAAGTACATAAAGCTACACAAAGCCACACCTCCCAGGTAGCTTGATGGCAGTCAATTAATGAAGCAGCTGTGCAGAGTGTGTTTGCATTGTTCAGTTCTACATTGTGGAGTCTTCTGTGTCTATAGGGCACGGGTTGCCCCGTGACATTTCCCCCCCTTCAGATGACGCCCCCTGTGGCGTTGTCAAAAGGTCTGCTGTAGAGTTCTGTCCCAGCTCTGTAGAACCAGAGTTGGACAACCCAAATGAAAGTAAGCTTTGCCCCAAAACACCATGTCTCACCAATGGCACCAGTGCTGCCGCCGCCCCATCGCTGCTGCCGGCCGGTTCCGCTGCTCTGTAGGCGCCGAGTGTCCACTGGAGATGGTCGTTCTGGGGTTGACTCTGTAGAGCTGGGGTTGAACTCGCTGAGCTGGGGTTGAACCACATTGAGCTGGGGATGACCATGCTGTGCTGGGGTCGACCATGTTGAACTGCTGCTCCCCTTCACCTTCTCTGTCACCAGTTCCCTCTGGAGCTGCTGAACCGGCTCCCACAGGTTGCCTCCATCTTGGGAAGTGGCCGTGTCCACCCTGGGCTGGAAGCCTCTGTCGACCGCTCCCCCTGTGGCACCCTCTTCCTCCAAGAGTGTGGCTTGCTGCTGGTCCTGTTGCTGTGTAGGCATTCTGGACTGTCTTCTTCTTTTTCCTTTCTTCTGACACCACATGTGAGGTTGCCCGATTGGCAGGAGGCTCCAAGAATAGACAAAGTCCAAGAATGAAGATATTCTGTTGCATTTATTTACCTCCAAAACTGATGAGCAGCTCATAAAGTTTGGCTGTCACAGCTCGGGTCTGAGGAAAACATAATACTACAAAATAATATGGCTGAAAACAAAACAAAGAAGTAAACACTTGATAACTAAACTAAGACAAAACAACAAACCAATAAATAAAGAAACTAAACACAGGCTATGCCTTCCTAAAAGACCCTGTCAGTTCTCCCTTGGTGTTGTCTCTTAGCTGTCTCAAGCAACACTGAGCAATCTCCCTCACTCAACCATCCAGCCTCCCTTATACCAGGTGAGACCCACCCACAATGATTAGTAATTGAACAATCTACTCAAACAAGGTAAACCTGACCCATGAGATAGACCAACTAGACAATTACACATTCTCCTTCATAGACCTCAATGTTCTTCAATGCATCAAATAAATCACAAATTACAATAGAATCAGGCAACACAAATAAAAGTACATAAAGCTACACAAAGCCACACCTCCCAGGTAGCTTGATGGCAGTCAATTAATGAAGCAGCTGTGCAGAGTGTGTTTGCATTGTTCAGTTCTACATTGTGGAGTCTTCTGTGTCTATAGGGCACGGGTTGCCCCGTGACATAGAGCAGGGGTCGGCAACCCTAGGCACGCGTGCCAACGATGGCACGCCGGGTGGTATCTGCTGGCACGCGGCCAGATTCTGGGGGAAGTTTTTTTCTTATTTTTTTTTTATCTCAGTAATAATTCCTATTCCTATTGAATGTGCACGTTGTAAAATAAAAGATTACAGGCCTACTATTTCGCTAAGGCTTCAAACCGAAATTGCGATTTGATTAGCAAATTGCAACGGCCGCGATTATTAATTAATATTCAACCGGAGCGAGTCTGATCCAGACATCCAGTGTTGACACTTGCTGCGCTCTGATCAATCATAAGGGCGTGCACGCACGCGGAGCCCCGTGTCCAACTTTCCTCCAACACCAGTAAAAAGTAATCTCCTCCTTGGCATGGCGTCTGTGTCTGCCCTGCAGAACCCGCGGACCTGCCGTCATGTCAGCCTAACCAGACAACGCTGAAATTATTGCGTTTTGACTGGTGTGTGAATATTGTTAGCATGGCTAGCTTGTAGCAGAGCTATCCTTGCGCATTGCAAAGGCTGCGTCGCCTGCGCGCGTGCGTGCGTGTGTGTGTGCGTGCGTGCGTGCGCGCGCGTGCGTGCGTGCGTGTGTGTGTGTGTGTGTGTTTCTGTCAGAGCAGAAAAACGGCTTGTTGTTTGAGGGTGACCAGATGTCCCTGTTTCTGTGGACAGTCTCAGGGTGACCAGAGGTCCCTCTTTATGTGGGACAGTCACTCATTTTACTTTTCAGTCATCCCACAAATTGACACCCTGTCCCACATTGTGACTGACAGACTACAGTGGTCAATTGCCCTAATAGTCCCATTTCTGTTTTCTCTCACTGTCTCTTTTTTGCTAGATGCGTTTTAAGCCTGTTAAAATAACAGGAGAAATACAGACCAACATGAATAAATAACAAAATGATGGGCACTATTAGGACTATGTGTGGACAAATATGGCAAGAGGCATTTTTAATACCAACTTAAGTAATATATTGCTACCCGCAATTAACTGTCCGACTTTACCCTCACAAGTAATAGGCCTACTTGTCCTCAAATGAAGAGTTTTGGTCACCCTAAGTCTAATATGGCCTAAGCATGACATATAACTGCAGAAAATGGACATTAAATATGTAAAAACCGTGAAAATGCTCCATTTATTGACTCTAGGCATATATATATATTTTTTTAATATATTGTAAATTTTACTGTGGCACTCGGAGGGTCAACGAAAAAAATCATGGCACTTCATGTCGAAAAGGTTGCCTACCCCTGACATAGAGTATAATAGAAATCACACTCATACAGAATATGTGGTGCTGTACTGTACTTGTGAGGCACGCACACGTGTGTGTGTGTGTGTGTGTGTGTGTGTGTGTGTGTGTGTGTGTGTGTGTGTGTGTGTGTGTGTGTGTGAGAGAGAGAGAGAGAGAGAGAGAGAGAGAGAGAGAGAGAGAGACGCCGCACAACAGTGTCAATTGGTCAAGAGCCATACCTAACCAACCAAATACATTTTTGTGCTTGGACAGACAGGGACAGACCGAGCTAGGGATAGTTACTTAAAGGGGAATTCCACCCATTTTCAACATTTTTTTGAGAGCGTACAAATGGAACCAGAGGAACCCTAACAGGTCCATTTGGTTCCACTTGTACACCCTCAGAAAAAAAATATCCTAAAAGAAAAATCATTAGCAGGGTGAACACAACTTGATGATGTCATCAAGTTGTGTCTCACCATGTTAATGTTTTTTTAGACCTCCATTTCTAGGAAACACAGAATGGTTTAATGAGTCCATCACTCCATTAAACCAATAATAGGGACAAAACACAATACATACATGCATGCATGCATACATACATGATGCTTGCAGGTCGTCTATTTTTGCTATTTGTGTGTAACATAGAATGATGATGGGGCATTTACTGTATTTCCAATACCAAAGTTTAAATACAGAAATAAGAGGTGTGAAAATATAGTGTTCCTCTCCATCATCAAGGTTGCCCACCCATGCATTAAAAAGATAGAAGCTAATATTGCTTGTTTCAGGCAGAGACTAATAGGAAATGAGCTTAATAGGCCCTTTAATGTTGATCAAATGCAATTTTCTCATCGCCTTCATGAATAAATAAGCCTATGGCTTTGTGATTAACCATCACATGGCATTTTCGTTGACCTTGGGTGGATAAGCTGGGGCAATGACAAATGCCTGTGTGATAGTATTTAACCTTTAAAATATTATTATGAATTATCTGTACTATAAAGCCTGATCAACATACAGTAGGAAATCACATAGCCATGTTGCCTTATGGTATTTGGCAGACTGGTTTTCACAAGCCGCCACTGTGCGCATGTACAAGTCCGCATGTACAAGTATTGCATCCAGCAGTTGTGTATCAGAGCATATCATGCTCTTCAGAATCATTTTGGATGGCAAAATGCAGGTGGAAAAGACAGGCCATTTTAATGTCAAATAGTTAATAATGTTAGTTTATTATACTTCTTACTGTAGATTGACATCTGTGGCATAAATGTTAACATCCATTACTGCGCATGCACACACACACACACACACACACACACACACACACACACACACACACACACACACACACACACACACACACACACACACACACACACACAAAGCCTGGGTCATTCAAACTCCATGAAAATGATAAAATATTCTTTACTCTCTCTCTGAAGATGAATAAAGACTCGCAAATAACTTGCTTCCAATTTGGCAAAGCTGAGAGCATGTTAATGTGCCTGGGAATAGAAGAACATCCAAACATTTTTTTTAAAAGATGTCTACTTGGCTAGGCTCTGTTTCCACGTATCCAGTGAATGTTTGATGATACTTTAATTAATTTATGATTTGGACAGCATCTAAGGATGTCTGATGGGCAAAGATGTTTTAGAGCTTGACTGCTTGACTGTGTGAGGGGGCGAAGGGCAGAGACATCCTTCTATGACTACAAACGTAGATCTGAGGTACGGCAGTTGAAAACATTCCACCAGTAGAAACCTTGCAAGTAGGCTGCCAATCATAGATGGATGGGGTGAGGTAATCAGAATTTCACCTTGATTAGCCTATCTCTCAGTGGATTCATTGAACGTTACATCATAGCCTGAATTTCTGTTGTTACTAGGCTCCTATCACAGGGGTTTTAAGGAATTGACTATGAAGCTACCTGGTGTCATGAAGGCTGTAAATGAATTGCTGTAGAATATAGGGCTGCAGGCCATGCGCGTTTCATCATCGGCATCAAACCTGGAAGTTGTGGGAATGATGAGTGTCAAAAAACCTACTTTCTGGCCTTGACATCCCATCAGAAAAGTCCTATCTGATTGTATTAAATCATATCAAACAGCGTTAAACTCGCTTTGACACTCACTTTATGTATATACATACACTATATTTGCATGCACTATATTTGTTTAACACATTAAGAGCTCAAGGAAGAGATGATTTGTCTAAATAAACAAACAAACAAATCAAACACACTTTTCAATTCGCTATTATTTAGAACCATTGTGTCAAATTCTAGTAGAGTTTTCTGAACTGTCCATAATGGGCTAAACTACAAAGACACTTGAAATTCTTCAGTAAGGAGGAATATATCTTGTTTTAATGTAGGAGCTCCGTTACAAAGTATTAGCAGAGGTACAAATGGCCATCTGAGTAGACATCTGTCTGCTGCAAAACTGTAAAAAAAAAAATATATATATAGATGCAGAGCCAGCTTTGACTGGCGCAGATGACTGTCAATCAATTTGCACTGAAGGTTTGACTGTTGAGCAGTGTTGGGCAGTAACTAATTTTAGATTACATATTACTGTAATATTATTACTTTTGCTCCAAAAAGTAAAGTAACGAGATTACTCTGCAAAAATGGGTAATAAGTAACGCATTACTTTGCAAGTAACGCCAAGTTACTTTTTTTAAAATGAGCTTGTTGTTGCATGCAAAAATAGAACAGATGTACAAGCTATTGACAGGTACTGTAACAACAGAGATGTGCAGTAGATTGTAGATCCAGTCCACACACTGCATCCTGCGCAGTTATGTACACTACAAATCGCATTGCTGCTTTATTTTGTAATAACTGGATTATGTTGTACTTCTCTAATTTTTCAAAAGCGGTGTGAACTTGGGAAAGTAATAACGTAATATGTAATAAATTACTCTTCAAATCCAGTAATAAGTAAAGTAATGATATTACTTTGTCTAAGGGGTAACGAGTAAAGTAAAGAAGTTACTTTCCTTAGTAATATAGACCAACACTGCTGTTGAGTGATGACTGCCCTGGAATGATACACACGCACGGTGCAGTGCACCGACGTACACACACAGACACACACAACATGCACACAAGCCCACGATAAGCAGACACAAAGGTGTCTTTCAAGGATGAACCTTGCTGTTGGCTAGCCGACATGTACTGTAGGCTAATTAGTGGTCAACAGTTTCAAGAGCAGAGGAACCAGAGGGATATGACTAGGCAAAGGTGTGTCGGCCAGACTATTTCAAGAATTACCATCTACCGGTAAATCTCTTTTTACCTCCCCAACCCACTTTCTCAGTCTCGCGCATAGGCACGCGCACACACACACACACACACACACACACACACACACACACACACACACACACACACACACACACACACACACACACACACACACACGCACACACACACACACACACACTTAAAACTACTGACTTGCCAGGAGCCTCATGCTGTAGTGTATGCTGTATACAGTATAGTAGTGGATTAATTTTCCACTTCCGCCTCCCACCATTCATATGACGACTAAACACCATCACACTCGAGAGTCCTTAGGCTAAAAGACAAAGAAACACGTTCTGTCAATAAAGTGGGCACAGTGACTGACCTCTATCTGAGTCAGCAAACAGAGCCAATTGCCTCATGTCTGCCTGCATGCCAAAAGAGTTATGTCCATCCCTAAGGATAAATACACATGATGACAATATGCCAAGCGCAGCAGTGACTATGACAGAGATGTGTTATACTGCTAAGTGTGCATGACATCTCATGATGGCCCAACCACACGTTACAGTACATTTCACAGTTTAAGAGGCACTAGAGAATGATGAAACACGGAAGGCTAATGATGTCATATACACAGACAGCACACATGCCTGTGGTAGGGAAAGGCTATAAACATTGGTTTTCCAGCATGTCAATTACATTTTTGGGGCATCTGTAGGTATTTGTATAACAGTGCCTCCTGACCACGGATAAACAAATATCCGCCTAAACATACCTGCCCATAACAAATCCCATAATCACATTCAGTGATGTAGATCCACTGCATCCTGCATCCATATACACAATTTATAGATCAGGGACCCATTTGGACAGTAAGCTATGCATGCCACTACTGTAAACAGCATGTACAGTAATGTTAATCCTCCATGTTCATTTCTTTAAGATAGGCCTACATTTCTATATGAATATAAATACATTAACAATATAAAACACCACACATGCTGCAATTTGTGTAAAAAAAAGAAAAAGAAAAACGACAAAATATGACTCCTAGCATTGCTGTAGTGGGACTCATCAAATGTCCCTGGGACCCATCTAAAGCACCCTCCCTGCATCCCAGGGCTCATTAGATTGAAAAACTATTTACGTTGTGCATCACTGCATATTATACAGCAATACTAAAAATACCTGCATGCCACAAACTCCATGAGCAAATCATACATTATACTATAACAAAACAAAATTTGTGAAGGAATGGTTACTGACTGTGTAGTGAAAGCTGTATAGTTATGAATTTGTGACTATTTGATTTCTACAGTATGTAAAGTACTTGGTGCTTAAGTGTGCTGGTTTCCTGACCCTGGGCTCCATGACACAAATTCCAACAATCCAGTGTAATGTTATGTGTGTAATTGAATGTGATTGTTCATCTAAAAATACATTGCCATCTTCGTGCCAAATACTCGTGGAACCTTTGACAAAGTTCAAGTAAAAAATACAATGGAAAAAGTATTAATTAACAATACAGAGTTACAATTAACACCTGCAATTTCCCCACAAACAACACCAACGACACCAGGGAAACCAAACACATAAAAATTGTTGAATTCTTACGAATCTCTTTGACTGTAACCCCCATCCCCCAAATAGAAGAAAAATATGCATTTTAATCTCACCTCCTACATAATCCTGTTCCGCGAGTCAGCGCAGAGAACTGTCACAATGATTAGCTCATGCAAATTGGAGATTTACAACAAAAAGTTAACACTGCAAAATTTTCCGTGCTAATTTAATTCTGAAAGTACAAATGGAAACAAATGGACCCATAATTAACACTCAGGACTTTACACAGAAGATGTGTTAAAATAACTACAGCAGCCTAAGACATAACAGTGTCATCCTGACGTGGCTACAGACTGATGGATGGGTGAGCATCCTCTGACTGACACCACACACAGGCAGATTACAACTGGGTTGTTAGCATTACTAATTAGGCATAATTGAGTGCATTCTCTTTCCCATCTCCCAAGGGCCATATCTAACCTCTGTCGTATTTATGCAAAGGTTATTTGAAGACATTAAAAATCCAATTACACGTAACACAAGCACACGTTTTTTATGTGGATCGTCAATGGGCTAAAAAATATTTGATGCATTACTTTAAGTCCATCCAGCTGATCTGCATCAAACAGAATTTTAAAATAATGTGTAAACTTTTCTACTTGGCAAAAAGTAGCCATGCATGTTCTTGCCTACAAAAGAGGGCAATTTAATTGATGTATTTTAATTAAAGTTAATTTAGATTAGCTGATCGTCCGTCCAATGTCCTTACTCTGATTCAGAAAAGCCTGCAGCAAAACGATCCTGAATAATGGTTACCCGGAAACAATTCAAAGGTTACAGAATAATAGACAAGTTTCAACCATATGTTCAACCCGTTCCCATCAAGGAAATGTGTTCACACACATGCACGCACACACACATACACACACACACACACACACACACACACACACACACACACACACACACACACACACACACACACACACACACGTCAAAGATGCTCTAGTGTTGAAAATATCATCATACCCAAAGTGAATTTTAATTAAATGTTCTATCCAACCAGAATTATTGAATTATGTAGATGACTAAAATAACAACATTGCACTATGACTGTACCGTACGCAGATAATAAGTTAACACACACACACACACAAAACGCCCCTGCTGTGTGAAGCTGTGATCAATAGAGAATAGCTCTAAAATACCGGAGAAGCTATGCCTTAATACATTTAGAGATTCACTACTTGTGTCACTCTGTGTCTGATAAATTATCCAGCATAGAAGCCGGCATTACTTTGAGCATCAATACTTTGAGGAGTGAGTTGTAATTCCATTCTGCAAAGAAAGAATCTGGAGGAGAGACAGCCAGTAGAGTGGACAGCATAGAAACTCCACAGACAGGAACACTGGCAATCTCTGGGGAGAACATTGGTAGTGGACTCTCGTATTGACTGACTTGCCTTTTCTTCACGTGTCACTGTGTCAATGTGCAAACATTTTTTTTATTAGTGGCTGGAATACCAGAATACTTTGACTAAAACATTTTCTCTCAATTTAGCTCTCTTTCCTTTTCTCTGTGTCTCACCATGCTTTTTACTTTTGTGTTTTGCAAGGCTTAGGATATGAAGAAAAATCTGTTGAAAACTCCCCATAACTGTTTTTGTACACTACACATATACTGTATAGTCTCTCTGCATATATATAAAAAAAGAAAATGGTATGTTTCACAACCAACTTATGCCCTATATACTTCATTGTGTAACAAATAGTACAAAGATGTCCATCACTAAGCAAAAGATTGTGAACTCGTAGCTATTTTTGGTATTTGGTATTTGGAAATAAAGCCTACCATATTGTCCCAAATATAAGACCACTCTGGTTATAAGACATTCCCCATATTTCAAGGCTCATTTGTGGGGGAAAAAACATTGAATGTCAAATATTATAGCCCCGAAAATAATACAACCCCAATTTCTTTTAAATTTCTAACGTAAAAAGACGTAGTGGTGTATTCAGGCCAATTGGGTATTATGCCTAATGGCCTACCTAGTAGTAGGTATGCCAGGGTCAAATGGAACATTCTTGTACACATCTTATTCGCACGCTCTTCTTTAGAACTTGTTTCAAATTACAGTTCTCAAAATGTGTGTACCTTCAAACTGAATTATTTGATACATTCTGATGAGTAAATTAATGTTGTTGATCAGGTTAACCACTTAAACCCAATAATACTTGGATGAGCGGGGTGCCCTTAGGGATCTATCATTAGACACCTCATTCGCCCTCTGTACCAAATCTCTTCACTGAAAAGAGCTGATCTACAACACTGAATGCCACATTATACATGTAGATCTGTTATTTTCACCAAAAGCCTATTTATTTGCATATTACGATGACATGCTCAAATGCAAAGGTTCATGTGATAAATAGGTGAGGGAATTGTCAGTCAGATTGCGTGCGCACGCGCGCGCGCACACACACACACACACACACACACACACACACACACACACACACACACACACACACACACACACACACACACACACATATAGAGGGTATGATCAGTGTGACATTCCTTGCAAGAGAGTGATTTTGCTTCCAGCACTGATGAGATTCTTGTCTGTGGATGGCAATAGAGGAATTCATTCATTCTAGGCAACTGCAGCTTCTGACTAACTTAACTTCTCATGAAGCAGGCCGTTTACTGGACTGGCTAATCTGCTTTCCTGCTTTGACCATGAATGTGATTACCACCACACAGCAGATAATAAAACCTCTGTCTGTGCTATGCCAAAGAGCATGATTTCAAAATCTAGGTTGTAGCCTTTAGAAATTGTAACAAATCCATACCAAAAGGCACACTCGGTGCTGCGAGCATACAGCCCCCTGCTGGTAAACAAAATTATACAGTGTGCGTTTGATCCACTTAACCGAAGCTGTTGAATATGATCAACAGGTAGACCCATCCTGAGTTTGATGTGGAGAATACTGGAGTAAACGGCAAAGTAATCATCCCGTTACACTGTTCCAAACCCTGTATTTCACTATAGTTGCATTTGCATAGTTGAATTTACAACACAGATTAATCATATTTAATGCTGTGAAAATAGTGTAGCCTGTTTAATTGATGAATAATCATTGACTGACTGATGTGAGAATATTAGATTGATTGCATGTGGTGCAATCAAGTAGCTTATAGTTTTCTAGTGGGTAATGCAAAACTTTTCCAGTCATCGAAAGAAGCATCAATATCAAGTACTACATTAAACTGTTCATTTGGTACTGCAGTTCCAACAGGTGAACAATATCCATGTTTGTAGTTGTCTGCTTCTCAGAAGTTATAGTGAAATAGAACCGCATCCACGACGACTTTGACACTAGACAGAGGCACCAATAACTTTGAGCAGAGATTAAAATGTTCGTTTGGTTAGTAGTTAGTTCAGAAGTTATACAACGTGTTGAAAGTAGACAGCTTCATCATGGGCATCTTCCTTTAGCGCACGTTATAGCACACAGGACAGGCAATTCAATATTTCGGGGATAACTAATTCAGCAATTAGCCTATATACTAAAGGTATAGCCTACAGCCTACAGGTTTGTCTGTTTTGTGGAATCGCAAGGTGTAATCTCTTTAGATAGCATGATTGTGCATTCTTTCACATATTTCAGTTTGGGAAAAAAAGCTTGTTTTGGCAATCAAAATGGGAAGCTGAGGGAACTGGAAATTCAAAAGCGCGTAGGGATGATATAGTTCAGGGGTTTTCAACCTTTTTCATACCAGGACCACTATTTATTCAGCATTTGAGCCACGGCCACCATTTGATGACATTTTAGCCGCAAAGACCTAAAACTAAAGAATTCTTTTGGTTTTGCTCACAATTCCAGGCTGGATTTTGCAAAACAGTGTAGGCTAGACTTCTTAATTAAATCGTGGAGAGTGTGAAAGAGAGTGTGAAAACGAAACTAAATGGACCCGCAAGGGTCCATTTGGTTTAATTTTTACATTCTCAAGAGTTACATCAGGTTAACCAACTTTCCATAATTTAGCCTGGGGACCACCTGGAACCCTCTTAAGGACCACTGGTGGTCCCCGGACCACCTGTTGAAAACCCCAGATATAGTTTATTACACCTGTCATGTTCATGTTGTGAGTGCATCTTTTTTACATTTATTTTTATGTCATTTTATCTGTTACAAACAACATGTGTGTAAGCTATAGGAACGAACCCTCCGAGTGATGCTTACCTGATATTTCTTGATGAGGTACATTGACGAGGCTGAATCCCTTAGCCGTGTATGCTTGTCTAACCTCGCCACAGCTCCGCGCTTTACTGTCACCGCCGAACGCCGCGGACAGCACCGAGAAAGTGCATAAGAGTATTCTCCACATCGCATACATCAGTGAATAAATCCCCGCGAATGTTGTTGTGTGAGAGAAATACAAAATCAAATAAATCCCGTCCGTGCAAAAAAAATCCAAAAGGTAGAGCGAGAGCGAGGACAGGGACGGAATCTGATCCGTCACCACTCCGTGATTGTAATGTCAGGGGGTTGATGAACCAAAAATCACATCATCTCTCACTTTAGATGCGTCCTCCTCCACCTCATTGCAAAAAGCCCCCGACGTTGTAGTCGCTTCTCCTCCTCCTCGAAAAGAAACGCCTCGAGTCCAGTGACCCAGCTTGAACAAAATCCGTGTTCCGTGCAGCCCGACAACTTCTCTCGTACACACACGCACACAGGACCACAGGAACCCTCCCGGACCACTGTGTTTCTGTCAACGTGGGGAGACCGAAAAAAATCCAGCGAAGACACCATGCACGCTGCTGCACTACGAGTTGAGCCAGTGTAGCGCACCAGCAGCCAGGGCAGGGCAAAACATGGAATGGATCAGCATGCATGCAGTGCATCCACAGACACGGACGCGTAAAGCTATACGCATGCATTATTTTGTCATTTTATTTGGCTATGCCCACCATAGCGTTTGTAAATACAATGAAATACATAGTTGAACATAATTATATAAAAAGCATGCGCAATTAACGTTTACCAACTAGTCACTCACAGCCCATTCAGAGAATCTGTTAGATGCCAATTTGCTTCAGAAAGCCTACTTAGGTCTATGTTTGTTCACATATGAGCTTGTCTAGAGCTAAATACTCTCCCAAAGAGGACAGTTCCCAAAGAGGACCGACAGGACATCTCACCTGTCCCCATTTTGTCGATTTTTCCTTTTCTAACTTATGGGGGGTGTGAATCTATTTTTGAGAAAGAAAAATATATATTTTTGAGAAAGATAATAATAATAATTACCCTATTCAAAATGAAGATTTGTAATTCTCTCAACTGACCATTGCATCCTCACAAAGTATAGTATGTTTTTTCAACTTACTAAAAAGCTGGAGAGATGGTTAGACCGTTGGACCCATATGGGTCATAAGGATGCACCTTTGACCTGCTTTTTATAGCGCCACCAAGAGGCTGATGACAAATATAACCGCAAACTTTTCACATTGGCCTATTATAGCGCCACCAATAGGTGGGTTTTTGCTAAACACATTTTGAGGAAAAATGCCTCAAATATTTCAATGCACCCTTTTCACATTGGCCTATGTCACCACCAGAAGGCCACAACCCAACCATGGAGACCTGTGCCCAAAGGGCACTTTTTCTATTTTATTTGATTTCATTTCATTTATTTATTGTGCATTTACAGAAAACGCCATTCTATAACCCCATTCACACAAGAAATGATGTAACTGCATGTTCCTGCTTGTATGGGAACAAAATGTTACCCAGCTATTAAGCTCTACTAAATACATTGTTTGCTTCACTTTCACCACTGTTGACAGCCTGAGCCTAAAAGAGCACATGACGTAAAATGCAACAGGACCTATAGCATATACTGTACTGTATGTATTCTAGCTTTCCACCAGGGAGTAGGCCTACTATCAGCCAGTTGAGCCCCCTGCTATAGAAATACCCTTTATTTCTCTGGAATTGATGATTTGTGTTCAATTCAGTGGCCTTGTTAACCACTCCCCCTAGAAATCCCACTGCATTGAATATGCCACTGCATTGAATGAATTTCAATGGGTACCAAGCTATAAATACATATATGACCACATCTTGCCTTTTTGTCCTTTTAGAATTGTTTACTTGCTGTACTGTTTGCAAATAATTAAATACAAAACACTCAGCAGTAGCCTACATTACCTGTATATTTTATGTTGGCATTAGAGTAGGTGTCATTAAAATAGGTTTCAATCATATGGTTTCAAGGCAGACAATGCATTTTGCTGGTTTAACATTTTTCTCATTTTTTATAAGCAAAACAATTCAATAATGTGTGAGCTATTGAGCTCCCAGCACTAAAATATAATATAAAAAGACACAGCCAGTGATGCTATTCTTCACACAAATTGTGGAATGCCCTAAGGATTCGAAAACATTGAAAAGAAGTCACCTTACCAGGCAACATTTTAAGGTCACTTCTGATTAGGAGTGGGACGTGCCTGCCTGCCTTTATTTTTCCATTTGAGACAGAGCCAATATGTACTTGTCTGTCTGCTCAACACTGCCATAATATTGTCAGGCATTTCCTCACCTTATGGTTAGTCAGAACACAATACAGATACAGTATGCTAATTATATGCCAGGTATGACAAAAGCAATACAGTATTAAAACAAAACAAAAGGAACAAGAAAAGAGAAATGCATCCATGCAGTACTTGTTCTTGCATTGAGGGCAGACTTGCATGACCTGTGTTGATTTCAGTCTAAATGTTTCAAAACAAGAAGTAGTGTGTAGTGTCTATAACAGTGTCCTCCCCATCAAGCATTTAGCTATGGATAGTAAGATACAATTGTACTATGTGTGCAGGTTGTGTACAAAGCTGCACAATCCGGTGTCTGTGTGCTTGTTTGGTGAAGCGTGCACACACACACACACACACACACACACACACACACACACACACACACACACACACACACACACACACACACACACACACACACACACACACACACACACACACACACACACACACAGAGAGAGAGAGAAATGCACACATGCATCATATCTTATTTTACATTTAGTTTCCAACAGTTTGTAGTTTGTGTCACTAAAAATAGGTAGTTGACATTTCTTTGTCATGATATGTTAGTCAACGAAATCAACACTGAGCAGAGGTGTAGCAGAGATGCTCAACTGTGGCTAATGCTCTAAGCTAATAAGCTTTTGCTAATGAGGCCTAGAGATGTTGGCCAGAAGGTGATCCCGGTAGTTGATCGATAGTGCACAATGAGGAGTCAGCATGAGGTTCATCATGACTCACCCTTCCTGCACCACTGGGAACAGTGAGTTTTCAGTATTCAGGCCTGCTGTTCCGATGGCAGATTCCCTCCTCAGAAATTGTACTTCCGCTTTCTTTGGGGAATCTGAGGTTTCAAAGTTAAATTCTTTCATAACTGCTACAGTATACCCTTGGGTGATTATATTGATTTGCTGAGGATCATTTCTGTCAGTAGCCTAATGGCGAAATCTCTTTATGTTCAATAGATAATTGGATTCTGGGTTGGACAGACAGAAAGACGGATAGAATCACCACCTAATGTACATACAGTACAGTACTGAATTGTCAGCCCACTCCTTTTAAATGCTTTGAAGACATGGATAACTCTTGCATACAGATGTAAGGAGAATGAGTCCCACTGGATAAGAACCATTCAAGTGATGTAATCATCACTTTGAAAGGCTCTGGGACGAGAGATGAAAGGGGGTAGAATCAGGGGACACAAACTCAGAGGTGTGTGCAATTTTAGCTCTTTGAAGATCATTTATTACAAAATTTCCCTCAACTCCTATTTACTTGCTTACGCTTTATTACCCATTTGTCTCTAATCTGCCTAATGTGTTTCCTGAAACACATGATGAAAAAAGTGTACAGAAAGGAAGATAACACACATTCATCACAATAAATGTACAAATGTATATCTTTGTTTTTGTGTGCGTGGTTACATTACAGTGATGGATTAGTTTTGTTACAGTGACTTCTATGCATGTGGGAAGTGGTACTGTAGTGGTGCAGTAACATTCCGTGTCACAGTTTGTGTGCGAGGTGTAGGCTACGTAGATTAAAAATAAGGTCACTTTGCTCACATTAGCAGAGTGAGCTACAGATGAATAATTAATCTAGTATTTATAATTCATGGATGTTTAAGACAAATATGTACAATTACTGCAAAATCATACTGCTTTCCCCAGTTATGAGACCATGGCTTATTGCAACTTGTGCTACAGTATCTCTGGGAGAGTATAAAATAGTAATGATAATCATTTTGAGAGGTAGGGATTAGGGGAGACTAAACATAAAACTATATAAGTGTGCAAGTCAAAAGGCATGTTATGTTCTCTATAAATACAGAACAATCTGAATTTTGCAATTTGCGGAAGTTTCTTACGGTTTAACTGAAAACCGTATTCCTATGAAAGGTTCTTTTTCGTCAGTGTACCAGGCTAATCAGTCCAATATTTTTGTCAAAATTAAGAAATCTTAAGAACTAGTGGCAGGGCAGTAAAATCTGCTGTAAGTGTTCATGCACTTGAAATAATGAATCCTACTGATGTTTGCGACAATATAAGACCTTTTCTTTAAAGGTTCTCAAACCTTTTAGCTACTGCCAGAACAATCTGATGTCTGCCCAAGATCCAAAGTAACTAATGAAAATATAGCATCTCAGCTTGTATAATTGCCATTTTCAGTACACAATTATGGGAATTCTTGGATTTTATGAATATATTTTGAATAATGTGTGCATTTTACTTGTTTCTTATGTTCGCAAAAATATTGTTTGGTGGGTAATAACACAAACATGTAGGAATCAAAAGTAGATTTAAGCTTAGGTGATGTAGTTGTAAAGTGCCTGCACACCACGACAGAGGATGTGGTGTATCCACAATTGGTCCGTGTTTTGAGGAGGGAGGGTGGACAGGGAGGGTGATTTTTGTCACTGGCAATTAGTGCTCCTGATGGAGCCTCCTCTGGCAGGTCAGTAAATAGGATACATTACAACTGCAGTGTCTGACAATACATGTCTGGAGGACTAAATTGGGGAGAAAAATGGGTAAAAAGAAGAAGATGGAATGGTATATATATTCTCACAACCTACAAATGGGTCCCAAACCAGAGTTTGTGACTGTTAGCATAGCCACATGCCCAAATGTGATGTCCTCATCACATTGTGAAGTTGTTTTTTTGTGCAAAATCAACACTTACAATTAAGCCCTATAGTTTGACATGTCACATCTGCATAACTCAAATTTGAACATTTTGCCATGTAATTTTCAATGGTACCCCAATGTTCAACGTCCCCTCAATTTGCCACAATCCAAAATACTCTTATATAACCATACATTTTGAGCGGTGCCCAACTGCTTGTAATGTGCATACAGACATTGCAATGTCTTGCAATGTCTGTATGTATGTCTTGTCCGTCCGTCTGACCGTCCGTCCGTTCCAGCCTAGAAAGCTGCAACACAGTAACTTGGTAGTTTCTCGACCATTTTCGCAATGGGGTCGGCACCCTTACTGTGTCGCTGGATGTTCCTAACTGCTCCATTAAGTACTGTAGCAATGTGTATGTATGTCTCCGTGTCCGTACACCCGTTCCAGCACGGACAGCTGCAACACAGTAAATGGTCATTTCTTGACCGTTTACTGTGTTGCAGCCGGAAGTGGGAATTGGTGCTGCAACCGGACCAGCACCCTGACCACATTCTGGGGTGTCTGGATGTTCCGGGAACCCCCCACACGGTAACTCTCTCATTTACTGGCGCTTTCGGATGCACGGCATGTTTCTGGGGAGGGGGGTGGATGTGGTGTGGAAACCACAGGGACCCCAACATTGAGTTGCACTGCTCACTTCACACAGCTGTGATTTTAATACATTATTTGGATGACCCTATTAGGATCATGAAAATCCTTGAATGATTACTATTGCAATTTTATTATGGGTCACTTGCCCATCTAGGCGTTGCTATAGTCACTGCCCTGTTTTGGGGCTGGCACACTGGCGCAAGACATGCAGTGGATGGATGAAATAACAATTGTCTGAGGTGCATTGGATTTGGTGATTGTGGGATTTATCAAGCAAGTCAAGGGGAGCAGTAGAGCATGTCAGGTGCAAATCTAAACTGTAGCACACTGCAAACTTGGAGGACCACATTTATGCTGTTCGATGAGACATCCAAAATTTGAGGGTGGCCTCAAAGGGACTAGCCCAGACAAAAATAGCAGCTCTACAACAGTATAAGCGACTATTTAATGCATCTACTAATTGATTTAGTGTATTATTTTATACAGTTCAGTATATTATGCATGTATGAAACAATCATTGTAAATAAAACTATTATCAACCAATTATTCAGTTAATTTATATCGCAATGAACAGTCTACAGCATTACTATCTGCTATTTACCTTTTGACAGTCTTTCTGTGTGGGCTGTGTGCCATCCCTGTGCACATTAAGGAAAATTAAGGTGTTTTACAATAAATATATTACAATAAACTATTTCAATTTGACAATTGACGTTGAAGTGGCAAATTTGTGTCCACAAACGCAAATTTGTGTTCATGCTTTAATGGCGTTGACTTGCTGCTGACCACATTAGTCATTCATAAACAATATTCCAATACTCTATACTCTCCAATACTCAACAGGTGGTCTGGGGACCACTAGTGGTCCCTCAGAGGGTTCCAGGTGGTCCCCAGCTAAGTTGGTTAACCAGATGTAACTCTTGAGAGCGTGCAAATGAAACCAAATGGACCTGCAAGGGTCCATTTGGTTTCATTTTTACGTTCTCATTTTTACACTCTCAAGAGTTAAAATATTCATCATCTGAATTAGCCCAAGTCTACACAACTATAAGATGGACAAAAGCAAAAAGAAATCTTTAGTTTTGGGGTCTGTGGGCCTAAATGTCCTCAAATGGTGGTCCGTGGCTCAAATGCCGAATAAATGGTCGGCCCTGGCATCAAAACAGGTTGAAAACCCCTGCTCTAGCAAGGATGTTGTCAATAGCTAACAAGTCCGACTGCAAGGCCACACTATATTGTTGCACTGGCCTTTTCAAGTTTTTGAGAATTTCTTAAGGATACAGAGTTTTGAAAGGATATTGTGCCAGCTTGTGTGTGGCACCATGTCGGCTACAGTCAGCAGGGTAGCGATGCATGCATAGTCTCCATCTACAGGGGCCTCCCAAGGGTCACGGACAAGGTCAGAGACAGAAATATAAGGCTGGTTGGGCACTGTGTCAGGCACTACTGATAGAGAGCCCACTGACACTGTGGGTAGTACTAGTGCGGCGTCACAGCAGAGCTAACAGCACTGCAAAGCTCTGGGCACTGAGGCTAGTTGGTGGGAGTAGAGGGCAGTGATCCAGGAGATCTGAATTTGTTGGCAAGTCTGCACCCTTGCATCACTTCCCAGTCAGTTGAGACATGTCCAGTTGGACATGGACAGAGCCTCCCTCTGAATGCCATCATGCACAATTGCACATAGTGTGTGTGTGTGTGTGTGTGTGTGTGTGTGTGTGTGTGTGTGTGTGTGTGTGTGTGTGTGTGTGTGTGTGTGTGTGTGTGTGTGTGTGTGTGTGTGTGTGTGTGTGTGTGTGTGTGTGTGTGTGTGTGTCTGTGTGTGTGTGCGCGCGCACGCATGCGTGTGGCGTGCATGTGTGTGTACTGTAGCTGCCGGGGTGCACATAAGTGGTGCTCCGGTGCTCAGGAGCACCAAAAATCCTACAATGAGCTGTCAATCAAGGGGTGGAAAGCTCCTTTGAGCACCACACAGCTGGGGCTCATAATGACTGCCCGACTGGGCCAGTAAAAAAAAAAAAACTTGAAATAATTCTAACTAAAGTCTAAAATACTACTAGCATTTTTAATGTATGTAGAATGCAGGTAGTACTACTACTACTAGGCTAGCCACTATTGCAACGCCCAAACTATCACCCTGTACTGTAATACTGTACATTGATCGGGTTGCACGGAGTGGAAATAAGGGGTCCCAGGGCCCAGCGATGCGGGTCACCACATTTTGGGAGCACCAAGTAACATCCCTAGGTGCTCCTCTGAGTACTGGACCAAAGTAGTTATGTGCACCCCTGCATATACCCTATGTTTTACTGGGGTTCAAACTGGCACAATGGTGAGTTATTGCTAAATTCACTCTGATCCATTGTAAATTATAGTGGCCTCTCTCTATATACTGTAAGTCTCATGCACCGAAGGCCTGGCTACTTGAGGAAAGTACTTTAAGAAAAACAATATGAGCACATCATATAGGATAACTGATAACTATTTCAGGAGGATAAATGAACTAGACCACACAGTATATAGGACCGCCAAGGAACATCTTAATATGTTCCAAATGCTTATCCAGGTTGAACCAGCTGAAATTGACTACTGGTACACCTTCTTTAAAATTATCACACACCTTTTCATCTACTAAGAGAAAAATGTAAAAAAAAAAAAAAAAAGCTATTTTACGAAACCACACCTGCACCATTTTAGACATGTAGTGTGGAGCTCGTGTTTCCACTAAGGAAAGTAGGCTTTCTAATCGCAAAAGCTGTGTTTGTTTTCATGAGTAGTTAAAATGTTCTTTACATTTCCACATAAGAAGAGAGGCTGGTCAATGTTACATGACAGCAGAGAGACAGTCCTGCATTGTGCATGTTCTCTGCTGTGTGAATGTGTGAATGCACTCCACATTGTTAAAGAAATTGTTGCTATGCAACATTTGCCATATTCCACAGGAACATTCAAGAGCGACAAGCATGTTGTGAACTCTCATTCAATGCATGGCCTATAAGTGACCACCACCAACTTCTCTGGACATGTGAATCCTGCCCTTGCAGAACCCACACTGGCACCTAGTTAGAGGAGGAAGGTCACATGCCAAGGAATGTGTGAGAACAGAAGTGACATGGAAGGTGAGGTTAGAAGGAAGAAGGAAGGTGACATGACAAGGTGTTGACAATGCAAAGGTGCAATTATCAGCAGGCTGCCACTATAGTGACAGCCTGCTGGTATAAGACATACACAAACATAGTACAGGACAGAATATACAGTATTTACAGTATAGTACACACATTTTGACCCACAGTTTAAAGAAGAGGGATTTTAAACATTTAGGCCAAGGACACCAGGCTGAGGCATCTCCACTAGATATAATATATTTTATAAAGACGTGTTAGAGATACAATGTTTTCATAGATTTCGGGTTATTGAAGGATTTAGGGTGTTCGGGGTCGAGCCCTTCATTGGGGCCGTACTAGTACTAGCAGGGCATTTGGCGCTGTGCTGCCTTTCAGATGGGGACTGTACGTGGATGCATTCCAGCAGAGACCCTTTCTTGTCATTTTATATGCTCTATTGTATGCAGCATTCAGGTGTCAAAGCCATCAATTCTGTCAGCTAGGGTCTTGGTGGGAGGTTAATTTTCTGCTCCATAGAGAAGGATGGAGAGAACTGGTGTGGTAAATCCTTAATTTGAATAAAATCAAATTAGCAAGAAAAGAGAGAGAGAGAGAGAGAGAGAGAGAGAGAGAGAGAGAGAGAGAGAGACAGAGAGAGAGAGAGACAGAGAGAGAGACAGAGACAGAGACAGAGAGAGATGGACAGTGAGAGCAATTCCAGGGACATCCCCAGCCCAAAATGGTTTTGCGGGCGAGTTCCTGCAGCATTCCAGGCGTACATTAATGACTTTAACCCAGCCCCTCATGTGTAATGTTGCAATTATACAACGGTTACCCTTAAAACTAAGGAAGTCATCGAAAATACATATTTTTCTAATGATAGATGGCAACAACTACCAATGTGCCATGAGGATATACTGTATGCACAGTAATACTAAAATTCAAGAAATTGAGAAAAGTAAATAAACAGTTATAAGCCAAAACTAATGAACAATAGCCAACTGGATAAGAACTCACAAAAGGTCCCGTTGTTCTCCATCAAAACGTGTGTTTCTGTCCACATCTAACTACCTGTGACTCATCTGTCCCTGCAGTCTCCTACCACTGGACACAGAGCCAATACTTGTAATACTTCCATACAGTAACTTTCCCTTTGCATGAAAGTAACCTAAACCTTTCTAATGTGTTATGGATTTAATGACAAATAAACACATTACTCAACACACACTCAAACACCACTGTGCTGTTCATCACTTGATCCCTTCCTAATCCAGGCAATTTCAACCAGCAGTACAGTAGATACAACTACAGCAAACATTCAGTGATCAATTGGTCCTTACATGTTATAGACAGCAGTCCGACATGTACTAAATAACGAAAGCTGAAGAAAGGATAATTACTGTATATCCATCTATTGTAAGGAGATGCACACCCCTGATCTCTCAGGGGTGAAGACATAATCAATAAGCAGCATCCTGACTTAAATGTTAAGCCACAGCATGTTGTTTCCTTAATCATATTCATATGACAATGAAAAGGTCATGTCAGGGCTGCATCAATGTTGTTGTTGTCTCCACCAGGTCGAAGGCACGGGGAGAATATTCCACAATTGCACTTGTCCATCTGGCCCTATCTCCGTATCTCTGTCCGTCTATTGAAAAATGTTTTTTTTAATAGTTTAAAAAGGCAAAGAAGTTAAGGGGTTTAGCGGTAACGAAAATGGAGCCCTCAATCTCTGGCACCATTGGCCTGGCGGATGCTTTAACCTAACCTTTACATCTCTTAAAACCTTGTCAACAAACCTGGGTGTGATTTTATATGATGAGCTTAATTTCCAGAGGCATATTCCATCAAAGCTTTTTTTTTCTCATTTAAGGAACATAGCCAAGGTCAGATGTTTCCTTCCTCATTCTGTTCCTGCTTTTATAGCAGATTAGGCTATACAGTCTGTAATGCACTATTTGCTGGATTGACTAAACAGGTGCTACATAAAGTTGCTTCTTCAGAATGTTGCCAGAGCTTTAACTAGAACCAAGAAATTGTGTTTTCTGGCTTTATTAGAATGTGCAAAATCCCTGCCTGTGCCCCACTACTTCCTAGTAGCTTGCGGTGTAAAACAAGCACTCCAATAATCTCGGGAACATCAATTCTGCATTCACAGCAGAAATGGTTGGTGATAGTTCCCCAGACAAACGTAGGTTATCTGTGACATAGACTTTACCTGAATTGTCATTATGCAGTAAATGCCATCCATCTGGCACCCTGAGCTTGTAAACAAAAGGTGCCAGGCTGACAGCACACACTATAGAAGTAAATAACTTTTACTCTCACACACCACATTTGAGGTTATTTATTTTTTTCGGGTAATGCTGAAAGTACGGTTGAATGCTGCATGTATTAACATTCATACTGCAGCTGAAATATACTGTAGGAGTTCTAAATGATAAGCCAATTTGTTTGTTTGTCGGTCTGACTCTTAACTGCAGTCTTACTCTGTGATCCCGACTTGATAATTTATTCAAATTATTGCAGTGTGAGCGAGATTTTATTTGAATGTATCTTATAAATAATTCAAAAATAGTTTCAGGTGGTAGTTTTCCTTGGGTGAAAAATGTTTTTAAACTAAATTAATTATGCCTTCAGGCTTACTTACTAATTAGGTTTATGAATCATATGGTAAACAGGCTTTAGTGTTTAATGACTAACAAGGTGATCTCAAAAGTATTATCATGCTATCATGTAAAAGTATTTATCATGCTAAATGTCTTTTACTATGCTGAGATGATAATGTTGATTGCATGGCTCAAGATATACAGGTACGATTCAGAACCAGTTTTTAGTCCATGAGCCAGACCTCCAAATTGTGAATTGAATTGGCAATTCCGATGAATATATAACCCTGAGACAGGAGTAGCTTTTTCAGATTTATCACATACAGTAGAGTAGACCTATGCATGATCTACCGTGAGTTAGAATGTGACCATGAAGTAACTATGAATGAAGATGTTCACAGAGACTTTCACAAAGACCTGGTCCTTTTAGTCTACTTGCCAGCCCATTGAGCCCCATTGTGAAACCAGACATGTTGAGAAATGTTGAATAGGCGTCCCCAGCATGTAGAAACTGACAGATGCTAACTTGCATTATTGAGCAATTTTCATAACTGGCATAAAATGTCAGTATACACCATTAACAACCTATAGAAGGCAAAAAAGTCAAAATGTCATTATGTACTGTAACATGTTTAAGTAGGGTTAAGGTAAGGCGGTTTCTACATGCTGGAGAGCCCTACTCAACATTTCTAACATAAAACCTTATGTGTGCCAAACATGCCTGTGTTGACTTTCTGGCAAATGGACTATTTTATTAGCTCTACCTAGTGCCAAGACACTTGTATCAATGCATGCTTATTTCATATGTTTTTTTTTTTTTTTTTTTTTTGTCAAAAGACATGCATCAGGACAAAACTTTGCTTGATGAAGATTAAAAAGCTTGGCTTTCTTTAGGTCTGTAGGCCTGTTTAAGAAACTTGAGCTGATGCAACTAGTGGGCAAAACACATTTTCTATATTGTTATTGTAGCATCAAAGTCCTATAGACCTGCGCCTGTGCCATCACCGCCCCTGTTCTAGAAGTGGATTCCGCACTCATTTTCCTCATAGACTTTTCGAAAATGGTTAATAAAAACACGATTGTGCCGCAGCCAAAGCTAACTCAGGTTGTGACAAATCATGATAACAAACACAATATTAATATTGTCATATAATATCTAATTAGCAAGAAGTAGAAAACGGCAGGATACAACACTTTGTTTTTTCGTTTTTCATCTTAGAAATTAT
>CM076966.1:41772734-41775234 GCA_039105355.1 Benthosema pterotum
AACAAGTTTTCAGACTTTTAGACAAGAAATGATTCACTTTTTTATCGATGCTTTACAGTTCACACAAACACTGAAAATTGTCAATTCATATTTTTTGTATACGAAAGGTTTGTGTTAAAGGTATAGTAAGTGATTTCACTTAATTCAAATATTTTTATCAAATATATATTTTTTATTTTTTGGCTAATGCTCCCTACTATAGAGTGTGATGACCATATAAGGAGTTCCTCCAAAAAACTCAAAACTAGTTTCAGTTTTTGCTTTGGGAGAAAAGCCTTTCGTCCAATCAGGATGAGCGGGGCCAACATCACTATAATGATGTTGGCCTGTGCATGGGTATGTGCATGCATGTGCCTGTATGTGTTTATATATATTTTATGTAAGGACCAGCTATTGGTATGGCTCCTATAGGCCTATATAGGCCTACTGTAGTTATACAAGTAGTTTTACAAGACGGTAAAAACTCTGGTGGCTGGTGCCTGCTCATTTTTATTTACAATAAGTCTCTCAATAAGTACAATAAGTCTCTGCCACTTTGGCTGCCACTTTGCATTTTTATTTGACCACAAAGTTATATCAAAAGAGCAATTCATGTGTGTGTGCTAATTTTGGTGCTTGTATCCGCAAGTTAATGATTCACATGTAATTTCTCACATATCTGTCCTGCTATATTTTGCATTAGTATTATAAGGCTCACCTCAGGACATTGTGCTACTGCAGCTAAAGTGCACAGAAAGAAATAGGCAAAGACTACTACTGATGATTGAGGCTCAAACCATAAGAAATAAGCATGAGGCACATGAAATTATTAAAACAATTTTAGGAATGTATATTATTTGCATTTGACTGAAGCAAAAGATAAATGCTATAGGCTGCTGAAGATGAAACTACCAGGAAAGAGGAAAAGATGAAAGCCAAAAGAGCATGTTTTGGATGTCGAGAGACATCCAAGTGTCAGAGAAAAAAGAACAAGACAGGAAAGAATCTGGGAACTCGAACAAAGGAAAAACACCCTTTTTTGTCAACATTCTCTCTCGGGAGACTAGAAGGGAACTGGTGAACCACTCTGGTACTATGACACTGAGAATTCATCTGTACTGCATTTATAGATATTTTGGTAAAAACCGATTTTAATTAATAATTTAGAGAATTAAACATTTGAAGAGTACAGTAAAGAGGATGTAATTTTTCACATTGAATTATAGTTTACAATATGTGATGTTCAGCTCCACCGGTGAACAGCAATGGTATTGCCAGTGAAGGACACATGAACAGTCTGGAAAATGCATGCAATTGAACTGAGAGACTGCGACTGTGATTGATGGGCCAACTGTCGTGACTGTTACTGTGACTGTGTCGGCCGGTTTACTATCAAGCAGGCGTTCAAGGTTCAAGGTTCAAGGTTACTTTATTTCGTCTCGTGAGAGAAATTTGTCTTGGACAATCAGGCTTGCAGCAACATTTAAGACAATACAGGACAGTACAGTTACAGTACAATACAGTGGTCGTGACTCGTACACCACATCAAGCTTACACACCACCTCCCATATGTAGAACTAGTAGTAAAGAGAAAAATAAATAAAAATACAATAGTAAACAGTCCAAGAACTAGTGCAATTCTAGCAGCATCGTAACGACATTCACAATCTTCTCCTCCCTCCGCAAGAGAGTTGTTGAGGAGTGAAATGGACATTGGTACAAAGGAGTATTTAAATCTGTTATATCTCCATTTTGGAGCTTCGTACCTCCTACCTGACGGCAGTAACCTAAACTCGGGGTACAATATATGAGATGGGTCAGACACAGTTTTCTTTGCCTGCCCTAGGGTGGCTTGCTCAAATAAGGTCTGCGGGGTGTTGGGAGGTGTTGACATCCCCATAATCTTCCCGGCCATCTTTACCAGTCTCAGGATCTCAGACTTAAGCTTAACCGTCAGGTTTCCAAACCAATTAGTGATACCGTATCTCACTATTGACTCAATGCTAGCTCTGTAAAAAATCAGCATAATGTTCCTGCTTACTCCAAACAGTCTTAGTCTCCTAAGGAAGTGCAAACGTTGATGTATTCTAGCACACAGATTTTCCACATGAGTGTGCCAGCTCATTTCACCGTCAATCTGTACGCCAAGGTACTTATATGAGGTGACCTGTTTGATATCATGACCATGTATCCTAATCATGGTATGGTCACCTTTGGATCTAGGATCCACAACAATCTCTTCTGTCTTCTTTGTGTTGATTTGTAGGTAATGGTTGTCACACCAACCTACAAACCTGTCTACTTCATCAGTGTAGCTACTGATACTACTTTTGTTTGTGAGTAGACTAAGAATGACAGTGTCATCAGAGAACTTAATAATGTAAAGATTCGGTTGAGCGCTGGCACAGTCATTAGTATACAGGGTGAACAACAGAGATGAACTAACAGTTCCTTGAGGGGCCCCTGTACTGCTCACTGCCTTGTCAGAGAGCACAGAGTTGAATCTCACTTGTTGCTGTCT
>CM076966.1:41780234-41962021 GCA_039105355.1 Benthosema pterotum
GGCTTATTGTCGGTATTAGCCGATAACACGCTCAAATCTATCCCCGTTACAATGCGCTAGAACCCTGAGAGACGGATTGCTGAAGTGGAGCACCACACCTATACTATCATCTCCCAGTACTTCCCGCACCCAAGCGGGTGCCCAGAATCGAACCCATGAACTTGTGGTCCAAAGGCGAGAGCTCTATCAACTTATCTACCCAGACACAAATCATGAGAGAAAACACACTATTACCATACAATATCTAATTAGCAAAGAAAACAAAACAGCAAAAACACTTTTTGTTTCGTTTTTCTTCTTAGAAATTATTTGTTTGCTCCAAAACATTGTGTGTGCTGTCATGATTTGTCACGACCTGAGTTGGCTTTGTCCGTGGTGTAATCGTCTTCCTATAAATCATTTTTCGAATAGTCTATGGGGAAAGTGAAAGGGGAATTCATTTCTGGGGCCAGGGTAATGTCACGAGAGGGGCGGGACTGCTCAGCTCTATTTAGCATCATTGATAATTCTGTGAAGGGAGTAGGGAATACATAGGCCCAATTTGTTGCCAATCTGGTTGCTGCATGTAGGCTATTGAACACCTATGGGAGACATCACAATGATGGGTTAGACAGACATGTTGGACAGGCCTATAGGGGTGTATACAGCTGTCTCTCAGTGAATGGACCTTTTCTGTTTGCTGGGAAAGTGTTCATTAATTGGGGTGATTTATCTTTGAACAACCGTTCAAACTACATGGAAGACAGGCACACACTGAAAGAAAAGCATGAATATACATATGGAAATTAATTAGTACCTTGTGGCTGTGAATACGGCCAAGACAGAAGTAATGCATTTCAGTGATTCATTATGGTGAAAGGAATTAATTGCCTGAATGCTTTCTCTCAAACTAGACTATTAAAGTGACTGTTGCTGATTAGTATGGACAAATAGAAGGTCTTACATATCACAGCTGAATATGTAAGGTTAATGCACTTCGTTACAAAGAATTAAAAAAGACAAGAAAAACAAATATTGCTATGGCCCAACGAGCAGCGTAATCTGCCTGAAGTGTGGTTGTTTTTAATAACTGGCTTGTTCACACTGCATATATCATCCTCATGCTTCCACAGCTAACTCGTCTCTATAATGAATAAACATATTCACTATTACATTAGAAATGTCTTCTGCATACAACCACATTCTAGACTGAATTGCTGTGGTCAATATGCTGTGTCTGTTAATCACGGATGGGGGACTCAGCTCAGAAAATCACACTTGTAAAATTGTCTGGGTGAGAATTATTGTTCCATTCAGACACTTCACTATAGGGGTCAAATGTTCTGGACAGTTCGGACAGTGCTGTTGTGTTGGTGTATGCAATGCAACAAACTCAGTCACCCACAAGAGTTATTTTATTTTTTAAATTGTGGAGAATGGTGACTCATCTGACTATATCCCTCCGCCCCACATGTCTATATACCAGTGGCTATGCTTTTTTGTAGCACATTGCTGTCAAATGTGCCTTCTTCTGTGTAATGAGGGCTTTATGCACTGCATCCCCACGATAACATCCCTCAGTCGTTGACAGATTGTTCTGGCTGACACAGTCTGATCACGTCCTCCTGTTGACATACTCAGTCACCCGACAGAGTTGCTCTTCGGTTTTCCCTCATGACACTAATGCAAAAGTCTTATGGTCGTCGGAAATGTACTTTAAGTAGACCACGTTTTCCAGTCTTATGACTTGGAGCAGGTCCTTACATTTGTGCAGGTGTGATCTGTTCTGTCAGTATTGCAGATTGTGTTCTTGTAAATTGTACTGTATACCTAATGCATATTTTCACGTTTATTTGTTTTGTCATAGGCCTACTACATACATCACACACAAAAGAAAAGGACAAAAAAGAAGGTCTATATCAACTAAAAAAAAGGCCCAAAGTCTGTGTCAAATTTCAGGCCATTGCCTGAACACATCATTTTAGTTCTTAAAGGTGGAACCGTAAACGGTGGGGTTTACAATAGTCACTCAGCTCTGCCACTTTGTCGGGTATAGCCATAATATGGCTATACCCGACAAAGTTTTAGACGACATCCGTGGTCATTATATTATAATGACCACGGATGTCGTCTAAAAGTGTGGAAAAAATGTGATTTATGATATTTTTCAATTCACGGTTCCTTTAAAAAAAAAAAACACTGTTGCCGTTGATCTATGGCAATCACTCCTTTATATTCCTTATGATTGATCGAGTCATAATACTACTCACCGCTAGGATTCTTAGCATCGTCTTGCTAACTCTAGTTGTTAATAAACACAAAATCATGCATCGTGCCCATAAACAGCCATTCAATGTGTTTCTTTCAATCAGCGGTATTATATTAACTATGTCACAGGTTGCATTTAAAAACAGCCACGGTCAGTCACCATGGTGGTTGTCATCTTATCACAGTACCTCAAAAGTTATAAACAGGAAGCGACCATGCATCGTCCAACACTCTACAATAACATATGATCACTTCCATTCTGGAAAGTTGGCTCTTCAAAATAAGAGCTCGACATTGAAAAACCCTGGTGTTCACAATTTATCAATAAATGCTTGCGGGTAGAGTGTGAGTGACATTTTAAGTAGCGAACTCCAAGGTGAACCTGTAATCTAATATTGTTGATATTCCAGAAGGAGCCCAACAGAAGAATACATGAACAACCCTGTCTTTGAGCTAGGTACAAGTACTGACTGTACCATAAACATCATAAACACATACAAATGGAAAAGGGGCAGTGCAGGTGACATTCTAAAACAGCCTAAGATGTCATAACTAAATTAATTATCACTATGCGCTGAATAATACGACTTCTGACCAATGACACCAACAAAGGTTACGCTACACAATCTGAGGGATAACATTTTCATCTGCTCAAAGTCAAACACATCCAAGATTTGAGAGTGTAACATGTATATAGAATCTGCCCATAGAACGTTGTAATTGGGTTGTTGCAGAGCAAGCTATCATGGCGCTGGGCTGTGCAGTGACAGCAGCCATTAGGTTGTGTACAGAAAGAAGCAGGCTGGCTGCAGGCCTCTGGGGAGATATGTCAGAGCCTTTTAGGGGAAGGGAAGAGGAGTGATGGAACTCCCCACCTCCCCTATATATCTCCAACTCAATGAGTGGGCAGACCACTTAAAGAAAGCCAATGATTGGCAGCCCTAAATCTGTAAACCGCTTATTGCACCACTAAAATGCATGAATAATAGATGCCAGGCAAGGAGGGGGCTGCAGTGTCTTCATGTGAAGCCATGTGTCAATAACTACTATAATATGCTTTTAGGTCCATACATATTTTGGCGAAATTGCTTTCTACACCAGGGCTCTTTATGGATCTTTGTGTCGGTGTTCATATTGTCTTTGTGTAGCGTGTCACTTTTGTTTATGGCGGTTGTTGTAAGTAGAATGCAAGCCTGTGCTGGAGAACTTCTACCTGAACTAATGTAACAACTGCAATGCCCAGAGCAAAAATGAAAACATGTATATACAGAGAGCCATCACTCTGACAGGAAACATATTAAAAAGACTCATCAGAGAGACAGTTTTACATGAGTCATTATTATGTGGTTTTCTAACACGCAGGGACATATCAGGTCAGGCTGAGTTTGGCAATTAACTTAACTTCATTTTGTATTTATTTGTTATTTGTTTCAACTATTGTAAGGTCCAATAAGCATATTGTTGCATAGCGAAGAAGTCAGAGCTAACAGAAATACTGTTTAAATATTTAGTCTAATTAGCCAAGCAGAAACAAGGCCAGCTCTAAAATGTTTAGTTGCTGAGGGACAGTTTTAACTGGGTATAAATATTTATGCAAAAAAAGAGAACACTTTACCTGTCCCCCCTGTTGTTTCCTTACATCTATAAGTCTATTTCAGGCAACATGTGTGTTCTTTTACCATGATAATCAGGTGATTGCTTGGTTTCAGCTACACTTGGCCCCAACAATGATAAAATATTTATATTGCTACCCATTATGCAAATAACACCAAGCTAGCTTCTGCTCAGATATTGTTGGTCATTATGTCACAATGAAACAAACAACAAAGCACATGCATCCACCCACAAAAAAAAAATCTATAACCCAGAACACAAATAAGCAGTGATGGGCAAGTTACTGGGAAAATGTAGTAACCTACACTACTTGTTACTCTCGAAAAAATGCAGCTAAGCTACTCTACAAGCTATCGCCAGAAAATTGTAGCAAGCAACACTACAAGCTACACAACAAAAGTAGCTTGATGTAGCTTGCTACATCATCACTACATAATTTAAATACATATCTCAACTTAATGTACAACTTTCTAAATACTAATCATAATAATAAAACAATATGGGTAAAAATCACAATGATAATAATTTAGCGGAGGGTTTGAACATAGGATGGTGGCATTTTTAAGTTTTGGGATGTATATTAGAGGTTTTCTACCCATTAAAAATGGGTGGAATTTGAAAATTTGTGTGGGAAAATGTAGTAAGCTACAATCCTTGTTACTCGAAACAAGTAGTGTAGCTTCACTACAAGCTACTCGAAACAAGTAGTGTAGCTTCACTACAAGCTATTCCCAGAACAAATGTAGTAAGCTACACTACAAGTTCGGGAAAATGTAGTTAAGCTATGTAGCTTAGCTACTTGTAACAAGCTACTGCCCATCACTGCAAATAAGGAACCAATACATTATTTAAACCTTGGAGCATGACCCTAGTGTTCAGACTTAATTTATTTGCATTATGTCACACTGCAATGATTGAAGCTCACCTGCGGTATCTGATTACAAAAGAAATGACTTGGTTCGGTGGGTATTTTTATTATACTTCATTGCCATATTAACTTGCTAAATTCTGATATGAATCTGTGTGAAACGGCAAGGTTTCAGTCATAATTACAGAAACAAAAGGCCTTATCTTTACAGTTGTAGAGCTTATCTACTGTGCCTTTTGAATTCAAAATAAGAACAAAGCACTCTGGGGTGATTAGTATGCTGGTGATATCCTTACTCTTAAGGTCATTAGAAGAGATAAATACATGCAGCACTGTGGCAGAATACCTAATGCCAAATTGTCAGCTTTCTCTCAAAGCACAGATAACTGTGAAATGTTCCTCAACACGCCTGATTCACATAACATTCCCATTTAAATGCCATGACAAAGTATGCCAAACCATAATGTTATTCAGAAAGAGGAGGCTTTAGGCAAACAAGATTAAATTCTTTATCTTCTACCTCCTACTTTGCTCTGTCGTGGTGCCTAAGTAAGGCATCCTCCAGCTTTTAAAGAGACGCATCCACTAAATTGTGGATTCTGTTCAGCACCCCAAGGCTACATCACTGCCAATCTCATTGAAACTGTTTGACACGAAACAAGTTGAACCAGTAAGAATAATCTTGCTGAATGCTTACAGTAGGTCTATGCAGTCTGAAATGTCAGCATCCATGTTAAGACCTGTGGATTGTCTTATCAGCGGTGGTTTTGCTTAATCAGTGGGCTGCTTTGCAAGAAAAGTTTAATGACAAGATGCTTGGCAATCTGTCAACTTTCCACATCACTCTAAATTAAATAATATGTCACATTATAATGCCTGCCAAATTACGGGAAACATGTTAAGGGATGTTTATAATTTCATGGTTCCCTGGTTCTGTAAGAACTGTTTCTTTTACAATGTCTATTTGAAAATTATTCAGAGGGTACTTAGAATATTAGGATAATATTTAAGTTTTGATTCGTGCCTTGAAATGTATTATATTATGTTGGTGTGCACTTTGATCAGGCAATAGAGCTGAGCAGTCCAGCCCCTCCCGTAACGTCGCCCTTGCTTGTCCCAGAATTGAATTCCCTGTTGATTTTCGTCATAGACGAAACCAAGGACAAAGCCAGCTTGGGTTGTGACAAATCATGACAACACACACAGTGTTTTGCGACAATCAAATAATTTATAAGATGACAAACGAAACAAAAAATGTTGTATCCTACCAACCCAAATCGGCTTTGTCCGTGGTGTAATCATCTTTATATAACTCATTTTCGAAACGTCTATGAGGAAAATGAATGGGGAAATCATTTTGCGGGTTACTGCGAGGTCAAGAGAGGGGCGGGACTGCTCATCTCTATTGGCATGAGAGAAAACCATTAAGGCTATTAAAATTGGCTTAAGGTATGGGGCAGGCTGGTGGACCACGTATAGTCACGCTACACAAGGGAGTGACAAATATGGCAGTCAAACATTTCATTTTTAAGCCCCAACTGTGTGTGAGTGTGTCTGATATGAATGGTGTTTGCTTGTAGAGCCAGTAGCAGCAATGTGCAGATGGTACGCTAAGCAAAGAGGAACCACCTGAGACCTCTTTAGAAAGCAGACTGACTGTGCTCATTCCCAGACAGAACAATTGAATACACCCCTGAGTTTGAGGTTCCATATTACGTCTGAATTACATTTCAGGGATAATATTGAAAGAGAGCTGCAGTAATAAGAATAGCGAGACAGGATAGGAAAATGTCAAGGTTTACTGTTGGTGACTGACAAAAATAAAACAAACAAAAAAGCAACTAGGATTTAATTTAGTTGTTGTGCCGTGCCACATTGCCATATTACTGCATTACCATATAAAAATCACACTTTAGATGGGTACATGTGATTTTCTGTTTGCTTGTGTTGTTTCTTTTGTCTTACAGTATATCTGAGTTTATTTTTTCCAGTGCCAGGTATTGTCTGTACTGTCTGTGTGGTGTTGTGTTATAAAAAACAACAAAATCAGATTAAAAATTGTTACAAAAAACAATTGACCTAACTTCCTTATATTAGCCTCGGAAAAAAACTCTGCTTTCAGGGCATAAAGGGGATGCTTCAAGTCCCCAGTAAGGCTATCCAATGTTGAAGCTTTCTGGTGGTCAAATGTGAAAGTGCAGCATGTTAATTAATGGAAGTGGACAGACATTTATTTAGGTCATGTGCATTCAGCACAGAACTAAAATGGAGGTCCAGGTTGTTGCTCCCGTTCGGTCACTCTCCATCTATATGAACGTGCCTTCATTGGTGGTTGATGTCACTATGTCACTCATTTCACAATCACCAACACTCGCCCCACATTATAACGCCTATCGCAGTGGCATGCAAACACTGCAAAAACGGTAATAATTCAAGCTGCCCGAGGCTATGCAGACCTGCAGCATTAATGAACGACCCCTAACAGTGTTTGTGTCATGTTTCATGCTACGCCATCTATGTCTGCAGAATTAAAAACACATGCTCTTATTAGCTCGGTTGTTCAAATTCTTCTCAGCAGTGTGCCCCAAAATGGAAGTGCATGCCACATTGAGTGAGTCTTGATTGCCTTGATCACATATCACCTTATGCTCTATTACATTGTCAGAGCAGTCAATACAGCGCTTTGAGTGCCAGTCAGTCTCCACTCAAGCTTCTCACGCGCTCTCAGCATACTGATCAGCAGGGGAGACCACTCTCCACCACGCCGTTAGAAGACTCAAACCTCTGTAGGCCCCATCCTCTCTGTCGACATACTGTGACGATAGCTGGCGGATGTGCTCAAACTAGTTTAGACTGTGGGGGGATGAAAGCCACGTTCCCGATTGTATATTATTTACAATGCCCTCAATTCATCTGCTTCCAAGCCTGCTCGCCGCAGACTGTAATGACAGTGTAGTGTACACAGTGGCATAGACCACAAGATGATTTTTTAAAGAGAAACAACAATTTTGATTACCTGATGGATGGGTCAAATGAGTGACTGTTTGTTTCATGCATTCTGTACAGTATTTAATGAGGAAACCAAATAGGGGATACTATTTTTTTTTTTTTTTTACTTATGAGGTAAAAGTGAAAGTTTAACTTGCAATACTTTCCTGAGTATCTTTGACTGCTGTGTACTGCTGCTATGCCGTTCTTTTACAACGTCATTGAGTGGCACAAAAGGTTATGCATTTGCATGGTAGTGAAAGCGCCAGTTTCCTCTAGCCCCTTTTGAGCTTTGAACATGAAAATATGTCAGCACAAGGCTTGAGGATCTCACAGGCCCAGAGCTGCCTGCCATTCATCTCTCCTGTCCCGGAGGACATCATCAAAAATGGGTTTATCATCTAACACACACATGGATACGGTACATGGAGCTGATGGTCAGAAAATGCCAAAAGGGTTATTGTGTGGAATCTGGAATGTTGTGGCTGATTGGTGAGAAGACACACCACTGCTTGGTGTCTCGATATTTTATTACTAACCACTAGAAATTATTAAAAGGTTGTTTACTTTCTTCTCACTGCACATGTTTCTTTCATTTCACACAGCTTTTTTTTAACATCATTGAATTTGCAAACACCAAGCAAGGCCAACTCAATAAGGTTAATAATACTAGGTTAGTGGTATAAGCATAGGTATGACCTTTCTTTAATTTAATGTAATACTGTCTGCATGTTAATGCTGGTGGATGTAAGTGGATCAAATATAGCAGTGCAAGGTGAAACTTACTTTGGAGAAGATGAATGACTATTGTGCTGAGGAATATTAACATTAGAATAAAGGATTTTAAATGTGGCAAATGTTCAATGTTATCAGAAACAGCCAACAATACTTTCAATACAGAATGAGGAGCATAGGACTGACCATCGTGACCATCGTCTGACCATCGTGAGCTGTGTGCCGTGTGAACAGGGGCGGATCTAGGCATAGGCATGGGGGGCAATGCCCCCCTAAATGCCCAGTCTGCCCCACCAAACATGATGGCATGCAAAACAACCCAAGATATTTCAGTGCTTATATTTTAAAGTATTTGAAACTTTAAAATGGTATGGGAGCGGCTTCATCGATGAAGCTGCCCCCTTACCATTTTCTTCTGCCTCCCCAATTGGGAAATGTTACATCCGCCCCTGCGTGTGAAATCAGAAAGAACTGGCCAAAAGAAGTGGAAGTCTTTATTTGCATTTGTTGCCCCAAACTGTCGCATAAATAAGATTCAACGATGTTTACATTTGCTGACTGGGTGGCCATGAAAGGCATTTGACTTGATTATGTGTTTATCTGCATACACTCTTGTAATTGTGCATTCATTCTGGAACCGAACCACAGTGTATCTGGCCCTGTAAAATGGCCTCATATTCCATGGTCATTGCCGAACGCAGTGACTCAAACAACATGCCTGCATTATAATTCCTTTATTCCAATACAGATCCGCCTCCTTTGTTAAACAGTTGGCAAAAGACTAATGCGCAAGGCGTTCTTTGTGTTTCGCAAAGCGTAAATCCATCCAAATTCAGGAAAATGATAAAGGCTAGGCACGCCAATTGAAAGTTATTTACACAAACCAGTTGAAACAGTTTTTGTTCACACAGTTTTAATGGTTTTAATGCTAATCTTTGCAGACAGGGCTTCTGTCGTGCTAAGAGTATTGGTTAACTATCCTGTCCATGTTTTGCATAGTTGTGAGTTTTAGATAATGCATAACAAAGCATGATAAAGCTCTAAATCATGGCAAATCAAATTATTTTTTTTAATAATTTGGGTGCTGGTTAATTAACAGTGTCTGTGAGCTTGACTCATGTTGATATAGAAAGTTACAGAAGTGATCAGACCTTATTGCCATTTGCCTGTGGTAAATGGTAAATGGTGCATTTATATAGTGCCTTTATCCAAGGCGCTTCACATACAGGAGATTGCATGCAGAGCCCATTTACCCAACAGTGGTAGAAACCATGCAAGGTACTGACCAGCACATCGGGAGTAATTAGGGGTGTCTTGCTCAGCGACACATTGACACTAACTCTGGGGGCGCCCGGGATTACACAACACATACAGTACATTTCGGAATTGTATCTTCATAAATTCATAAATGTTTTCTCTTTGAACGGTGCCTCAGTTCTATTATGCAGCTATGTGTGCCCCTACTGTATATGTGTCACTCTATGTGCATCCCTGTAGGTGACCGAGTACAGAAAGCTGCAACATGGTATTTTTTAGATGTTTTGGATACAGGAATTGGCTCGACATAACTGGGACAGCCTCTGGACGCGTTCCTGGGTACCCCTCTGTCATTTCTCAAAGAAATGTATTATTTTCCAAAAAATCAAAAAATCATCAAGTACAGTACAGAGCACAGTACACTACAATACAGTACAGAGCAAAGTACAGTACAGTAACCTTATCAATAAATGTACAGTTCGCAGAGGTGTGATTTTTCCTCTATGAGCAGTTATTGTCTGCATCATCAATACAGTCACAGATGCAAACTGTGAGGCTTTCTATTCCTATTCATCTTATAATACACTAGTATGTAGGGCTCCATTTTTGTTACCATCTAAACCCCTTACCCTAAACCCCTTATCATTTTTTTACTATTTGGCAAAACTTTTTGGAATAGTTCAACGTGCCAATCTATTGACACATAGTGAGCTTGTTGACTGGCCATTTAAACTATTGAAAAATGTTTATTTTTTAATAGTTTAAAAAGGGGTAAAACGGATAAGGGGTTTAGCGGTGACGAAAATGGAGCCCTATATGCCTAATGCCTTCACAAAATAACAGTTTTGGTGTGTGTACAAGGATTTGTGTATACTGTCTCTCTGTGTTTTAAACAAAAGCCTATAGTGAATTCAATCCTGTATGTGAAGTCATCAAATGTTTGGATCCTGAAAATGGCAAACTCTCAGTGTAACTTTAATGTTACTGTAGCTGACAATGGGTTGCATCAGTATCTGCACAGAGTAGAGCCAATACAATACAGAGCCATCTGACATGTGTTGACTCATACCTGTCATGGCAAGCAAGGCAGGTGGACCCAAGTACAGAGATTGAGGTAGAGTTACAGATTTAAGTCCAACACAGTTTGGCATGCAACAAGGATGCAACAAGGAACAGATAACAGGCTGCCACGAAACTGGGAGGAAAATCGGAAATATTGTAACATCACTGCTGACAACCTGGAACATTCAGCGACAATCTTACCAACACTGAAGGGACAGGCAGGTACAGTTGTTATGCCTCGGCCTTGGGGAACCGAGACAAAACATAAACTGTGGAAAACCAACCGTCCCAGCTCCCAAGAACCGCCGTCCAAACAGTTTACTTTTCTTTTTTTTTTTCAATGTTTTCTTTTTATTTTCTCTTCACTTCAGGAGGTGGACTGAACAACAAAAACAAACCTAGAAAGAAAAAGGGAATGCTTGCCTATGAATGCAAACCAACATACAATGGCTAACCGAGCAGAAAAAAAAACCCCGATGTAACAAAAATCAGCCCCACCCTCTTCTCTCTAGCTGAGAACCCAAATCACTAGCAGAGAACTCAGCACAAGGCCTACAGTAGTTAGGGTAAAGCTGTTATCTTTTAACTGCATGTTGAATCAAGTGTTGCACTGATTAAACTACATATCTGTTCGGTTTCTCAGCAGCATCAGGGGCAGATCTAGGCATGGGTATGGGGGGGCAATGCCCCCCTAAATGTCCTGACTGCCCCACCAAACATGATAACATGCAAAACAACCCAAATTACAAAGATATTTCAAAGATAATTAAAGTGCTTGTAATTAAAAGTATTTGAAACACTACTGCTGTTTGTTACTGCTACTAACTAACTACAGTTGTGGTACCACTAAACCAACAGCATTTCATCATTGAGAACAGAAAACTCTCTGAGTCAGACCTTTAGCTTTATGCATGCTACGTGTCTGTTGCAACTTCAACAACAACTGATGTTCATTGACACACTTCGGCTCAGAATGACCATAGACCATTTATTGCAAAGCTTTTGCATGTTAGTATGGCGGTGTGGCTCTGCTCGTGTGATATCAAATCTATGTAACGAGACATAGGTCTGATATCACATTTGATATCTCAGATTTCTGTGTCTCGGCACCGAGACACAGGTCGGATATCAACAACCCCCCCGAGCAGAGCCTAGCATAACACATTACAACAGATTACACAACCATTCCAAATACACAACGAACATATTACAGACCATAGAACACATGATGATCACAGATACCCATAACAGAACCAGACACCACAATGCTATAATCCACGAATCAATGATCATCTCAAAATTAGCCATCAGAACTAGTGCCACAGGGAGGAGGCCGGGGAGGTGGAGGAAATTTGAACGCTTACATCTGAACAGGGACATGGAGCCAGCTAGCAGAAAGAGTGGGGACAGAGTACTGACTGCTTATAAAGACACCTGATTGAATGTGGGTGTGAGTGACTTGCTGACAGCCAATGAGACTGAGGGGAGTTAACATGGGGAGAGATTGATTTAAAGAAACAGAATGAATTACTGACCGAGAATGATGAGTATAATAAAAACCATTCTGCCCTCCGTGCCTCCATGAACTATCGCTTACGCTGGATTTCATTGACACACTTCGGCTCAGAATGACCATAGACCATTTATTGCAAAGCTTTTGCATGTTAGTATGGCGGTGTGGCTCTGCTCGTGTGATATCAAATCTATGTAACGAGACATAGGCCTGATATCACATTTGATATCTCAGATTTCTGTGTCTCGGCACCGAGACACAGGTCGGATATCAACAACCCCCAACACACGCTCATGGCAATGAGCCTACTACCACTGGAGCCACGAGTGTAACTATATGAGAATGCAATGGATATCAGTGAAAGCACCGCAGGTGCAATTTTATTTAAATCTACTGGATTGGGCAGACCCGGAAGCATGGCCTGCAATCCTTGATTTAAATAAAATATCCTACATGAAATTAACCATGTGAAGCATTTCCGTTACGTGCCATTTAATGGAACCGAGTGATAGGATGCAACGGAAATATACTATAATTGTGAATTATTTATGTGAAACCCTTTCATATAGATGGCCGCTGACCACTCCAAGCCCTTGGCAAAATCGTGCTTGCCCAAGCAGGATTTTGATATGAAAGAATATACTACGAAATAGTGGACTAACTATGTGTAATTCCTTCTAAATTTATTTGAACTTACAGCCTGCCCAGGCTACCTTGAACCGAGTTAACTTACAGCCCGCCCGGGCTTCCTTGAGCAAGTTAACTTACCGCCCGCCCGGGCTACCTTGAACCGAGTTAACTTACAGCCCGCCCGGGCTTCCTTGAGCAAGTTAACTTAACACCCGCCCGGGCTACCTTGAACCGAGTTAACTTACAGCCCGCCCGGGCTTCCTTGAGCAAGTTAACTTAACACCCGCCCGGGCTACCTTGAACCGAGTTAACTTACAACCCGCCCGGGCTTCCTTGAGCAAGTTAACTTAACACCCGCCCGGGCTACCTTGAACCGAGTTAACTTACAGCCCGCCCGGGCTACCTTGAACCCGCCCGGGCTACCTTGAACGAGTTAACTTAGAAGGAATATCCTATTTAGTGAGAAATGAACTAACCGCCATACCAACCCGATGTGCCAGGGCACGCCAATGATAACCCCCCCAACACGCGCTCCGGCAGGAGCAATCCTAGCGCATACATCGGAAATAGACAACGCAAACCAACATGGATGATCAATTAGAATGAGTTGAAGGATGACTTAAGACAAGACATCAATGTAGCCCTTAAATAGTCAAACATGCTTGTAGACACCTGAGGAAGGCAAGATGAGAAATCCTTAGGAGGTGCAACTCCTGAATATTAGGTGTTTAATGGTGAACTGACTAGTCGGTCTAGTAAATCGAGAAGTTAACGACCGTAGTAAATCAAAGTCTGTGAAATGAATCTACAACCATGAATCATGGTGCACATGCTGGCCTACAGAATACAACAGCAGTTACAACTGCTCAAGCTTATCCGAAGACTCCCATCCGCATTCAACGGATACAATGCCAAGCAGCAGATGACCAACAGGGCTTCATTGCAGATGGTGGGACACGGGACCCTGCTGAAGTTGCCACGCCGTTCGAAGTGATAGGATTGAGCTCGTCGCCTGGCAGTGGACCAAACTTGACATGGCTTCCGCTCCGTTGAGAAAGATCCCTTCCACCAGAGTGACACCGTCATGCAGGACGTGGGACATGGCAGGACATGGAAGAGATGGAAGAGAATGCGGCATCAGATCTTACAATGAATACCATATCCCCCCCCCCAAAAAAAAAACAACCAATGAGGCACTTGAAGCAGTTGGATTATGGCGATGAGATCCATGGAAAGCTAACCTTTCCACTCCATACGGACGATTTAGTAACCTGCCTTAAACTCCCCGCCTCAATGTGTGATGATTTAAATGCATTTATGCCTACTCGAGATGTATGCGAATGAATGCGGTGATCTCTGTAGCACTGAGAGAAAGGGTGAACATCGATGGCTTTTGGGAAACATAAGGGCCAATCGAGCCACCTGAATTTATCCATACTAATCAAGGAAATGTCTGTCTGAATGTAAGTCTGAAACCGGCATAAGTCCGTCCTGGCCACACCAATCGCTCTGAGGTTTCACAGTTTGTTGACCATAAGTTATGAAGCGATAAAGCCCGTTTTTTTTTTTTTTTTTTTTTCTCTCTCCCCTCTTCTTCTCTTCAAATTAACACATCATTGATTAACAACAAATTTCTTTGAGCATTATAATCATATTTTATTTATTTATTTATTTATTTTTTCTCCCCATTAGTTTATATGGGGGAAAGTGCGCCCGCCCCCCATCATTGCACACGTCACAGGCCACCGGCTGCCACATACGCCCATCTCTCTCTTAAGCTGGATAGTAACATCCACCGCGGCACGCCCGATCTTCCCCTAAAATGATGCAACGTTCTACACCAACATGGAATATAACATAATCGACCATGATGATAAGGGAGGCGCATGGACTTGGACACGAATGACACTGGAGCGCAGCGACTACACGCGCTCTGTGCAGCTAATCTTCAAGCTCACAATACATATCTTCTGCCTTGAATTCTACCATGGCCACATACAATGTGCTGTGCGTGACTTCAATTATTTGTCTCGCAATGGGTCGGCTGCGCGACAGCTGTTTCACGGCAGCAGGGACGTGAGACTCTCAGAGACCACCAGTGGTCCTTGAGAGGATTCCAGGTGGTCGCCGGGCTAAATGATGGTAAAGTTAGTTAGCCGAATGTGACTATATGCACATCATGCCACAAACACACGGCATACCTCGGCATTCGGTCACACGACACGAGCACGTAATCTTAACAGCTTCTGACAAGTATGTTTGTGGAATATTCAGATTAATAAAGATGATCCCTTGGAACAGCGCTTCATGATATCCGCAGAACCACCATTTTTTATGCAACAACATAATTTATCATTTCAAATCCTGCACGCCTTGCTTTGCCACAACTGATTCCCATTTCCCATGTTTCAATATACATAAAAACGATGGTTCCTCAAACCACTTACATCATTGGTACGGGTGATGTATACACCAAGCTTCATGGGAATGAGTCATTGAGCTCCGACTTCAGACGTAGATCCAGGTGAACCACCAAGGTGCGCTTAAGCATTGGTCAGCAACGATGCAGAACTGGGATCAGATGAAGTCCGGCAGCGATGCACGAAAGGACCTTGCAGTAACCGTGATGGGCGGCAGAGCATCCACGCTGAATCACCATAGAGGGCTACGAGGGGATCTTGCAGTAACCAGGGTTGACTCTCAAAAACAGAAAGAGAAGCAGTATGAGTTCGAGCAACGAAACCTTTAAGATGTCAATCGAAGAGAAAAAGAACAAGTTATTTCGGAACCTAGGAATCCACCTACTCCCACTAAGCCATGACGCCGAACACAGCAACGCAAAACACACCACGCCAAGTAATGGACCACACACTCGCGAGAGGTTTGACCCGCAAGAATCTACATCATTATCTCCATCCAGAATTGTACCTCTAGTACACGGCTGAATAATGCTGCCATTTATATAAATTATAGAACACCGGAATGAGTTAATGAGTTAATGAGTCTGATAGATTTGCCACGGAAGCAGTTATGCTTACCAACCCAGAAAAGAATCAGTTCCCATGATTATGGCACAACAATTAAATGAAGCCTAGACCCCACAAACATCCCACATTAAAATGCATGAAAGATGCCATATTAATCCAATCCGATCATCTGGAATGACCTAGATCTACAGTACAAATAGTCTACTAGGACTAACACTATAGGTAAAGTAGATGTAATGGTGAGCAAATCATATCTGCTTGATTGACTACTTCTGGCTTATTGTGATGTTCTGTATTTGACTAGCACAAGATGACTAGTAAAGCCTAGACTAGACAGAGCTTCCTCAAGGTGCTGTGCTGCTTCCTCATCAGGACAAAAGACCACTAGACTATTGCTCCTATGCGACTTGCCTGATCTCTTATTACCAAGTAAAGCCTACTGGTTAAAAGTGTCTTACTTAAAGAACCTACAACAAAAGTTATCACAGTAGATACTTCATAATTAGAAGCAGGAAAGGTAATGATAGTCCATAGAACTACAACTCTGCATTATTAAAAGTAACTTTCACCACTGGATAGTACTACTTGCAGTAGCAACTCCCCTTACACCATGAGGCCACTAGCAACAGTTAGCATTAGCTACTCCCATAACACCATGAGCCAATAGCAAGAGTTAGCACTACTCAACCTACAGCATAGAGTAAAGATGCAAACACAACAATGAATATCAAGACTCCAGTTAAAACACAAATATATCCGCCTGTAATAAGAAGGGGGCTTCCCATCATCTTACCATATTAGGAACTTGATATTAAACACCACTAAAAGTTTTCCCTGAAAATGACAATAGAGGTAAAAAGCCTCACCCATCCTAATATGGTGGAGGGGATTTGCCCAAACTACAGTACCCATGATGCATGCTGAGAGGCCTCCAAGATTGCCCACATGGCAAACAAACAATTACATGAGAATGCACACGATATCCAGCCAGTTATTGGTCAGATAATGACCCAAATCAATCACACATGACATCCTGCAAGACAAGGGCATCGCCTGGCATAGTAGATCCTTTAAGAGAATCAGGAATCACTGATGGATGGCAAGAATGCAAGATAGCGGCCACACTCCCAACCAACACAACTTACTCATCAGAAATACAACACAGAAGGATACTGGTGAGTTACAAGCTGGTGAAAACATTAGCATGAGAGAGCCCAGACCAAAACCAATGCAAATTTGAACGCTTACATCTGAACAGGGACATGGAGCCAGCTAGCAGAAAGAGTGGGGACAGAGTACTGACTGCTTATAAAGACACCTGATTGAATGTGGGTGTGAGTGACTTGCTGACAGCCAATGAGACTGAGGGGAGTTAACATGGGGAGAGACTGCTGATTTAAAGAAACAGAATGAATTACTGACTGAGAATGATGAGTATAATAAACCATTCTGCCCTCCGTGCCTCCATGAACTATCGCTTACGCTGGATTTATTATTGATGCTTTATTTGACTAATGAAAGTCCTGTAACCGAAAATGGTGTGGTGTGTTACCATACCATACCACCGCCCCCTACCACCCCCCCCCCCCCCCCAATTGGGAAATGTTACATCTGCCCCTGAGCAGCATGAATGGCTGCAAGCCATTCACGGATGGGTTGTGAGTAGGAAAGCATGTGAGGCACAGCACCAGGCTCCAGTAATGATGGTCAAGGCAGGCTCCCAGCCTGTCTATGAGGCCCATAGGACAGGAGCCTAGCTCCTTTTTCTGAGGCAGCTTGATGTACAAGTACACCCTCTGGACATGATGTATGTATGTCATACCCCCAGTTCAATCCTTGATGCTGACTGTGTGCCAAGAAGGGAGCACTAGCTGGGTACCATTTCTATCCGATTTGCGTGATATTTGGACAAAATCTGTCGATGTGTACTGTCAAAAAATGTGTTTAATAAAAAAAAACGGCCTCCTCCTGGTGCTGCTAACAAGCCCATTTGATGAAATTGTGGCAGACAGGGGCGGATATAACATGCCCCATTTGGGGGGGGGGCAAGAGAACATGATGGAGGGGCAAGAGAAAATGGTATGGGGGCGGCTTCACCCATACCATTTTCGGTTATACGACTTTTATTAGTCAAGTAAAGCATCAAAAATAACATCAGTAATAACATCAGTTGTTGTTGAAGTTGCAACAGACACGCAGCATCCATAAAGCTAAAGGTTTGACTTAGAGAGTTTTCTATTTTCAATGATTAAATGCTGTTGGTTTAGTGGTGCCAAAATTGTAGTTATTAGGATAGCAGTAGTAGTGTTTCAAATCATTTTAAATATAAGCAGTTTAATTTGAAATATCTTGAGTTGTTTTGCATGGCATCGTGTTTGGGGGGGGCAGACTGGGTATTTAGGGGGGCATTGCCCCCGCATGCCCAGATCCGCCCCTGGCAGAGATTCTACTGCCCAGAGAGTGTGTCCCCACAGCTTGGCTGAAAAACGGACACTTGGACAGACAGGGTGCAAATGCTCTCTCCCCAGCCTGTGCCTTTGGCCTGGTGGAGACAATCTGAGAGGAGAGTGAAAGGTTATCTGAGTGCACCGAGGAGATCTCTACCATCCCTGAAGAAAACATACATGACAGCAGGTGCTTGACCCTAGTAACGGACTGACTGCTGGGAAGTGCTAGGATGTCTCCAGGCGTGTGTGTGTGTGTGTGTGTGTGTGTGTGTGTGTGTGTGTGTGTGTGTGTGTGTGTGTGTGTGTGTGTGTGTGTGTGTGTGTGTGTGTGTGTGTGTGTGTGTGTGTGCGCGCGTACATGAATGTGCATAAACTTGATCAGTTAGAGTGCTGTTTGTTGGCCTTGACTTGATGAATATGATTAAGGTGAATTGACTTTCACACACTACCTCTAAATATAATCAACACTATATAACATACAGCCAACACTGATTACTGTGTTATTAACTTTGAACTTGAAACCATCTATGTTAGTCTTACTTAGGAAATGTTTGGACACAAAAGGAATAGATTCTGTTCTACCATGGTGTATATTGTATGGTGACAGTTTGTTATTAAGACAACTACAGATTTTGGCAGGTTCTGGGCTGAAATGTTGTTGCTTTTGGTCTCCACCTGGCTGAAGGGGAGTATATGTTTTGCACTCCATCCGTGTGTCTGTGTGTCCATCCATGTGTATGTCTGTTGCCAACTAATCTCCGGCATCGTTAACCCAATTGTTGACCTTAATGCTCTCTTAATTTCGATATCTTGTACGGCTCGACTACAGTCTACTATAGTCCATAGTGCTAACATTCCGTAGTAACTAGTTAGTTTAATACAATAAAACAATGCCCTCCCAAGGGCACGTTTTCTCTCGGGGAGATGGTTGATAGAAAATTATGCTGTACAATATTGACACATCACACATTGTGCGCTCCCCATTGTAGTTTTCTTGAAAAGCTTGACCTGAACACAGCAGGCTGCTGTTCCGAGGTGAGGACGCTACTCTTTTGCTGATGAGTAGCTTTATAGTGTTCACCCTGAACGATTACCCCAGTTTACCTCTGTGTCGGGAGCTCTCTGTTCAGCCTGCGCACACAGAGCATCTGTGGTTGAGAAATGTGGGCTCTTCTCCAGGAAAATCCTCTAATGCAGTACTAGGAGGGAAAAAGTCGCACATGTGCAAAGTGAGGAGAGCTCTTATCACCGTATACCATGGCATAAATCAGGGGTTTTCAACCTTTTTCATACCAGGGCCCACTATTTATTCAGAATTTGAGCCACGGACCACCGTTTGATGACAATTAGCCCCACAGACCCAAAACCCAAGATTTCTTCTTTTTTATCTACAATTCTTGGCTGGATTTCGGAAACATAGCAGGCAAACCTAGATCTCTAGTTGTGTAGATTTGGGCTAGTCCAGATGATGAATATTTTAACTCTTGAGAGTGTAAAAAACAAGTGTTAAACAACTTAGCTGGGGACCACCTGGAACCCTCTCAAGGACCACTGGTGGTCCCCGGACCACCTGTTGAAAACCCCTGCCATATATCATGGCATAAATGGCCCTTTCATTGTCAATTCAAATTTAATCATTGTGTCAATTAGCTCATCCACATTATTACATAAATTCTCCATTCATCGTCACTGGGAAATATATCTTTGTGTAGGATCTACACTATAATAGGTCCATATACGTGGGAGAAAATAGATTTCCAAGATTTCCAAGCCCACACCAATCCAAAGAAGACTGGCTGAGAATCCATGTTCCAGCATTATGGCCATATAATGCATTATGGATGGTTCTGCGTTGCTAATTCCAAGAGGACGTGAATTGTATTCTTTTTTAATGGCTCTAACACTTTTTAAGTTGGCCAGAAGTGTAATCAAAGTTTGCCCAATAAGATACTCAACAAGCAATTCTAGCAGTAGACTATAGCGTTGGTGTGTTAAAATAACTCAAGCTGTACCTTATTATTCACCCCATAGCCCCTGTAGCACTTTCAGATTTACCTCAATGAAAAGTGCACAACAAATACAATAAAAATAAATGCATGCCCAGGCCAACGGTTATTCTTCTTGACTCCTGGTTATGCCCATCTATGCAAGGTTCCCCTCAATAGCCTAGAGTAATGGAGAGGGAAATTAATTATTTTATTGTCCATGTGGTGCAGGGTACTTCATTTGTTTTATAGAATTGATTCACAGGCATCTAAGTCTCTGTTTCTACTTTCTTCACAGATGGATACTTGCACTGGACAGTCTGGAATGATTAAGAAGGTGAAAGCTATCCCAAATAGAAATCCTTCCATTCCTTCTCTGATGACTTGGCAAGGAAGAGGAGCACATTCAGCCACAGACTCATCCCCCACGAAGCACCATGGCCCTATCAGTCTAGACCAGCGGTGGGCAAAATGAGATACATGAAATATTGTGGACGGCCAAGACTAAAGGTAAAGGCTGAACTAAAGTCTGCGTAATATTAATTCAATTTCAAGATAAAAGTACGAGTAAGACCAACCATTTTGACACCAGTATTTGAGTATTCAGTATTCAGTATTTGAGCCACAGGGGATTTGAGGACCACCATTTGAGGACATTTTAGCCCCATAGACCCCAAAACTCAAGATTTCTTTTGTCCACAATTCCAGGCTGAATTTCACAAACAAAACATGCAGTCAAACATACAGATCAAAATGACCATTCATCTTCTACATTCTCTAGTTGTGTAGACTTGGGCTAATTCAGATGATGACAATTTTAACTCTTGAGAGTGTAAAAATGAAACCAAATGGGCCCGCAAGGGTCCATTTGGTTTCATTTTTACACTCTCAAAGAGTTACATCTCAAGAACCACTGGCGGTCCCCAGATCACTGTTTGAAAACCACGGTATACCCTTTCATGGGCCGGTCAGAGTCAGCCAAAGGGCCACATTTGGCCCCCAGGCCGCATAATGCCCAGGTATGGTTTAGACACAACCTGATCAGTTTAGACCTGCACTGTGTTACTATTGTGACTATTGCCTTTTGAGGTGTACTCTGGCCTCCTTGCACACAGTCCCTTGCACATGGATTACTAGGATGTACATCACCAAATTGGTCAATATTTAATATTGACCTGCTCGTTGGGCAACTGTTGATAGATTGTACGTAGAGAGGAGTTTATTTATCTTCGCCACACCAGCAGGCCACGAGGCAGAGATTTCCCCTGGATTCCTTGGATCATTATATAATGTAAATTCCACAACAGAGGAAAGCATGCACTTGTTCTAAAACCAGCTGTGTGAGCCGGTCTTTCTTGGCGCCACATACTCACATTGTTTTTGTTCTCCACATAATTAATGCAAATGAATTACTTTAGTTTGATTACTCGAAAGTTTTATGGACATAGCAAACCATTATTATACCAAAACAGCCAAACAATTATACAAACTAAACTATTTCTGAATCATTTTTAAGTGCACGGCACCAGAGTTTCTGGACGCCTGACACCGCTCCGACCAGATCATTTATGGTACTGATCCCCAAAGTTGGAGTCTAAAAAATCCACAGTTTAGTCTGATCATATCACTCATTTGAGTTATTCAAAAAACACCTTTCTCTAATTTCAGTTCCCAGACAGCATTCTTAGTGAACTAACTAAATAAAACAGTCACAGTGTCAGTGTTTTTTCCTGATGAAAGTAGACACAATCAATATTTGCTGTTGACATGAGATATCGCTGGCAGGTGAACTGGAGGTACTGTAATTCAGTGTAACACGCTATACTAGCATGTCCAGGGAATGCTATGGAGACAGAACTAAAGCTCCAGACATGGCTTGAGAACCATTCATTCCCAATGAGCTAACTGCAAACATTTGTGGCACTGACAAGTTGATGGTTAGACAAGCTACAATACTGTACCTTGTAATCAGAATGTGTCCTGACCAGATTCATTTAATCGGATAAATGTATTCATATTTGAACTAATTACAATGTACAAGATGCATGTCAAGGACCAACTGTGCACAGTACCCAAACACATATTAGGATAACCCAGCATGACTGCGGCCTTAAGTCAACGGCAGTGGCTAAACAGAGGCAATGGCACAGTGTTAATTAAAATGCCCATCTGCTTAGGGGACTCTGTGTCCTTTCAGTGAGTGAAAACAGCCCTTCTGTAATAATATCCTCTGTGTAATGTGACAATAGAAACTAAAGCTCAACTAAATGAATTGAGCTAATGAATTACTGTCAGATGCGTGATGAGCAGAGATGCGCTGTGAGATTTCACCGTGAGAATTCGCTGTGAGTACTCAATCTGCTTATACCGCAGCTAAATGCAAATCCTTGATGATGCAAAGTTTCAACAATGATGAACTCTATGAGGGCTGAGGAGACAAATTACATTTTGGAAGAATAGGGAGATAAAGGGAAAACGCTTCTTTCTTATGGGACACAGTGACACATCACATGAGTAATGTTGCATGCCATGTTCATTTCTATCAGGAAGAAAGGTTGAAGTCGGCTAGTCGTATATGCATGTAGATAACGTTACAATTCTCTTACCAGTTGGTTGATCCACAACTATTCTGCCCTTATGGTATGGTAGTTGCACCTCCAACCTGCACTTGGACATTAAACCCCAGACTCATGAAGAAGAGGATCAAGGCATCAGTGCATCCATGTGTCTGGCAACAGATGCTCCAAAGAAAATAAACTGATAAATGGTTTTAAAAGTGTTTCAACTGCAGTTCGGCAAATGTGATACAGTATACATTATTTGGCATATGATATTACACTAATTGTTATTGACATATTTGTCAAGAATTGCCAAAATCACAAAAGGCAAATTTAATTTGTTCTTTTGGGTAGTATGTGAAAAACTAACAAATGCCAAAACAATAATAACAATGTCATACCAGCTCCAAATAGTCAAGGTTTGACTTTAGAGCTCAATGCCTAACTTTATATGAAAAAAGTGACTTGTGCACTCAAGGATGCCAAGTGTATGTTAGCGTGTTGGGTGCAAAAGGAGCGGTCGAGCACAGATGATTAAGTGGTTCAAAAGTGGCAAAATGGAGGACCGAGCAGCTGCACAGAGAAATGTTCCCATATTGACCCAGTAGAAGTGGGAATGTGCCATGAAATTAGTTTCTGAGCCTAGCTTGTGATGTTTAATTTGATGCAAAGCAGGCAGGATGCCGAAACTCATTTGTAGAGTTCCTCATGTAGAACGCTAAAGTGGAGTCTCTTTGAGAGGAGACCCTTACTCGACAAAGTGTTTTGATGTCATGCACTGTATACTCTACAAATACCAATTTTTAATCGATTTAAGTGGCAGCAGGCACACTACAATCATAACAAACAAAAATATGTAGGCAGTGCCACAAAATAGTTATTGACTACCATCAGGGGAAAACAATTGATTGTACACTAACTGAACGATTTAATGTTTTTCTGGTGGCTGACAGCAGACAAAACATGATACTCCAGAAAGCCATTGATTCTCGAGGATTTTTTTAATGAATATTGGGCCTTGTTCCCCATTAATGTCAAAAACAATGTGTACATTCATGCTATTTTGCCAGCCCAGGGTTGATAACTTGCTAAGGCTACTCAGATAATCAGTCAATCGGTCATAAGTGTATTAAGCATCAGTTGTGGAATAGGAAGATGATTTCGCTACAGTCTGTCATTGCAACTACTATACTTTTATGTACGCTGCACTTAGCCTTACAGTGTTTTTTGTGAATATTGGACATTGTTAACCATTAATGTCAAAAACAAAGCGTAGATTCATGCTATTTTGCCAGCCCAGGGTCACTCAGGCTACTCAGATATTTTCTAAACTAATATTTTATACTCCTTCATTGTTTTTAATTAATAAATCTTTTACCCACAACCTTAGGGATACATGTGCTGTTCCATACCGATACACAAATGCAGAAAAGCATTGAACATTCCAATGTCAGCAAAACCTATTTTGCTAAGTTTGTTTAATAACGATTTTAACATTATCATCCAGCCCCCTACTTCTGGATGGCGTGTCCCGTAAAGCTCCAGCTGGACTATAGTCTGTTGATAGTAGCATGGTAAACCACCCCTCCCCCTGCCAATGTACTGGAGGGCATGTTGTCCAGCAGGGGGTTTACCTAGGCTAGGTCGATAGAGACCTGGGGGACTCCTTTCAACTAAGTAATTAGGTTTAGGTGGTTAATTAGTGCCATTGGTAACGCATGTTTACCCTAACATTTATTTTCAGTATAGGTGGCTATCAGGGAAATGGTCTGTTGTTTTGTTGGATTGCCCGCCCCCAAACCAGATTGAGACACCATGCTGGGACACATACCTCTGTGGTGGTGGTGGGATGAGTGTTTACCTCTAGGTCACCTCACCACACCACCCTACGTTGTTGACTTTGCTTTATTGATAGCATCAATTGAAGAGAGACAGGAAAGGGAGAGAAGGGGAGAGACTTGCGACTTGAACACGTGGCATGCTGTCAGGCCAAAGCCTATGCGGCACGTGCCTGGATCACTTGCTTAACCTGTGCCCCTATAATATAGAGGTTTTCTATGTGCATGAGTTGATATCATCATATGGTACCAGGAATTTATGGGAAACCCCTATTGAGTGGCAACTAACTACTTTCTGGCCTTGACCGCCGATATAGGGCCTACATCCAAACGGAAAAATAAACACTCACTACTCCTGCTCAGCTGGATTTAAGTGAGCTTGAAGTCCATCAGGACATGGTACCCATGGTAGAGTGCACCATATAGATATTGCATTCTGTACTAACATAAGTCTTGTGTAGCCTATATGATTCCAGAAGGTTATCTTTTTTGTGCTCATTGAGATTCAGTGAACCGTGAAACCTATTGGATTTGTACAAACACAGGCATGTGCAGTTATACGACACATTGTTTTACATGAGGAAAATGCATTATAATAGTTTATACTCCATGGCTACAAAGAGGGCGTACAGTACTGCAGGTGGCAGTCTGATGAATGAGGTCATAAAAGAGGCAGGCATGGGCCACACATTATGACCAGGTCGATTGGTGGATCGCAAGCGTGAAATTGCTGTCATGGATCAATTGCTGACTAATCTGAGAAGAGGAGGGACAGAGTGTCACTAATCAATGGCTATTCATTTTCAGCAACACCCACATTTCCTCATATAGGACATTTGATAATGCACAACTAGATAATTACCAGTTTCCATTTGGATGTGTTATTTGACCATACTCTGAGGGAGTGTTATACCTTTAGTTACTCAAAGTATGTGTGAAATGTATCTGACTGCACAGTGCATCACTTCTGCCAAAGCTCAAGAATATTTTACCGCGCATTGCTCCATAGCAGTACAAATGAATGAGTACTGTATGTATTATTCATAGAAACACACAGCTTTAGAATTATTAGGAGGGCATGCTAGCCCACAGATTGTCTTGCTGGAGACTATACTTCATCTATGATAGATCTGTGGGAAGAAATTCTAATAGCCAGATATACAGGACATATTGAGTTGTTTGTAATTGCTGCGTTCAATCAAACTCTGACATGGGTATTGATAAATGAATAGAAGATAGCGATTAATTGGAAATCCATCACTTTATTACAGACAATTTATAAATGTTGGCGACAACATTTAATTGGATAATTCTTTTCATTATACACTGGCATTTTGAAGACTATTGCTTCTTGAGAAATAAACAAAAAAGATTGAGTGATATAAAACCAGATTGCATTATCCGGTTCACCCAATTTTCACAATTTGGCAATTTGCCAAATTGTCAATGGTAGGCCTAGTGTCTATAAATGTCTATGATGTGAATAAGTGGCATAATGTGATTGATAATGGATTTAGTGGCAATTGAACTTTAAAATCTGTTTTTATAGAAAAATGATGCATATTACAGCGACATGAATGAGGCTCTTTAGTCTTCGTGTCATCCTAAATAAGGGAAATCAAATAGATCAATACAGAAACACAAATTAACATTTTAAAAATCAAATCAAAAACTCAAGTCCCTAGCCTAGGGTACAGACGATGTGGTGTGCTGTCCATGAGAATACATGTATAATGCAAAATTGCAAATCACACGCCAGGATATTCCTTATACACCCTCTCTGTCCATTCTGGGTGATCCGGAGCCATGAAGACACCTCTCTGCGCATCTAGCTGATTGGATTCAAACAACATTATTGGTGGGCAGGAAGAACATAGTTAAAGAATAGAAGTTTGAGGATTTGCCTCTGGTGCATGTGGTGTTCACTCAGCTGGGTACTGTAGCCGCCTTGGAAAAGTTATCCTTTAGGTTGAATAATCAATTAGATAAATACGATTCGAAGTGGAACGTGTTTCTTGCTCACATTGCAGGCCCCTGATGTGACCCATGGTCAGGCAATGACCAAATACTTGTTTGGTTTTATCGTACATACAATATGGCTGATGATTCTACATTGACGGCTGTGTAAACAACTGTACTGTCCTTTTTTTCTTTTCTTTTTATTTCAAATTATTATTTAATTAATTATAAATTGTTTTTATTATTATTATTATTGTTGTTATTGTTATTTTTTATCTTTTCTTTTCTCTCTTCTAATCTGTCTTTTTGTTTCATCCTGTCCTCTTTTTTTGTTGTTGTTAATATACAATTTCAGATCTTAACATAAAAAAAACTCAAGTCAAATTAAACAAATGACAGTGAGTTTTGTGTTACCTGAAGTGTAATACATGTTCAGAACACGTACGGCCATTACCGCTATGCATGGGTTAATATCCCAGTTTAGTTCTATTATGAACTATCCACTTCCATAAAGGCCTTTAAGCTTTTTGCACCAGAAGAGTGCATTCAAGGTGTCTTTTTCCTTAGTCGCAAGTTCTCAGTGCCTCATCAAAGAGCACCTTAGCTAGACTTTTTGAACTTCCGAAAGTTCTGAGCAGCCAGACCTTTTCCATTTTCTCATGTAACAGTTGAGCGAAGTCAGACGTGTTATTTGTGCTAATAATGTTCCACAGATGCATTAGAAGACTCATCATTTCCGTTCAAACATCAGCCATGACAGATGTGACGGGTGTGATCAACACTGAGCAGTGCCCGTCTCTTGGTGGAAATTCTGACAGGCAAAGAGTCATAGGATTAAGAAAGCAAAAGAGACACTTCAGTCACACTTGACTTGACACCTGTCAGCTGCATGCTACCTGCTGTACTCTCTCTGCTGTAAATATTAAGTGCTATAATATAGCTCTCTATTGCTGCAATACAACATTAAACAACATCACTTTGACACTCACTTATGTGCAATTGTGCATACACTCTATTGTGTGCCAGAACTGTTGAGTGAATACGAAAAATCACAGACACGTTTTTGCTGATCACAACTATAGAGATAATGTAGTGTAATGATTTGTGTGATGTGTGATGTGAAATCTGTAAAAGTAATAATAGGAAACGTTGTATTTTGCTGACAATTGGTGGTGGTGTAATAGGGAAATGTGAATGATGGCATTTGTTCCTCAACGTTGTGGTAATGTGCACACAAAGTTTCATTAATAAGATGCTGCTTTAATAGGAACCATGCAGTGAGTGTGTGTGTGTGTGTATACAGTTGCATGTTGATCAGGCTGGAGCTGTAAACACACACACACACACACACACACACACACACACACACACGCACGCACGCACGCACGCACGCATGCACACACACACACACACTCATTCAGGGTGGTAAAAACATTGAAATAACCAAACCTAAGCAGACAGGCGTGACAGTAGTGAGGACTCACAGCCTACTCTGTATGTGACGGCCTGGTAAGGTTTATGGGACAAGACATGTATAAACTTCATCATGCAACAGTGCCGCACACTGAAAGACTTAATAATGGGGGTCATTGCTGTGTCAATGGTGATGAGCTTTTCTGCACAATGGAAGCGCAATTGCTCTGTTAACGAGACAAAACATAATCAGTGAAAGAGAGGTGCATTCAAATGGGGTTGACAAGCATTCTTTTCAGGGTCCATTCTAGTCTCTTAAGCTCAAGACAAAGCTGTAATAATGGAGTTCCTCTATTGTACACTTGCAGCAATTCATCTACCTGAAGGAAGCCTTTTTCCACCTCTTGCTTTTCTCACCTCTTATAAACTTGTCAAAGTAAAACTTGTGATTAGTGTCTACGTGCAATCTCCAGTCTCCTAAAACGTATTCGCACGTCATCACTCTACGAGAGCCTAAGTGACCCTTCCTCATGAGAGCTGTCTGAATCTGAAAAGCTTTGTGCCTCAAGGTAACACCTACCTTACCGTACAAATGCAAAATCTAAGGCCTTTCCCTTGCTGCCCCACTTGTTCGAGTAAGGGTACGCACAGAAAAACGCCTGTAGTTTTCAATAAAAAAATATATTTTACTCCACTCTGTCTCGAAATCTTCAGTTCACGGCTTGTGGTGGTTAGGGTCTTTGCCATTCAGGTACATCTTCGACATTCAGGTTCAGTTGAGCATAATGCATAAAAAATGAAATAGCAGTGTACTCACTCAAAATCTCTTCTTTCTTACTTTTCGAGCAGAGAATTCTGCCATAATATCACTGTGTTCCCCAGATGTCTTGGCAAGGCAATGTTATATGCAGGGGTTTTCAATAGGTGGTCCGGGGACCACCAGTGGTCCCTGAGAAGGTTCCAGGTGGTCCTCAGGCTAAATGACGGAAAGTTGGTCCAAATGGACCCGCAAGGGTCCTTTTGGAGCCTTGGTTTCATTTTTACACTTCCAAGAGTTAAAATATTCATCATCTGAATTAGCACCACTTAATTAAGAGGTTTACACTGTGTTGTTGGCAAAATACAGCCTGGAATTGTGGACCAAACCAAAAGAATTCTTTAATTTTAGGTCTTTGGTGTGAAAATGTAATCAAGTGGTGGTCCGTGGCTCAAATGCTGAATAAATGGTGGTCCCTGGAGTCAAAAAGGTTGAAAACCCCTGTTATATGGATTGACAAAGCAATGTGATCACATGTTTTGTCATGTTCTTTTTCCTCATCAGCTATATGTTCTCTTGCAGATTGTTTTTAATAATTGAACACACACACATTGCAGGTGTGTTATCCAGTCTGGTTTGAACTTCATCCAACAGCATGGGCCCCAATTCTCCTGCTCCACACTGTCCTGTCCTCCATAAAGAAGGACACGTGTGTCTCGCTAGTTGCAAGGAGTGAAAGATTAAGTTGCACAAACACAGGAGTGAATGCAGCTCATAAATTAACGTTAAAACTAGAGCGGTGCCCATGGGGCCTCTAAGTGGTCTACTTGGTGTAATTGGAACGATGTACGTTGGAAATGCATACCCCACCTATGCCCCTTTTATGCCCAGCTTGTGCTGTTCTGGATCAAGCATACCAAAATATGGTGTGTGTGAAACACCATAATCAGCGTGGCTCACTACATATGTAATAAGTTGACATTTTCAGAATATACATTTTTTTCAAAAGCTATACGTAGTGTCAGCTCCCTTTCAGAACGACTAGTGGCCCAGCTTTGATTTTTGCCATATTTATCCCCAATATGTTTTGAACACTTTTTAAACAAACATTGTGTTTAATGCCATAATTTGTCACAAGGTGGGGCGACGCTCTATACTGTAGGGCAGGCTTATCAACCTTTGCTATAGACTCTGGGCTGAATCACATCAGAGAAAGACATCCAACTATAGGTGCGAAATAGAACGCATTTAGCAGTATTTGTTGCGAACACTGTGAGCCCTTACTATGAAACCAGGCAGAACATGTCTGTCGACATGTCTGTCGACATTCACAAGATGTGTTCGCTTCCCCTGCAAATCTAGGTCAAGTGAATGAATGTAAGAGTATGATAAATTATGATGAACTTTAAATTCTGCTGTGTTGGTCAGCAGAGTAGCAGAGTACAGTTGTCTAGAATTTGTGATATGCCTGTGAATGTATACTGCGTGCATATCACAATGTCTCATTATTTTCTGCGCCAGCCCTGGATGGAATGGTTGTAGTCTGGCAGTTGTGATGGGCGGGAAGGAAATTTGGTGTAGTTTTTTAATGGCCTAATTGTCTATACATACATTCATGAATCTTATGACAAAATGACTTTCCGTGGCAAGTACCGTATTGTCCCGAATATAAGACGACTCGTTTATAAGACGACACTCATTTTTCAAGACCCATTTACAGAAAAAAGAACATTGAATTTCAAATAGTATAGCCCCTGAATATAAGACGACTCCATTTTTGGGATATTTCCACTGGGAAAAAAACATAGTCTTATATTCAGGCCCTTTAGACTGTGTGTGTGTGTGTGTGTGTGTGTGTGTGTGTGTGTGTGTGTGTGTGTGTGTGTGTGTGTGTGTGTGTGTGTGTGTGTGTGTGTGTGTGTGTGTGTGTGTGTGTGTGTGTGTGTGTGTGTGTGTGTGTGTGCACAATGTGCATGTATGTGCATGTGTGTTTAATGCAACAGATCCTGTGTGCACTCCCTGGTTACATTGGCTACAGCTGTTATCCACACTCATACATAACAATAACATGATGACTCACAAGGTTTTCACAACCTCAGTGCAAGGAAGGAATGAAGGATTTTAGATCAACAGCAACTGGTACATTATGCAAAAAATAATACATTGATTTAAAATGATCCTATAGGCCCTAGGGGGTGCTGATGCGCCCTCACTTATGCTTTACGTAGCGTCTACCGTACGTACCTACGTAGCCTGATACTTGTCAAAATAGTTTTCATGATTCTAAATTCATTCCAAGCATTAGTTTCCCGCAAACACTCTGGTCTAAAATCAGTCTTATCATCATGACAAAATTTGGTGAGGTCAACACATTTGTGCAGTGGCTATGGCTGTTTATTAGCCCAATCAATTGTTAGTTATCTGACTCAGATAACTCACTATTTTGTGCAAAACTAATGCCTGGAATGGATTCAGATAACCCATATGCCTGCCATAGGATGTTAACGGGAGGTTCACAAGAAAAATAATGAATACCCAATTCTCATATTCATGACTCATGTATGTATGGACAATATTTTAGGCCAATAAAAATGTACCAAATTTTTCAATTTAAAGAAATGAACCCTTTCGGCTGCCAGACTATTGGGGTCAGTCAGGGATTTTGTTTTTCTGCCTGTCTGACTTTGAGCAGCTAATGTTGTACTACTGGACGGATTGGTGAGAAACTTATTGCTTCCCAGTAGGCCAAGGAAGAACATCCTCTCCAAATCTTTCAAATCAGCCTCATGGTGATGTATTATGTTTGGGCCTATAACCCCCTGGATTTCTTGGATCAAAACATTCCATAAGCCAAGCTGCCTCACCCATTTTCCCAGGAGGAGTGAAATCATTTTGTGACTGCGACCACTTCTCGCAACCGCTATAAATGGTCATGACCATTAGGCCAAATTTATGTTTATGTTATAATAATAGCTTATAGCACCTTTCATGATACTCAAAGATCACGCTTTCCATGTCTGTGCGGAGGGCATGATAAAAAGACAACTTTATTATTCACTGGTCGAACGGTCATGACCGAAAGTTCGGTCACAATGCTCCCAGAGGTTCGGTCGCGACTGTCCCGAAGGTTCAGTCGAGACCCAAGACCATAAGGCCAGCAGTCTCAACCGGTAGTAAAACTGTCGTCCGTTTTTACCACAACTAATCTATAATGGTCACAACAACAGCCAGGGCCGTTGGCCAACGGTCGCAGTAGCAAAATGATTTCACTGTCTCTCCCTTTTCAAATGACAGTTTCTGCGATTCCACTTCAACCCATGGTAGGCCCTATAGGCGGCATCACAGATGTCTTAATGATATACACTCAACAAAAATATAAACGCAACACTTTTGTTTTTGCTCCAATTTTTCAGGGGATGGACTTAAAGCCCTAAAATTCATTCCAGATATACAATATAACCATTTCTCTCAAACACTGTTCACAAATCTGCCTAAATGTGTGATATTGAGCACTTCTGCTTTGTTAAGATAATCCATCCCACCTCACAGGTGTGCCACATCAAGATGCAGATGTGACATCATGATTAGTGCACAGGTGTACCTCAGACTCTCCACAATAAAAAGACACCCTGAAATGTGCAATTTTCTTTTGCCTTATTGGGTGTATGGGCCTCTGAACCAGTCAGTATCTGGTGTGACCACCATTTGCCTCATGCAGTGCAACACATCTTCTTCGCATAGAGTTTATCAGATTGTCAATTGTGGCCTGTGGAATGTTGGTCCACTCCTCTTCAATGGCTATGTGAAGTTGCTGGATATTAGTGGGAACTGGTACACACTGTCAAAATGGTAATAACACATTATTACCACAGTATTACCATTTCGACTGTGCGTACCAGTTCCCACTAATATCCAACAACTTCACATAGCCATTGAAGAGGTGTGGACCAACATTCCACTGGCCACAATTGACAATCTGATAAACTCTATGCGAAGAAGATGTGTTGCACTGCATGAGGCAAATGGTGGTCACACCAGATACTGACTGGTTCGGAGGCCCATACACCCAATAAGGCAAAAGAAAATTGCACATTTCAGGGTGTCTTTTTATTGTCTGAGGTACACCTGTGCACTAATCATGATGTCAAATCTGCATTTTGATGTGGCACACCTGTGAGGTGGGATGGATTATCTTAACAAAGCAAAAGTGCTCAATATCACACATTTAGGCAGATTTGTGAACAGTGTTTGAAAGAAATGGTTATATTGTATATATGGAATGAATTTTAGGGCTTTAAGTCCATCCCCTGAAAAATGGGAGCAAAAACAAAAGTGTTGCGTTTATATTTTTGTTGATATAAATGCGCGCACCTTGTATCCGTGTACATGTTGTATATCCATGCAACCCGAACTTCAACACACATATTCCACACCCCCACAGGCAGTGCAGTGCCCGGTGTTGATTCTGTCGGATAGCCAGGTGTCAAACCGATACTGTATCTCCATATATGGAGCTAGCCTGTTCTCATATCACAATGATTGTTCTGACATGATATTCTGCATAGACCATTTGGATATGCACGGCAAAGAACTCCATATATGAAAAGGACACAGACATAGCTGGCTAATTGGATGAAAAAAAGAGAAACACCATCATGAATTCAAAAGCACTTTCTTTTTCACCCATGGAGGGCACAGAAGGCTTTAATTCAGCTCTGGTTTCAAAAGTGAAACTGAAAGTCTGGGTGTCATTACACTATTAGCCTCGACACCCAGGCTTTCATTTTCGTCCACGTTGCACGAAAACTGGACTATTTTGTTACCCACAGTGGCCTAGAGGGAGGAGTCAACCATTTGGGGTGGGCGTCGCCCCAAGTGATGTAACGTAGCACTGCAGTGGAGGGGCGGGGGAGGGGTCGGGGATGACAACATGTTGGTGAGGTCAAATCAGATCAGCTCATCCGCTGTTTAAAAAGTGACGGCACCTCGCCCCCGCCTAGGCCAAAATCATTTCAGGTTAGGCCAGGCTAACACACTATTGACATGGTGGAGAGAAAATATATGGCAAAAAAGCATTTTGGAGTGATGGAAATTGGTGAATTGGAATAACAACCCATAGCCTGATTTTAAACTTATGGTAGGGCATGAGAAACAGCCAATTCTTTTATGTACACAACTACACAAACTGTACTTTCTGTAGACCAGGTCAATGTGCTTCAAGAAGCACACTATTCTTGCTTAGTCATTAGCAGATCGAGATATTATAGTCTTAGTTGTTTGTAATGGAGGTAAAATAGTCAGATATGAAATGACCCAAGACAAAGACATCACATTTCTAATTTAGAATGGGCATACAGCCATATACAGATTATTGTTGCGTTATAAAACATCCTCCAGGATCTTAATACAGTACAGAGTGGAGGTGTGCCTCGTGGAAGAGGCTTCCCTCGGATTTCATTAGCCACAGGCCTGTGATGAAGACGCAGGAATCATATCATGTAATCTCCTCCTGAGACACTATTAATTAATAACAGCTTCACTAAAGGGGCCCTGCTCCACTTACCCTCAGTGCTTCCTCACAGGAAATCGATTTGTGTCTCTACTGCTGCCAATGTGTCTGGCGGACATCTTTTACAGCACGACCCTCACGCCGTGAGCAGCCTCTGTGTCTGCTGCTGAACCATGCAGGGCCAAATGACACCTTCAGAAGGCCTGATCGCATTTCCAAGCATCTGCTTCCTGCTGGAGATGCATTGAGTCGCAGGATTTTACTCGATTGCAGCTGAGAGACATAGGTTGAAAAAGAATGTATTTGCACTCATGCTGATTTATTAGTTACATTTCTATTTAACTTATTTTTCATACAATGACCATTGAAGGCATAGTAGATGTTTACAAGAGGCACTTCTATATTGTCAGCATTTTATTTATTTTTTTCATTAAAGGGGAACTCCACCCATTTTCAACATTTTAATATGTCATTAATCTACCTCAGAGATGTTGTGTGGACTTGGAGGTCTGAAAAAATCATTAACATGGTGAAATACATTTGATGACATCATCAAGATGCATTTCACCATGTTAATGATTTTTCTTTCAGACCCCTTTTTTGAAAATGGGTGGATTTCCCCTTTAGCTCACATATACTGCTGTATTGGGGATTAAATACAAATAGGCCTACATTAATACCTATATGTCACTTTTAATCAGACCATTATGGAAAATTGCTATAATACTAGTACTATATACAGCATTTGACTAACTGTAGCATTATTCTAATACTAGAACTCACTCCAGATATGCAGAAGAAATGAAATATAAAATATAATTATATACATGTAAGGAATAACATTGGTTGCTGGTATCATCTAGCTTGGTAGATTCACTTGTAAGCCTAGTTTTCCTCCACTACAGAGCAAGTTGTGATTTAGTGTAGAAGGGCCTATAATGTGCTGTACAAACATAAATATTTAACACTTCCAATCCTGCTCCATTTAGCTTCAAAAGCACACAAATCTCCTTTGTGAAAGATTTGTTCCACTTTACAATGAGGTGCCTTTGTGCCTCTACTAAACTGTTAAATCTGTAATCAGCTGTGTCCACCTTGTCTCATTCAATTTGCCTAGTGTAGACATGCAACTCACCAACAGAAGAACCAATGAAGGCTATGCACTTTCTATGACCAAAACATCTACTGTATGTATGATGTAAAGTATGTACTGTACAGTTGTACATTGTTGTGGTTTAAATAATTTCCCATAATTAGCATTGCACTGTTAATGCATGGAACACATTCAGTGTGTGTGTGTGTGTGTGTGTGTGTGTGTGTGTGTGTGTGTGTGTGTGCGCGCGTGTGTGTGTGTGTGTGTGTGTGTGTGTGTGTGTGTGTGTGTGTGTGTGTGTGTGCGTGTGTGCGTGTGTGTGTGTGGCTAAAAGCTATAGAGCAGTCAGGCTGCATACAAAATGTTTGGCAGCCTGTAAGGGTTTCTTTCAGGCTAAACCTGTAAATAATATTTTCATCCATGGCACCCCTGTTTGACATTAGATCTAGCTCGGTGGCTTTCGACCTTTTTTGCAGGGCCCACTATTTATTCTGCATTTTAGCCACGGACCACCATTTGAGTTTCTCTCAGACCCAAAGCTAAGGTTTTTCAGGTTTGTGCCCAAAATTTAGGAGATAAACTGGGAAAATTAGAGAATTATTCTACATTTTATAATTTTGTAATTCTTGAGTATTTCAGATCATGTTAAAATATGATTCAACTCTTGTGAGTGTTTATGATCTCATGAGTTACAGATCTACGTGGTATAAGGGTCCATTTGGTTACCAACTGTCCATCGTTTAGCTAGGGGACCACCTGGAATCCTTTCAGGGACTAAAGGTGGTCCCTGAATGACTGGTTGAAAACCACTGCCAGCCTTGAATAATCATTGAGGCATGGTTTTTGAGGCATTGTTGACACAAAATTACAATATTTTTTGGTTTTGTTTTATTCCCTTTGGGTTCCTCTTAGGCCTACTGTGAAATGAACGCTCTGTCTGGAGAGATAACACATGCATTGTAGCTTTAAGAGTATTTTGGTGTCATGTCTAGAGAGACTCCTTTATTTTTACTGGCAATATGGACAGCGCAGCTCCAAGGGTACCAAACCAACCTTGAAAGAAGCTGTAGCATTTCAGGGTTTAAAAATGGCTTTTCTTCCAAACATTTCATCTTGGACATTCAAAAGATATCCTCTAAAGGGCAAAGTAAATGTAGGAGATGCTATCTCTGTAGAATGAAGTAATCTAAATGCATTTCTTCTCTGACACAGCACACTTTAAGCAGCGCCTTCATTTGGTTTATAGAAATGTCACAGATGTCAGAATGATCAATAACCCCATTAACAGAATGAAAGGAAAACACAGTCCCCATCTACCATTATGGTGCTTTCTTAAGGGGGTGGGATAAAATGGATAAAATTATGCTCCAACAGCTTATGTAACCTGTGTGTGTGTGTGTGTGTGTGTGTGTGTGTGTGTGTGTGTGTGTGTGTGTGTGTGTGTGTGTGTGTGTGTGTGTGTGTGTGTGTGTGTGTGTGTGTGTGTGTGTGTGTGTGTGCGTGTGCGCGTGTGTGCGCATGCATGTGTGTGTGCTCGCACATGCATGCATGTATTTGTCATCTCTGTGTATTGTGTTGACAAATATTAAAATATACTGTATACCTCTAGCATCATTGCAATTGTGAAGAAAACATTTTTCTTGTTTTTTAATCTTATGTATTTGTGCTTGACAAAACAAACATGGCATCCCATCAAATACCCAGTTGTTGGGTAAATTGTTAAATTCAAACATTTACATTGTCAAAGAAAATGTCACCAAATACAATACAATAAAAGAGAGGAAAGTATAGGCCTACCTACAGTTGGAGAGGTGCAGAGTTGTGTAAACAGATGTCACATTGCATTGTTTTATAGGCTTATAACAGGAAATAGAGTAAAGTCTTTTTTTTTTTTTTTTTTTTTGTAAAATTGAGATTTCTAGAATTTTGAGAATAGATTTGATGGGAAATGTTTTTTTTTTTTTTTTTTTTTGTTTTTTAATCTCAATTTCACCAAAAATGACCAAGGCATTTATCAATGACGAAATGGTCATGGACCTGTCTGAGTGTGATGTATTGTATTCATATACCAAGTTGCTTGTATTTCGCGGAATCGAATGGATGTGGCAACCCGACTGTTTTGGTACTTTGACTTTGTTGTGCATCAAGATGTGCTGCTTTTGCGATGGGAAACAAGCTACAGGTATGAACAACTCTGTGACTCTCTATCTAAGGCTCTGCTTATGTGATGGATAAGAAAGGTCTCTCCCGTCTCTCACTGTGGTTTCTGTGTGCGTTTCTCTCTCTCTCTGAAGTTATTGTTGTTCAGATGGAGTTGCTAAAGAACTGTAATAGTAGCTGTCGCTAGTTAGAGGAGTAGCTGGTGCGTATTGTTGTGTTACGTGGAGTTTAGTGACTTGGTGAAATGTGTCACCCATGGTTCCGGGGTCCTCGTGCGGGTGGGCAAGCATGAAGCCCGATTACAAAGATATTTCTACAGTATTTATAGCCCTACATGTCTATGAATCCTATTCATAGACATACATCGATTGCATCACTTGCTCTAACATTTAACTATGGGCGCTCTTTGCGTGCTAATCATTCAATGTGCACTCACCCATTAAATGATTCCAAAGACGTGTGGTCTCATATAGTCCTCTACTTTCATATCCATGTCAAAGTTGTGGCGCAAAACGTCTGCTTAGTCAAATATATCCACTTTTCGCGAGACGCACACAGACATCTCTCCCTTCAGACAAAGGGGATAATAATATCAGCTGCACCTGATCGCTGCAAACGTCATCATCACAAAAGGTTTGGGGAACACAATTGGCAGGTGGTGATGACGTTTGCGGCAATCGACAGGAAGTTTACGTGAATCTGTCCATCGATCATTCCGGGCCCCTTGCTTGATGAGACAGTCGCGCGTGTGGACGTCGCGAAAAGTGCATATATTTGACTAAGCAGACGTTTTGCGCCACAACTTTGACATGGATATGAAAGTAGAGGACTATATGAGACCACACGTCTTTGGAATCATTTAATGGGTGAGTGCACATTGAATGATTAGCACGCAAAGAGCGCCCATAGTTAAATGTTAGAGCAAGTGATGCAATCGATGTATGTCTATGAATAGGATTCATAGACATGTAGGGCTACAGTATTTATACAATAGCTCTGGTCCAGAGCTCCACTGCTTCTGAGTCTGACTTGCAAGTCAGACTCAGAAGCAGTGGAGCTCTGGACCAAAGATATTTATACAATAGGTTATTTTGTGACAGTAGATGTGTGATGAACGGATAAATCCCTTGCTGTAGTAATAAGCGAGTGTGGTGCGAGTTTTGGTAATATTTGAGCATGGCTGGCTCAGTGAGGGTTTTCTTAACGAGGCTTAAAGCTGAACTCCATCCATTTTCAACATTTTAATGTCATTATTAATACCTTTAGAGATGTTGTGTGCCTGTGTGGACATGATAAAAAGTTCCCCCAATTCTGTATTTCCTAAAAATGGAGGTCTGAAAAAATCATTAACATACATCTGATGACATCATCAAGATGTATTTCACCATGTTAATGATTTTTCTTTCGGGTCCATTTGGTTCACATTTGTATCCTCTCAGGAAAATTTTGAAAATGGGTGGAATTCCCCTTTAATGGTTCCATATTTTCATATTTTAACACACACACGCACGCACGCACGCACGCACGCACGCACGCACGCACACACACACACACACACACACACACACACACACACACACACACACACACACATTGTTGCTGGATACATTTATTATAGAGACTTAACTTTGAGTCACTAAAAGTGTTGAGACTGTTTATTAGGTGTCTCCTGTATTCTTATGGGTCAGCGTGTTGTGGTTGAGGGAGGAGAGGTCCTTAGACCTCACACACACCACAGGAATCAATGAGAGCCAATACCCAGCAACCCTGGGGAGATGAGCTTGACCTGCAAGGCAGCAAGAATTCTAACACATCAAGTTTACTCCTTTATAAAGTGGTTTATAAGTTTGAGGCCAGTTTTATGATGCATGAATAAATAAATGTCTGCGCCAGACTCAGAGATATGATTATTTCATTGTGAGTGTGGAATATCTTATTTTATATCTATAGAAATATTTCCCACACCACGGTACTATTTATACTTTTCAGAAGGACAAAAAGCAATTGTAGTCCCTGGGCCTCAACATTAAATTGCAATGTACTTGGACTCTCTCCCAATCGTAAGTTTGCCTGCTTGGCTCTCCCCCACCCCTTTCCAGAACTATCGGTAGTTGTGGGCTTCAGTTTAGTGTCTACTGTCTTTTGGTACAGTGGAGCAGGGGTTTTCAACAGGTGGTCCTTGAGAGGGTTCTAGGTGGTCCCCAGCTAAGTTGGTTAACCAGATGTAACTCTTGAAAACGTAAAAATTAAACCAAATGAACCCTTGCGGGTCCATTTGGTTTCATTTTTACACTCTCAAGAGTTAAAATATTCATCATCCTAATTAGCCCAAGTCTACACAACTAGAAGATTAATTGGTCATTTTGGTCTGTATGTTTTGCCTCTTTTGTTTCCCCAATCCAGCCTGGAATTGTGGACAAAAAGAAATCAAAAGAAATCTTGAGTGTTTGTGGGGCTAAAATGTTCTCAAATAGTGGTTCGTGGCTCAAATGCTGAATAAATGGTGGGCCCTGGCATCAAAAAGGTTGAAAACCCCTGCAGTGGAGGACTTCCTCTATACACAGACAGAGCCCATGGGAAACGATTCCAAGTGACGTCATTGCGGCAGTGTATATTTAAATTCCATGAATGTCATACTGCACCTGGTTGCCGTTTTTCTCTGACGCGAGGAGGCCGTATGTGGTCAGGTCCCTTGGAGGCCGGCCTCCCCCAAGGGAGATGAAATGCCACAACTTTATCAACTTGGGGAGGTCCCTGCTAGATACTTTGCTGTAAGAGGAGACGTGATGCTCATCCAGGCATTCAAGCTCTACAGTACATGTCGCACAGGCAGTAAAATCAAATATGGATGGCCTATTCATCGATTGTTTTACCTCCAGACTGACTGCTACCATATGTATCGCATCACCTGTTTGCGAGTTTGTAGATTTGTCATTGCTGGTACGTGATGTGTGTGGCCGTAAACGGGCATACATACAACCAATTTGGCAGCATGAGATAAATATACTTACCTTACGACTGAGCTTGTATTAAATAGATTGTAGTTCTGTTTTTAATATCCACACAAGAAAACCCTTTGTATGTATTTCTTGTGGCAAAACTTTCTGCCTCTCTTCTCCCCTTTTCTGTTTTTTATTTCACCCACATGAAGCTGATTCAGACTAGGCAGAAGAAGTCGCCACAGTTTTCTGTTGCGACAGTTAGGAAACTGTCACAACTGTTATGCAAAATGGCTGAAGTTGAAAAATCTCTCGCGACAGTTTTGGCCAACGGTCGAGACAGATTTATAACTGCCACAACAGATTTACAGTATAACTGCCGTGACGCCTGCCACGGTCGCAAATTGATTTCGCCCCTCCTGCTAGGCAGACATTGGCTGCCATGTTAATTGTGTCAAAAGTGGTGTTAATTGCGTCAAAAGTGGTTGCTGATAGCATTGCAGTGGCGGCAATTTTCTGATTCCATCATTCCAGACCCCATTCATTTAACCCACATGAGAGCGCTAAATATACTTGTTTTGATTCTCTTGATTCTTTGACAAGGCATTAGTGAGTCATTATGTTGAACCACATAGTGGTGATAATATCTCATGATTACAGTCAGGCAGCATTTCGTATTTCATATTTCGTATAGGAGCACTGCAGCAGGGTACAGACCGGACAAAAATATGGATTTCAAATTCGCACTAAAGAATCATTCACCTCACAGCCTTGTCCACTTGCATCCAGCTGCAATCTGTTGTCACACTGGCTTTCATTCAGTGGTATCTCCACAGCCATAATGTGAAAAAACCCCTCAAACCACCGTAACTGGGATTAAGAGTCAAATCACCGGAACAGGAGGCAAAAAGAGCAGTCCTTATTCAAATGACATTAATGGATTTGTTACCCTTCTGATTTACATTTAAATGAAACTTTTTATCTGCTGGTCCACCTGCTTCAACCTAATGACGAGCAATTTCTGGTCTGACAGATGTGAATCATTTATTTGTCCTGAATGGAAAGTTGTATTATTATTATTACATTATTAGCCAGCAAATGAAGAAAATGGTCGACTTACAGAGCATTTTTACAGCGGGAGAACAATGGTGAGCGATTATGAATTTCATTTGGTACCGCATCACTAGACAGTGTCATCCGAAAAAATGTTCACATCGTTATCATCAGTTGCCAGGTCACTTTGACAAATAACACACTTTCAGAAAATTCCTCTGTCTGTTATACACTGGTGACATGCACTGTAAGATATTTGTGCTAGTATACATTTTTGTTTTTTTTGTGATTTTTATTTATTTATAATGTCTGACCTCTAAGAATTCAAATTCTTTATACTTCTCACATACAAAATAGTCAATTTCAAAATCCCCCTCAACTACATCAAATACAGCAGTGCCCAAGGGGCAAATCCAGTGCCTTTGGAAGGTTCGTGTGGCTCCTGGAACACATACCATGTTCCAATGATGTAGCTTTAGAAAAAGTGCCCTAAAAGGGTCTGGGCACAGGTCTCCACCTGGACTTGTGTAGACCTGTGGGTCAGGTTATACCGGTAATAGACCAATCGGAAAAAGGTGGGATATACGGCATCTATCTATCTATCTATGAAGGGAAGTTTCAGTGTCTGTATGTGCATGGGTTTGAACCAGCTGTCAATCTCCATGCCAATCACCATGCTTTTTGGGTGGAGAAGTTTGGAGAAGACTATTTAATATGAGTGAATACTTGTGTTTCTCTTGTTGTAGCATTTGCAGTAATGTTGTCTACCCACACACACTGCTGTTTTGGTAATTTTGCAATGTAAGAGCACTCATGGGCCACAGAAAGCAGCTCTTGTACAAGTCGTATTTTTGTTAAATTGGAAAGAGTGGTTTTGTTGTCAGGTGTTTGTCAACTCAAACACCTGAATTGTGACAACTTCAATGATACATGAATTTGATAACTTCTGTATTTTACTGGACGGCACTTTTTTATGGCAAATTAAACATAGTGCTATTGAATTTGCATGAGATAAAATGTGGATGAAATTTGTTTGTGCATAGTTCCTGTGATGTCATTTTTCCAAGAAAAGCTATGAAAATCGAGATCAAGGCAGCCTAGGCAGGGAAATAAAGCGCTGGGTTTTTAACTAGCAGACTTTTGCAACAACAAAAAGATCTCATAGTTTTTCTGCTTTTTCACCATAAGTTTACAAGTAGACAAAATATTCTGATAAGAAGAAAGAGAAAATATAACAATACCGGGTTTAACTTCATTATAGGCTTAAATTCAATATTATTTGCATTCATTCTGACAGTAATTGTGAGCCCTGTTCTGTTCTGCCATAACATGTTCAGAGGAGAGAGAGGGGTGGGGGAGGATAACAATGAAAATGAAAATTGCCAATGTATTTGTAACACAACTTGGGTTCGGCATCACTTTCAAATAAAAGGCACTTCTATTATTGTATAGCATTGTTGTTTTGGGATCCCTAGTTGTAATTCATCATTGTCAAAACAGCTAGCCAGAATACATGCAGTAGGGTGTGGATGAGTTTTACACTCTGCTAAATTAACACTCCAGATTCAGATTAGAAAAGATACATAACAAAAAAAGGACATATCGGTATAGGCTAATGAATTGCCAACTAGTGTATGGGTCTGCCCTGTGTTGTCTAATAACACACTATACCAAATTGCTGTGGCCCCAGCCAAGTTATCGTTGATAGTAACATTTATTTTTATTTGTATTATTCTCATGTTTATTAGTTGAATTTGCATGGTTGAATTTAAAGTGAACTATCCCCTGTTCAAGGTGCTTAAATCCCCGGCGAGATGGATTCCTAATAGTGCCAGACCTGCAGTACTGGTCTACTTCAGCTTTTAGTACTTACATCGTTACTCATGCTGTGTTACTCATATTCTAGGATCAAACCCTGAACCTTGAAACCATGAAAATAGAATATATTTCAAATCCAACATGTTTCTGCGGGCAAATATAGTGTTTGTCTTTTCTCTCTGTTTACATTAGAGTTCACCCTCAGGTAAATGCGTTTGTCTGTTTGAATTCAAGGATGTTCAGCCTGAATTGCACCCCATCCCTTACTCTAGCCTGGTATGTTGGGGAAGCTGATCACAGGATGTCTCTGAGCTGTGATATGTGTGCGTCTTATACCATCTGACAGATGAGAGGTTCTAACCATGCCTTGAACCTGCCTGCTGGGAATGGCAGGATCGAGGCCAGTGCTGCAACACAAGAACCTTTTAAGGGGCCTATATATGCAGGAAAAAGTACACTTAAAGGGGAAGTCCACCCATTTGGAAAATTGTAATATGTCATTAATATACCTTAGAGATGTTGTGTGGACATCATAAAAAAAATCCCCCAATTCTGTATTTCCTAAAAATGAGAGGTCTGAAAAAATCATTAACATGGTGAAATACATCTGATGACATCATCAAGATGTATTTCACCATGTTAATATTTTTTCTTTCAGACCCCATTTTCCTGAGAGGGTGCAAATGGAACCAAATGGACCCGCTAGGGTCCATTTGGTTCACATTGGTATCCTCTCAGGAAAATTTTGAAAATGGATGGAATTCCCATTTAATGCTCCATTCGGTTATGTGTACACTTGTTGATTTTACAAGTGGATTGTTAAAAAATTGTTACAAATTGTTAAGCCTGAAGAGTTTAGATTGTGGCAAAATAGACGTTAGTTGTGTGATCTGCACATTGGATGAACTCTCCAGAGTGAAATGTGACCAGAGCCAATCTGTCTCCTGAAAAGAGAATATCTTTAGATAAGTGTTGGCTATTCAAATATAGCAGGTATAGCCGATTAGGGATGTCCCGATACATTTTTAAAATTTATGATCCGATCCCGTTAGCACAATTTCTGTGTTAACCGATACCAAATACCAATATATAATAATACCCAAAAATATCTTATATATGAAGTCCACCAACCGGGAATAGCAGATTCCTGTCTCAAATGTGCACATGAGCAAATCCCAAAACAAATTCCACTTGCCCCAACATCTTATTTAAATGCCATTACCCTTGTGTCGGATCACTGGTATTAACCGATATTGACAAATAATAAATAATTTGATGACAAACATTAGAAAATGAGTGATTAGGTAAGTTCTGCAGTTGTCAGATATTATCACAATATCTATATCGCCACACGTGCAACGAGACAGATTGACAGAAAGTAATATAGAAAGCAATTCAGAAAGACATTATATATTATAGATTTTTTGTTAAGTAATATAATACAAGTTACTGCATTTTGGTAGCATATTACTTAAAATATTTAAGGTAATACTGGCAACTTTAGTGTGAACAAGATCTGTGTTTGTAAACAAATTTGAATCTAACTCCACCTCACCTTCACTCTATAAATATTTAGATTTTTGGCTAAAAAGTTCCCTCTAATACCTTTAAGGTACATAGTATTAACCAACACTGCATAGGAATAAACATTTGTTCCTGAAAGTGCATCTATGTGGCATACTGGGAAAATAAGGACGTGTGTGTGTGTGTGTGTGTGTGTGTGTGTGTGTGTGTGTGTGTGCGTGTGTGTGCGTGTGCGTGTGCGCGTGTGTGAGAGAGAGACATGTATCTGAGAGAATTGCCTCTGCAATTGTTGTCAGTTTAGATTGATTTTGGAGCCAGACTGCAAAAGGAATTGAGCTCAAGAGCTTTTTGCTGGAATAGCCTTGGAAGATTTACCATCCGCATCATCAAAGCCTGTCCAATATTAAGTTCTTGGTACAGACACTGACGAATAAGACAGTCTTCAGATTTATTCTGCAATATAAGGGACATAAAGTGGCCAAGCGTCATTCCTTACTGACATAATACAGTACCTAAGTTAAAACTGTGTGGTGATAAACTATTATTAGTCTTATGTTTGCAGTACCAGGTTAATTTGAAATTCTCGCTCATGTGTTAAAAAATGACTGTCTAAAGTCAAATGTTACCGGGGGATTTAAGAACAAACAATGTGTGAGAGTGTCTGTGGACTGACAGAGGCAGTAACCTGGCTTCGTCAGCTGGGGGCAGCAGTGGTGTCTTCCTTCTACTGCTCCCATCTAGACACCACGATCTGGTCAAAATCTGATTGGAGCGATATGCGGGCGTACGTGGCTGCTAGCAGTGTAATGGTGTATGCGGTGTCAACGCCTACCTCATAGACTATACATATCGTAGCTGTGCCATAGCGCAAATGTAAACAACAACCGAACAAACAAGACTACATCTCAAAATTAATGTGGATATATCGTATTGTTGTTGTTGTTTCTGCTTGAGAGTGCCCAGATCAAGATACATGTAGTCAGATAAAGGTAATAGAGGCAACTTTAGTGTGTACACTACAAACACTGTGTTCGTAAACAGATTTGTTTAAAAGCAGAATCTAGCTCCACCTCACCTCCACTCTGTTGGCTCATTATGAAACTGCTGGAGACTGCTGTGCTGTGATTGGCTAAAACACTGCCTCACCCCACACAACCCCCCCCCCCCCTCACAAATTAGTACCGCCTTTCCTGAGCTCGATGAATGATTTGTTTTCATGATTCGTTGAAAACAACAATGTTCTGAACCGTCTGCAGGACGAAGCAAGTGTCTGTCTGCAGGGAAACAGCTGCAGCATCAAAGTAGAAGCAACATAGAGGGGAAGAAGTATAGATATATATCTATTTTGATTTTTTCGCTAAAAGTTGCCTCTATTATGTTTAAGTCAGATGATTTTGTCCTTGTCGTTGTAGTGTAGAGACTCCCACTGGTTGTCCTGGGAGGTGAAATTCCTCCATGTCTAGTCCAGTGGTTCTCACACTGTGAGTCGGAGCACTCAGGGGGTCCAATACATGATTTTGTGGGGGTCCCCAGCTGCACCTATTCGGAAATGAATTTGCCAATCAGTTAAAGTATTAGGCCTACTCTGCCTTTTTATACCGTTATATCTGTAATCCACGTACAATGTCCAGCTGCCAATCCCTTTCATTTACTACTGCTAGAGCTGTATTATGTAACCTAACCTTGTGAATTTTGTAAAAACTCAATGATATATACAGTACATTGGGTGGTTGTATTTGATCTCTCTGCTCTTTTATTGAGACATTTAACTAGAAGCCTAAAGCCTTATTCTAAGTCCAAGTGATCCACATGAATAGCACGCCGTTGGAACGTGGATCTGCAGGCCACTTGCACATTAACAGAATTAATTCAGTTGATTTAATCAGTTAATTACTGAGTAGCAAGGTGCATTGCCATAGAGATGCCAATTAATGTTGGTTAGTTTACACCACTTTGGTTTGGGGCCATTAGTGTGGCTTTTATGATGCTCATCCACATCACCCACACGATACAATCGCATCTGAGCTGACCTGCAGCATGCAGCTAGGGTGAACAGATGTCCCTCTTTGCGTGGGACAGTCCCTCATTTAGAAGACTTTCCAGGTGTCTCACAAATTGAGCCCCTGTCCCACATATCTCCCACACTGTGACTGACATAGTTCAGTGTTCAAATGCCCTAACTAATAGTTGTCTCATTTCCTTCTATAGATGTGTCTTATTTCCTTCTATAGATGTGTTGTTAAGTCTTTAAAAATAACCACAGTGTTCCCCTGGTGCCACTATATATTTCCACACACACTCCAGAGGGCCCACATTGCATGCAGTGTTGTATCAAAAATATGCCATGCCGCGACACATTAGAGCCTGTAGATCAACCATTCAACTATTTTTCGTTGCTATATTTGAATTAAATTGAATTTTTTTTTTGAATATGACATCAACCATGTTGGAAAGTTGTTTTCCCACTTGTCCCACATATGCAATAGTTCTGTCCCTCAAAAGAACCGTTTCTATTTGGCCACCCTACATGCAGCTTGCATGCACAGCATGTCTCCATTAAACAACAGACACTTAATTGAGTCATAAAAAAGAGAGAGAGAGAGAGAGAGAGAGAGAGAGAGAGAGAGAGAGAGAGAGAGAGAGAGAGAGAGAGAGAGAGAGAGAGAGAGAGAGAGAGAGAGAGAGAGAGAGAGAGAGAGAGAGAGAGAGAGAGAGAGAGAGAGAGAGAGAGAGAGAGAGAGAGAGATGTGGGCAATGACAAAGAGTGGCAATTTCATCCAGGCGGTGGTCTGCACCATTTTGAAATGGGACTAGACAACTGACTACTTTGATGCGTTAGCTCAGCAGCATAAACAAAAGTTGGTGTAAGAATGCATATATACACTCCCCGGAGATGCGCTGGGCCTGTCTTGAAGTACCTGTATGTGTGTCTGCTCTTCTCTCTGGTTCCATTTCGTAGCTGGAACAAGGAAAATTACATTTGGGCATCTGTTTTAATTTCTTCGTGTTGCTTTTGTAATTCCCAAAACTACATTACTTGAAGTAATGTAAGCACTGTGGATGAAGAAAAAACACTGTGTAGGTTCTTTAATGTACAGATGCGTTCCTAGTCTTTGGACTAGTCCTTGGACTAGTGGGAATATGCTTGCAAAATGTTACAGAACTTGCATGCTGTGTTTGCGTTTTGCGTCATCTTCTCCGAAACATACAGTATAGTCTACCCCTGCCTTTGGCCTGGTGGAGACAATAATAAATTAAAGCTGGAACGGTATATCTTCAATAGATGAAAGCTAGGTTATGTGAGGCTAAACATTTCACATTCTTGCTCCAGCAATTGTATTGAATTTGTCGGGTTTCCAGGCTGGCATCGTAGGCACTGAGAGGCAGGAATGCATTGACGTCCATGAGAGATGACTGGTCAAACGTATTAAAAAACGACCATTGAATGTTGTTGACCTTTGTTGAACATTTGGTTCAGGAAAATGAATACACATGATTTCTCGTCTCTTTGACGTGGATGCTAAATCATTTAATACATTTCTGATGGGGTGCCTTGTCTGGAAACCTGAATGAGTCTGCAAGAGTGAATGTCATTGCCTAATGCTTGTAGTCAAGCTCCACTTAGCATCCCAGTGTGATTATATGACAAAGAACATAAAGAGCAGACATATCTAAAAAAAATACATGTGCTGAACAAAAACAGATGTACAGGAAAGTCAGGAAATATGCAGTTCAACAGACCTACCTGACAAAGATCCTTTTGGGATGAAATGTTAAGTCATCCTATTAAATAAATCTGAGAGCTGCTAAACTGGTACTCTGTATCCCCTCCTTTTTCATGGCCTCCTTGGAAAGACAATCTCGGCTGTCATCTGTCCTCTATCACTACATGGTGCTACTCAAATATTTATGAAATTCAATGACATGTTCTTCAATATTAGATTATAATGTCCGAACCATTTTATGTTGCTCATGCAGGATTTGGATGAGCTACATATTAATTTCTTCTCCCATAATCCTAGAAACAAATTGGCATATACCGGTAGGAGGGCTCGTACACTAAAGTAAAGTGTCCATTGCTGTGACCAGTGTTGGTCAATATTACTTAGGAAAGTAACTTCTTTACTTTACTCATTACCCCTTAGATAAAGTAATATCATTACTTTACTTTTTACTGGTCCGGGGACCACCAGTGGTCCTTGAGAGAGTTCCAGTGAAATATGGTAAAAATGACACGAAATGGACCCTTGCGGGTCCATTTGGTTTCATTTTTACGCTCTCAAGAGTTAAAATCAAAGAGTAATATATTACATATTACGTTATTACTTTCCCAAGTTCTCAACTCCTACATTTGAAAAAATAGAGATGTACAACCTAATCTGTTTAGCGAGCTCTTTTTAGAACTGAATCCAATTTATTGGAATAATAATAGTCTCTTTGCCTCTTTGACGTTTTAAACTTTTTCACAATTGTTTTCAATGACAGTTGAGGTCTTGTATTTAAAAATAGAATACAAAATAAATAAGCAGCAAGCGATTTGTAGTTTGCATAACTGTGTGCAGGATGCAGCGTGTGGACTGGATCTACAATCTAGTGCACATCTCTGTTGTTACAGTATCTGTCGATAGCTTGTAAATCTGTTCTATTTTTGCATGCAACAACAAGCTCATTTTAAACAAGTTACTTGCAAAGTAATGTGTTACTTATTACCCATTTTTGCATAGTAATCTCGTTACTTTACTTTTTGGAGCAAAAGTAATAATATTACAGTAATATGTAATCTAAAATTAGTTACTGCCCAACACTGGCTGTGACATACTTCTATCTGTATAGCTGCTCTGAACAAATTCAAATTAAATATCTGGCGAGCTCTGGCAAGCCAAGGGTTTTTCACATCAGAAAGGTACATCGACAAGTGTTGAGCAGAGAAAGGAAGTAGAGCAGCAGAGTGAAGCATTCAGCCTAAAACTAAGAAGAGAAATGTTCAAAAGCAATTGAAGCAAAATCAAGTCGTTGAGTATATTGTTCTCAGGGTGGCAGGGTTTACCAAAATCTAAAACCTTTGCCCTCAAGTTAAGAGACCACCTTAAGAACTACAAGAAGGCAGCAGGTAGAAAGAAACCCAAAAAGCTTCCTACAATGGCAAAAGGTCAAGAGAATGGTGAGAGGAGGAGAAAGTCATCCTCAAGGGCTCTGCAAAGAGGAAGAAAAAGGATGTTCCACGGAGGACATGTCAGGGTGGGAGAAGGAAAACGTGGCCAACCACCTGAAAGCTTAAAGTAATTCATTGCTTGAAATCTTATGCTCAAAATGAGACACAATAGTGGGCCACCATGTTTGGCAAAGATATAGTTACGGCATATTTATATCTATAAAAGGAAACATTTGTTGTTATTAGAGGAAGTAAAAAAGATGGGTGTTTTTTTTCCCCAATGCTTTGGTGCACTGCATCTTTTGGATGGGGGAAGGCTATCATACTGAGACAACATGTAGTCTAGGAAGTGGCACTGGGCTCACTGCTACAATCTAAAATATCTAACTATATTTTACCCGAAGAATGACCCACAGGAAAGTGTTCTGTTTGTTTTGAACCTGAATTCCTTCTAGAACATACCTGGGCATTATGCGGCCCGGGGGCCAAATGCGGCCCTTTGGCTGACTCTGAACGGCCCGTGAAAGGATTTTAAACCAGTGGTCCGGGGACCACCAGTGGTCCTTGAGAGAGTTCCAGTGAAATATGGTAAAAATGACACCAAATGGACCCTTGCGGGTCCATTTGGTTTCATTTTTACGCTCTCAAGAGTTAAAATATTCACCATCTGAATTAGCCCAAGTCTACACAACTAGAGAATGTAGAAGATTAATGTTCAAGCAAAAGAAATGTTTTGGATTGTGGTCTGCTGTGGCTCAAATTCTGAATACATAGGTGTCAAAATGGTTGGTCTTATGCTTACTTTTATCGTGAAATTAAATTATTGTCACGCAGACTTTAGTTCAGCCTTTAGTCTTGGCCCTCCACAATATTTTATGCATCTCATTTGGCCCCTCGGGAAAAATAATTGCATTGAGAATAATTCAGTTGCAGGACATTATCCTCATTGTCAGAATAGTAATTGGCATTGCTTCTGATAATTCAAAAGGCATTCAATTAAGAATTACAGATTAATTCATTTTTCCGTGAATATTCCAAACTTTATAGTGACTGATAGATCCCATTCATAATATAATAATGACACTGGTTTAATAATCTTACAATGAGTTCAAGTTGAAATAAAAGTAAATGAGAAATCAATTACTTCTCTAAACTATACCAAATAGTGACTCTTTTTATAGCATGACTCATATTATGATTTATTTTTGTATGTGTACATTTTGTACATAGTCATTAAAATGTAATTAACTGATCTTAACTTTCCGTCCATACGCCCACAATCACCATGTCACCTTAGCTTCGGGTGAACTACACACACACACACGCACGCACGCACGCACACACACACACACACACACACACACACACACACACACACACACACACACACACACACACACACACACACACACACACACACACACACACACACACACACACACACACACACATCCAATCAATCTGAAATTGCACATTGACACTGGCCCTGGCATGCAGGTAATGACACTGATTTTTCCAGGCATCGACAAATTCATGAACTGTCACTCAGTACAATACAATACATCCTCATCCATCATTCTCTGCACTGAGCCAATTTGAGCTGTTTATAAAAAGGATTTTGGCAATGGGTTATGACTGGGTTTTAGTAAGGCTTTGGGACCCTAACCTTAACCAAACCCTTACCATAATAGTTATTTGGTTGAGTTGAGTTGTTTATCATATGCTTTCCCACCTTAAATGTGTATTTCTCTGTATACACATTCTGGGGTCATTTTAAGGAGCAAGAAGCAACCACATGTGTGTGCGCGCAGTGTAACAGGGTTACAGGTGAGCGTTGCAGGCAGTGAAAATAATTGGCTAGGACTTGGTAGCCATAGCGTAATAGATCTCAAAATATAGCTTCATACTCACTCAACATTCCAAAATATTATCGTGTCCAGACAGATAGATGGGCCTTGAACTGCATGGCCATGGCCTTTAACAGCATGGTCAGTATGATCAACCTGCCTAGAAACTCAGCATCTTCTATGCAACGGTAGAGTTTCTTCTCCTATACATATACGGCAGTGAATACTCGATCGTGAAGCGATCCTGCAGAAGTCCCATTCTGGGGTGCGCTACCCCAGAATGCTGCATGCAAAAACTCAACATCAGTAAGAGCATACATGTTACCAACCCAAGCCAAGAAAAGTTTGCCAACCACCAAACTTGTGCTGTGGGAACCAACACATGGGCACCGATGAGGATGTCCCACTCTAACATATGTGGAGTTACTGATAATATAAGCATCAATGAGCTGGAAGCAACGACAGAGGTCTTGTCTGAGTCTGACCTAGAGAGAGAGATGCCTCCTGGTGGAGATGTATTGTACACTGTCTACTGAGTGATCCCTCCTAATTTGTAATGCAATGAAATGCAATGAAAGTTCTGACCACTGTCATGTACAGTAAGCCCATGGGGTTTGGACACATGGAGTGCATGATGGAAAAATAAATGAAAACAATCGGTGGAGTGCATGCATGATTGCAAACATATAGACTGTGGTGCTTGCTGAAGTGTTCCACCACTGAATTACCTTTGCTCGTCATTTAGCTGGAGGGCTCCCAACAAATACACAGAGTGTGACTTCCAATTAGTTTTCTGGAGATTTATCCATGAAACTGCTATAATGTGTTTAAAGAGGTTCGTACAGACTTTGAAATGAATGTTAGGCTGCGGTGTCTTAACATGCATAGTCTGGCTTCCAGTGTACAGTAAAGGCAATATATCGTTATTTTGCTTAGAAGAGAATCGTTACCAAAAAGATGAAACACATTTGAGTCATCTGTCATAATATGCAGAGTGGGTGTACTGTAGTGTAAATGCATGTTGTGAAATGGTTAAATATCACAAATATTCTATTCACAAGGAAAAACTACATATGACACAGCAAAACAAATTAAACGAATGTTATGTCAAGCACACAAAACGTAGTAGTAGTACAAAACAGATTGGTACTTTTATCATTCTCTGCATCATTTGGCAAAAAAGTACTAATTCTTCTTTAGGTCTGTTATTTTTATATGTAATAGTGACACTTTACATGTACTGTATGTATGTCAGTGATGTCCACAGGCCAATAAGTGACCACCACTGTTGGTGACAAATGTTTGGTGATCGACTGGGTATGTCCTTTATATTGTATGTCGGGGTAAGATTGGTGGTACTGGCTGTTTGTGACGTTGCTATGAGATGCTGACGTAACCTTTCAAGGTTGGTATGAGGTTAATTATGGATCTAACAAAGGGTTTAAGAATAGCAGTTTAATAGACAGGTTAGTAGAAGGGGCATGTCCATACAATGTAGCCTGCTTGTGCACAAAGTGCAGTGGCAGCTCGGTAGAGTACTGTTTTCATGCTTGGCTAATCAGGGATTGTGTATTGTTTTTGGTGGCGTCGCTCGGCCAATCCAATCAGGGATTGTGTGTTTTTGGTAGTGTGGTACGGCTACCAGAGTGTAGTTGGCAACATTCTGCATAAATTATGTCCATTGACCCTCAACCGATTGAATTGGGGCTGCTGGTGGCGTCACTCGGCCACCAGCAGCTCCTAAAAAACAATGTTTTTTTTTTACCTAAAAACCAACGTATTTGATAGATGTTTACCTAAAAACGAACGTGTGGATGATGAGAGTTGCCAAAGTCTCTTTCGTAGCCAAAGTCTATGGTCATGTGACATTACACGGTACAATACATGTGTAAATACCAAAGGAGTGAGATGGCGCCGGACTTCACACACATGTGAACACACACACACATACTGTGTATATATATATATATATATATATATATATATATATATATATATATATATATATATATATATATATATATATATATATATATATATATATATATATATATATATATATATACCACCATTGTTGATTCGCACTCTTAGTCATGGAATCAGTATGCCTTAAATGTCAGCACCATACATAACAGTGGAGGGACATGGATGAATATATACATTCACAGCCTCCCTGTGTAGCCAAGTTAAGAGCACTGTCAATTTAATAACACTTAACACTGGGAAGAGATGTCTCCTGGGTAACAGGCTGCAGCCTTCAGCCGCGTGGGCCAGGCACTGCTATAAATTACAAGGGATTATGTTGATTTGGATAAGCTGAGCACCGAATATACAGTAATATGTATGCCAATATACTGTATATGTTACTGTATGTGGCAAAGTTAGATTAGTGTCCAGATGGGTCCATTTGGTTACACTGGTTACACAGAGAGAAGTCAATACTGAGGGTTTCATCATGAGGAGCGTAACATCTTAAAGAGAAGCCAAAAGCAATGGAGTTGCTGCTTGTGTGGAACATAAATGTAAGACTTTAAAGTGTGAAAATAACACACACAACAAGTGAGGTACATTCATTATTGTGACCACAAAGCCATTAGCCTATAATAATTCATTTAAATAATGCGTTTTACTTCTGAAGTACCTCAATGAGCATGACTGCCGGAAGGGAGCAAGCAACATGGACTACAAAAGGTTGCATGTTCAGATCCCGAGAGTAGAACAGAACTCTCACTCTAACAACATAAATCACTGGTTCAGGGTCCAGGGACCTCCAAGGGTCCTTAAATGAGTTCCACAGGTTCCCCCGCTATTAAGTGACTGATAATTAATTTAACTCTCACCATGCGCAAAGGTGCAGTTCTTACTCCAGAAATGCAGTTCTAATCTCACTAGTTTACATTAATAACCAGTGTTTAACCCTGTTTATTAAACACTCATTGAAAATAATAATAATAATATAATTTAATAAGAATAATAATTTTGAAATGCCATACGTAAAAGCTGCGTCTGCCGTTTCTATAACTCACTTGATTGCTTTAATCTTTTTCATGTTGATTGGGTCGATCATCAGTGTTATTTGATTAAGCTACCAATTTGTACACTTAATTTGTTCATCATAGAAGAATACATTATAAACCTTAATTTATTCTCAGAATAAATGAAGAGATCTTAAAGCTTCTTCAGGCTTCTGAAAAAACTACTATAATATTAACATATCCTCACTGCTGGATGGAAACCTTTTACAAACAGTTAAAATTTGGGTTACCCTTATTTTTTAAAGCAATTAGCTAATCAACACAATGCTTTTCATAGCAACACATTGTGAGCACATCTGCTACACTACTATGCATTAATTTAGAAAAATAAAATAAAAAAATAAAAAAGACAGCAATGATATGTAATTAAATCCATGAATTTGCATACAATGCTTTTTATGAGGCATTTATCACTGGTTTTTACATATAATAGAGTATTTAATACTATTGCATATAGCATTACATTATCTATTTGAAACATAGACACAAATCATAGGTGTTCATTTATCCATTTGTATCTCAGAGAGTTAAATGTATAATCAAAACAAATGTTTGATTTTCAAACCTGCTTTTTTTCTTGGTTACAGCCATGGAGACTTTCTACCCACTTGTGTTTCACTGTCAGACCTGACAGAAAATCACTTAGATTGAGTTCTATTAGGCCGTCAACGTTGGCTTGAGAATCAAAAGCATCTCAAAGATTTTTATTTTTATTTTTAATACAATACTACTTCTACCTTTCTACCACTAAATGAGAACCATTAATCATGGATGTGAGTGATCAGTCCCACTTTAGATCATCATCATGCTCCTGCCCCACAGCTTCGTGGTAGAACCACTTTAGCTACCTTTTCTTCTCACAATAGGTGCTGTTGAACTGCTTTTAGCCTTAGCCTGGAGTTAATTAACTGAGAATGAAGATAATGGAGATGGCAGGATTCAAGGGCTTTTCGTCTGAACATTTGCATCTAAAGTAGGATGCCTTCATGCTGACTACTCTATATGGTAGAATTGGAAAATGTATCCTTGTCATGCAGTCACCCACCTTTATTTATTTAACAGGTATATATCACAGTATGATATCAATGATGACATATGTTTTTGAATTGGTGCAGCCACTTCAATGCACAGCTTTGTGAATATGTCTGTCTGTCTATTTCAGCCTGGAATGTGCTCATATTTCAGACAATGCAGTATTAATTTAGAATATATATTTATTTCACGTAATTGAGCATAGATCTGTAAAGCATAGATTGGCATCAGGACTCCACCCATTAAATAGTAAGCCCAGTAGAATTACAGGGAATGAATGAAGAGCAGATGCAGGGGGGTGTAGAATCATAGCCTGGGTGGATGCTGGGGAGGCGTTGGGATTTGTAAAACTTCAGAGAACCTGGGTTACCATGTAACCCTCCGTTCGTCAGCCAAGAATGAGCAGACATGTAAATAGCCACTTGTCTGCCTCTGCCTGAACTCTTGACAAGTATCATGATGGGTTATCTCCTAGTCCTAGCTTAAAGAAATTACACTTTTCATAAAGAAACTCGCTTGACTTCAATAGAGTATTACTGTCATGATTTGAGTTATTTATCAGCAAGATATATATTTGTAACGTGGAATATCATCTCTTATTTTATTTTTAAAAGTCTTTATTTTTAAAAGCACCCTTCAAAAACGTGAAAAAAGCCTCAAAAAGTTATATTATATTATGGTCTATCGATATACTGTATCTCATAGTTATTGTAACATATGGACCAGTAATTTCAAATCAGATTCCCCAGTTTCACTCAGCCTCTGAAATGTCTTACCAAGACTTAGATCATTAAAAAAGGAAAAAGAAAAAAAAAATGCATATTTTTATTACAATCAATTTACAAATTCCTTGCACCATGCAGCCTGTTTTCAGAACATCGCTTATCAGACACCTTACTACTGTACGTTTTTATTTTTGTTATATGATCCAATAAACTAAATATTATTGACATAAAGACATCCTTGATGAAAGCCACTGTTCAATTCACAAGTGTGATTTTGTAAATTATATGTATTGTATTTAAATTGCTTTTCTGGACAAAATTTCAAAGCAAAGTATTGGTCAGTCCTAGGTAAATGGCAGCAGGTGCTTCTATGTAGTGTGCAGATGTGTTCTGTTTATCCCCATATACAGTAGGCTGTGCTATAGAAAGTGCATTGCTCGACCAACATGCTCTTTTGCATTACAAGGATCTGTATTGAATATAGTCTGCATATATGCATACTGTATATTCAATACATTTTAAAATTACAGCTTTTCAGCGTGTAGTAATCAGGCTGTCGCGGCACAATGCGCACCTACGGTGCTAAATTGCTCTTCTGTGCCTGAAATTGGGCAGGTGAATGTAGCCCTGCGCCATTACCGTCCATGTGCTTCAAATATGCAGCACCCATATCCAAAGTATTTATTTCAACCTTTCTTTGTCCGCGATGACGTGCAATTTGTACTGCACGGCTTGGTGGTAGTAGCAGCGGTGGCCTTTGCTACACGCCATACTGTGCAAACTGCACACCTAAGGTAGTTGACATTGTTGATTCTTTGATGACTTTGGGCTCTGGGCTCCGGGGGTGGACACTGCCACCAGACACTGACCGTACAGCTCCCCTTCTGGGGCGACCACTAACCAACGATAGCCAGAATGATGGAGAGCTACACTTAGTGGAGCTGTGTGTGTGTGTGCGTGTGTGCGTGTGTGCGTGTGTGCGTGTGTGCGTGTGTGTGTGTGTGTGTGTGTGTGTGCGACTGTGCGTGTGTGTGCGTGCGTGTGTGTGCATGCATGTGTGTATCAGGGGCGGATGTAACATGTCCCATTTGGGGGGGCAAGAGAACATGTTGGAGGGGCAAGAGAAAATGGTATGGGGGCGGATTCATCGCCCGTGACGCTTCGCGCCACGGGCGATGAAGTCGCACCCATACCATTTTCGGTTACAGGACTTTTATTAGTCAAGTAAAGCATCAAAAATAACATCAGTTGTTGTTGAAGTTGCAACAGACATTCAGCATGCATAAAGCTAAAGGTCTGACTCTTTTCTGTTTTCAATGATGAAATGCTGTTGGTTTAGTGGTGCCAAAATTGTAGTTAGTAGCAGTAGTAGTGTTTCAAATCATTTTAAATATAAGCACTATCATTTGAAATATCTTGGGTTGTTTTGCATGGCATCGTGTTTTTTTTTTTTTGGGGGGGGGGGGGGGGGGGGGCAGACTGGGCATGGCCCCCCCATGCCCATGCCTAGATCCGCCCTAGCCTGGGTTCAGCCCACAGACCCCATCTACTCCGTTGGGCCCCGCCCACTCAGCTGGGTTCTGTGGTCTGGTGTTGTGATTAAGAGTTTCGATTTATCTCGTCCGGAAAAACGGCTCGGCCAATGAGCTGGAGTTGGAGGCGGGTCTAAAAAAATAGCCAATCAACACCGAGGATCATCTAACTGCCACAACAGAACAGTTTCCCATAAAAAAACAGCACACATCCATTCAGTTTCATTTTAACTAAAGTTTCATTGTAACTAGAGTTTCATTGTAACTAGAGTTTCATTGTAAATAGAGTTTCATTCTTTAATACTGCATTTAGTTATAAATAGTGAAAATGTCCGCCGCCAACTGCACTGCTAGTCAGTTAACTGCTAGTTAACTGCTAGTTAACTGTTGTTGTCGACTGCAAACAACGTCTCCAGTGATTGGTCGAGGGAAAATCAAGGGCCCGCCTCCTTGTAAATCGGTTACAATGGGGCCAATGTCAGACTCTTGAGCCATGGCTCAGAGTCTGACAATCAGGCTAGATCCGCCCCTGGTGTGTATGTGTGTGAGTGTGACAGGGGAAAGAAAGCAAGAGAGCTCAGAGGAGCCCTTATTCTGGCAATGTGTGAGGGTGAATCTCTGACAGGGATGAATATATCATCAGCTGCCCTTTGGTCAGCAGCCATCAGAGACCGAACAGATGGAACTGATGGTGCGTTTCCACAGAGCTTTACTGTGGGTTTTTCAAGCCCCGATGCCTAATTCTCAGCGCAATGTGCTGCTCTGTATGTGTAATTTTACTCTTGCTTTTTCCTAATGCATTTAGCAATACATAGAGCAATTATGCGTTAATTAGTCAGCTCAATTATTGCACTCAAAGTGGCAACACTTTTCAAGTAGAAAGGGCTGTTCCGCAGAATGCGTATCTCCGCTGTGTAAGTTGTGTTTTACAGCTGTCAGGACCCAAGGAACTTAAGGAAGCTGCAGGGGGAAATAGCATTTATATGACATACTTTACCACCTATGGGCAGAATTTGGGGTTTATTGGATGTTGTGTTCATCACATGCTGATTTGGGGAGGGGGGTAAGAATGAAGCAATTTGTGGCTAATTTTGGAAGCAATTAAAGGCAAACAGTACCAGGGCCCTGCATGAAGCTCACTGTGACTCTTGATCATTTGTGCCTGTTTACTAAAGAAACCAATCAATCGATGGAAGTGAGCTATACATTTGGCAGAAGTACTACTTAATGAAATTAAAGGGGAACTCCACCCATTTTCAACATTCTAATATGTCATTAGTATACCCTAGAGGTGCTGGGTGGCCATGATAAAAAAGTTCCCTCATTCTGTGTTCCCACGAAATGGATGTCTGAAGAAAACCACTAACATGGTGAAACATTTTGATGACATCATCAAGATGTATTTTGACCATGTTTATGGATTTCTTTAGATGCTTCTTTTTTCTGAGAATGTACAAATGGAACCAAATGAACCCGTTAGGGTTCATTAGGGTTCAATGAACCCGTCAGGGTTCATTTGGTTGCATTTGTACACTCTCAGAAAAAAATGAAAATGGGTGGAATTCCCCTTTAAGTTAAGGTTTCCAAAAGTGTTTAAATATCCATTCATGAAACATGAAACAAGTGTTGACAGACAGTTTCCGAGAGACCCGACAGAAATCTTTATATTATGTCATTACAATAGAATCCTTTTCTCCTCAGAGATAAGAAAAGGCTGGGCCAGGGCAGGCTGTAGCACCATAGCGTCCTTGTGATCGATGCCCGTGTTTTGGTTCCCACAGCACCGGTTTTCTGGCTGGCAGTTCTTGATGTCTTTGGCAGTCACCTGCAAGTGTCATTCTCCGGGCTGCTATTTTCTGGCTTACCCAGGAGAAAACGTTATTTGATTGTACAACCTGGTTCAACAGTTATACGCTAGCCTCGTTACCTAGGCTTTTATTTTCACTACGGCTGAAAAAATAAAAGCCTCGCTCATCAATATACTGTATATCAAAAGCATCACTCTCAATATTGGCGTCATTTTCTTCTGCTGTTTTTCTACCAGAAGGAGGGGAGGGCAGTGGGGGGCAGGGTTTGATGTTGATTGGTCTAGATAGCGGTTATCTACAGCACACACAGTCAACACTGACACACATACTGTAGATACAGTGAAACATTACTGATGTAACATTACAAACACAACATAGGCTGTATACTGTAGTGTAGCCTATGTATAGCCTGTGTAACAGTATATAGTGTACCTTAGATGTAGATCCAAAGTCCCGTATGCAAAGTCCTATAGAACTGAAGTCCTAACATGCTGGAATTCCACCAGTGCCAACAGCATGCCAATTGTCTGGCTTGTTTTAAGCCCTGTGTCCACACTGCGACATGCTCGCAGTTAGCGTTAATTTCAGAACAATGGGAGTTCGAAACAAGGAATTTTACCACCTTAAATGGCAAATTCCCCAAAACAAATAAGTTGCACTTTGTAGGGAAACAGTCTATAAGCGTAAAAACCTAACCTCATAAACGGTCAGCGGCAGTTTACCAGCAAAATAAGCCATATACCCAATGTTGCAAGAAAATAGTAGTAAAGGGGCACAGTATTGAAGAGTTGATCAAAGTAGCTAAATGAGGCCTTGGCAGTCAAAGTTCCCTAAGGAGCAAGTGAAGTTATAGCTCTCAAAAGCGGAACACTCAATAACCTTGACAACGGTGATGCATACTGGCCGTAGGCTACCTGGTAATTACTTAGCAGTTAAATATAATCGTCTTCCTTAATAAGAATGACATTTGTAAACCTTTCAACTTCACATGGGGCTGCGTTCTTCCATGGGATTGTGCATATGCAAGAGCAATCTCCATCTATTAATCACATTTATCTTAATGAGCAGCATGTCTGCAAGGGGGTAGAGTCAACACTGGGCTCTACACTGCAAAATGTTTAGTGTTGCACAATCTGTTACAGATTTTGCAATCTCTGTGTAAATGGACTCTCAGAGTTAATGAAACACCTTGAATTTTGCAGTGTATGTTGAAGTGTAGCATTGTATCTATTCATATCAGTGGTGTTGCATCTAAGTGTTTATTATAATAATAATATCTGACTTGATCTGATTTGACATTCAGAGTTGCAGTTTGCCAAAACAAAACATCACCTTAAGAATAAACAGAACAAAATCATCTTGTTTTATGTAATATACAGTATTAATGAAGGGAGGACAGTATATCCAAGCAGCTATACCTACATGAACTTTCACTTTACCATAGGCAGAAGATTGACTATTTTCAAGAGCACAAATTATAGAAGTTGAAACAGATAAATTAGAAAACTGTAATAATGTTCAAGTCTACCACTGGCAGCAGGGTAGTCAAGGATGCAAGGTGAAATCTTACTGATTCATTCCATCCATTCAAATCTGTGGTACATAACCTCCACAAGATGATAGATGAGAGAGAGCCTTGACCAATGCCTGCTTTTCAGCTAAATGATCATGTTAATATTTTATTAAATAAATAATTCAAATTAGTGACAAAAGGGAACGACTGAAAAATAGCATATTGAAATATACAGTATACCGTGTTTACTATATCAGTATGAAACACAGAGAATCATCAGAGTGTAAATCACGTACTGGATAATTAGTTTCTCCCTCTCTGCTGACAAGTGAATGCATCTGTTGTGCGCCGTTCAGCTGTTTAAGTGATGGGACTGTATTATGTCAACATGAACATAATGCCCCCCCAATCATGTGAGAGCAATGAGGTTCATGTTCTGTCTGCTGGGAACCTAATCCTCCTAACTCAGGTAAAAGAAAGTCCCTGTTTGATGGATTAGATTTATACAAACCTCTGCACAGAAAGCTACCTGGGGAGAAGCCATTCTAATAGCCACATTGAGACACCAGCTTCACAGCCCATGGCAATAAGCTACAAGAACATAATGCTGTGTGGATTCAAATTATAACAGAAATATTGGGGTTGGTAGGCATTTTATTAAGAATCAATCATTTCAATCTCAACAGCTGCTCCGCTATAGTGTTATTATTGAGAGACGTTAGAGTCCTAATGACTCTCCTTTCTGCTATTTGGGCCAGCCAAATATCCCCACAATTCGTTACATGTCAATGAGGCGTGCACAGACTTTTTTTTTTTGGGGGGGGGGGGTGTCTCACCTCACCAGTGATGGGCAAGTTACTGGGAAAATGTAGTAAGCTACACTACTTGTTACTTTCGAAAAAATGTAGCTAAGCTACACTACAAAGTATCCCCAGAAAATTGTAGTAAACTACACTACAATCTACATGACAAAAGTACAAAAGTCAACACTACATATATATAAATATATATCTCAACGTAACCTTCTGGGTAATAATAATAAAATAATATAAATAAAAATCATAATAATAATAATCTAGGGGTGGGTTTTAACCTAGGATAGTGGCATGTCTAAGTTTTGGGATGTATATTAGAGGTTTTCTACCCATTAAAAATGGGCAGTAAGCTACACTACAAGTTACAGGAAAATGTACCGGTAGTTAAGCTATGTAGCTTAGCTATTTGTAACAAGTTACTGCACCTCACCCACCCTGATTTTAACGTCATCATCTAACTGCTGTGACATTCTTTGCTCTGAGGTTTCCAATGTACTAGCCCGTTTTCATGTTCTCTACCAATTTTTACATGCTGCCTATGTTTTATAACAGAGACATGGCACACAACTACAAAATACAGTTTGAATTTAGCATTGTTTTTGAGAATCACGCTGATATGGAAAATAAACATACAGTATTATATTCTTGACAGCCAATGTGCCATTGAATGACAAGTGACAGGTGTAAGCCAGAGGAAGTGTAGAATAACTAAGAACAGAGAGTTAACTGTGGCTTTTCCCCTGAGTTACAACCAGTCAGTTTTGACACCCTGCTGCAATTACACCGGATTCCAATTTCCTACATTTCTACTACATTTCTATATCCTTTTTTAAGATTTTTTGGGGGCTTTCCTGCCTTTTATGGATAGTACAAGCAGCAGAGTGTGTCAGGAGTGGTGGCATCAGGTAGTTAGGCTCAATACATTTTCTCACTGGCATTGCTGAACTCAGGTATGTATGAACTCGGATATGTGCGTGCATGCATGCGTGCGTGCGTATGCTCATTCATGTATGCGTTCATTCATGTGTGAGCCGCTTCGACCTCTATCCATGGATTGAATAGAGCATAATCACGAGTAATCACACGATCGAATACAACGAGTAGACGCAGATAACAGATACCCGCCGGGCAAGTAGATATTTTGTATTCATTGCATCGGTGGATCACGGCTACTACTAGTAGGGCGGGGCGAAGCATAGTTTTACTGAAGTTATGTTTAGGGTTAGTAACCGCATAAAGCACCGTCTAACCCTAACCCTAGCCTAATCCTAAACCCTAAACATAACCTCAGTAAAACTAGGCTATGCCTACACCTAACCCCAACCCTAAACTTAACCTCAGTAAACTTGTGATTAAAACTAACCTAACCCTAACCATAACCTCAGTAAAACTTCCTTCGCCCCGCCCTATACTAGTAGTAGCCGTGATCCACAGATGCAATGAATACAAAATATCTACTTGCCCGGCGGGTATCTGTTATCTGCGTCTACTCGTTGTATTCGATCGTGTGATTACTCGCGATTATGCTCTATTCAACCGATGGATATAGAGGTCGAAGCGTATGCGTTCATTCATGTGTGAGTGCGTGCAAAGTTGTATAGACATAAAAAGATGTCACATCTCTTACATAAGAAATAGAGTTAGAAGATAGACCTCTCATCTTAGGTTCAAGGTAGAGACCTCGCACACATGAACCAATTTATCCAAAGACGTTTGTGCCGCGGACAAAGCCAACTCAGATCATGACACTTCATGACTGTTGGATCCATTAATATACTGTATAAACTATATTTAAAAAGACGGGGGTACTTGAGAAAGTAATACGATTACAATTGTTCTTACTCAAGGAACCTAGAAGTGTTCTAAGCCATACTGCTATTAAATCCACGCCAAGTGGTTAAATAAAAACCTTTTAGTTGTAATATTTAGAATTAACTAACTAATTGTATTTGGGACAGAGCAATCCACAAACAGGAATCATAGCAAAGTTTCTCTCTCTCATTGTTTTACAAATGAACACCACCATATTTATTACAATTTGTTCTCACAGTGCGCTGTCGTCATGGTTGCCATGGCCACCATGGCCACCCATGACAAGAACTTGCCTATATGCCTATACTAAGATGATGTTAGAATATTCTGGATTGAACTGGATACTCCGAGACGGCCTGGAAGGTCATAGTCAGCGTGGCTTGTCTCCTACAGTACCACACATTATGAAAGCAGGTATTCTCTGGCAACAGAGATTTCATACATTTCTTTTTCAATACAACTGATAGTACCAATTTACAACAAGGTTATAATACTGTGGTCACAAACAGCTTATGAGAAAAACAAACGATGAAATGCCTACCAATGATTTTCTGTGGCAAACAAAATGCAAGCTTATACAGACTAGATTAGCCGTATTATGTACAAATATGAGAACTTTTTGTTCTTTTATTCTTACAAAACATTGTGTTTATTCTCATGATTTGACGATTTGCCACAAATCGTGTTAGCTTTGTCCATGTACATATAGTACAGTATATGACTGGCTGGAGTCTTGGTACAAGGACATTTTATCAACATATATTAATGTTGATAATGATAATGATAATGATATATTTGATTTGCCACATACTAAAGTATCTTCTGTTGCATCACAAAATACAGTAGAATAGAATAATAAAGATCAATGGCAACTGTTGCAAGAATATTGATTGGATAACAGTCTGCATCTCATTTCCATGAGCAGTGGCTTGTGACACCACTGGTTCGCTAGTGTTACTAAATGGAACTGGTCCTCTGTACAAGCATAGGGAGTTAGTTGTACAGTGGTCCTGTCAGACGTGCATTAATGAGAGAGAGGAATATCTCACACTGTCAGAGGGTGTGGGTGTGGTGTGTGAATATGAGTCCATCTAAGTGCGTCGTCAGAGGGTGTGGTGTGGTGTGGTGTGTGGTAGACGGCTAGGCCATGTTCACTTAATGGCATGTCAGTGAAACATTCTTATCTCTGACACCGTCTCTGGAGACAACAGATTTCACCTCTCAAATTAACAGTGAGTGTATGTCTGACAGATGGAGTCTGTCTTTCATCTCACAGCGCTCAGGTTTCACAGATGTGCTTTCAGGATGTAGAAGCCATTTACAAAAAAAAACAAGAAAAAAACAAAAACCGTGATATCTTTCATGTACCACTGACAACAATGTCAAGTTCAATGTGATGTAATGTCTTCAAAATAACTTTCGTCGTGTTTGTGGTTTTAGAATCACTGTGAATGGCCCATTATATAATTAGTCTCGACAGATGAGGTCAATATTGAACATTGAATATGAGTAGTCAAGGCAGATGGCCGTCCACACCAAAGCATCGTTTCCCTCACTTTTCATTGATACCTCACAAAAATTCTGATGTTGGGTCTTTGCTTTATATGCAACGTGATTGAGATTTGTTTTTGTGATGCGCTATAATGGAAATGTATGAAACTGAATGAACTACTGAACTGAATCCATTTTCTTTGGATTAAGTAGTAATCTCAGCAAGGCGGATGGCTTCTTGTTAGCGTGGTTGACAATATCATCACACAAAAACGGTCATAAATTGGCCACCAATGTAATACAAAATAGTCAACCAAAGAACAAAATTACGATACTCACTGGTCAATAAAAACACATTGATGCATGCATGCTTTCTTGATACCATTGGACCTTTGTGTGCGTAACTAATAACACTAAGACCTCTAAATCTCTCATAACATAATAATAAGAGAAATCTCAATCCCATAATCCACATCCCCATCTCTCTGTAACCATAAGCATGCCTATAACTTTGTTACTGGTTGGTCCATCTACAAAGCAGAATAAAATTCTGCACAATTTTCCTTGAATGATTCCTTGAATTCCATATATGGCACACACTTTTAGACCACAGAGGTCATTATACAGTGTGGCTATAACCAACAATGCATGCCAAAAAAGGGAAAATTTTCACTTTTGTATATTTTAAAATAAAAACATAAATGTGCTGTGTGATGGTGCATCAAGACCCACATTAAAAAAGCCATTTTAAATTAAGCTGACCTATCTAGGCTATTTTATCCCATTTCTGAATCATCCTCCATTATCACAGGTTTATTTCATGCCTTTATCATCGCTTTTTATTTCATGAATAAATGTAATTAACAGCATTAAACAGCATTAAAAACGGCCTTGTTAAGACCTCCATAATGTAATGGTCTATGTTTGTGTGCAGCTGCATTTGTGCATCCATTGTGGAGTATACCGACAGTGTTTTGAACAGAATTCCCTTGATTATTTATATGTTACATATCAAATTGATTTTAATTTTTTATTTTTGTTTTGACAGCTGTTGATTGACTGGTAAATGGTAATGGGTACGCCACTCGAACACACTACTACTAGACTCTATATTCCTCTCCAAACAGGCCATCCTTACATATCCATCGTAATATTCAATGGTTCACAAAGACTCTTCTTGGCTTGCCCCACTGGTCCATTTGTTGCATACCACAACATCTGCTGTGTACAACACCTGTTTTGCTCATTATATTCTTCAGAAGGCTCCAAAACCACACAGAAACCAGTGTTTAAAGATTTTTAGGACGTCCTGTAGAAAAGTTATTTCCGTTTTCCAGACAGATATGTTTATTTATTATGTTTTTCTTGTTTTGGTGATTTTCTTCTGAGCCGAATGTGAATGGTACAGCCTGGGTATCGAGGCTATATCTGTTCAAACCCTCTTGCCCCGAGGCCATTTGAACCTCAACTAGGCATGGTGCTCAAACAAAACTATTTTAAAGAGGCAAAGGGACAAAATGTGTAGAATTTCACATGACTTCTTGTTAGCGTGGTTGACAATATCATCACACAGAAACGTCAAATTCCAACTGAAGGCAAATCTTTCCGGTCATAAATTGGCCACCAATGTAATACAAAATAGTCAACCAAAGAACAAAATTCCGATACAGGACTCACTGGTCAATAAAAACACATTGATGCATGCATGCTTTCTTGATACCATTGGACCTGTGTGTGAGTAACTAATAACACTAAGACCTCTAAATCTCTCATAACATAATAATAAGAGAAATCTCAATTCAATCACTCAATCACTTTTGTGTATTTCTTATTATGTTTTTTGAGCAAAACATAATAATACATCATACTGGACGTGCGCATGCACACACACACACACACACACACACACACACACACACACACACACACACACACACACACACACACACACACACACACACACACACACACACACACACACACACACACACACTCACACACACACACACACACACACACACATATATATACACAGAACACACACACAACACGCACACATCATTTTAGAAGAGAAACAGAAGTGAGCTGAGATGAGAGTTGTTGACAAAGCTGATGACTATGTTTTGCCATGGCATTTTTATAGCCAAACACATTAAATTACCTTTTTGTTTGTTTGTTATATAATCGTGCTATTTATATGTGAGTGGGTACATCTGCACATTGCACAGAGGGGTTTTCCCCACAGGTTTAACCTGTAGGCAGATCAGCCTTGCAGAAAGAAACCTTAAAATTCTGCTGCTCTAAACAGCATGCAGCTATTCCACCGACAGCCAGTCATCTCCAATTCATGGGTCAGAAGTGATTCGGATTTGTGCCAGACAACTTTACCGAGCAGCACGTTTCCAAAGCTAGTGCAGGTGTGTTTCTGGCTCACATGCCATATGTTGTGTTTATAATACAGTGAGTCTTGATTTAGTTGATAACATAATCCGAAATTATATAGCTCATATGCCAACAACTACCCAAATGAGTCTTGAAAATTAGGTTGTCTTATAATCAGAGTCATCATATATTCAGGACAAATGCCAGAATTATACATCATATTTTTCCAATAGTGCTTTACAATGTAGGCCTACATTTCATTCATTTTATTGTTCCACATAGATAGGTACTTGCTATAGCTTATCTCCAAGCTCACAAGGGACACAGTTAAGTAGCTTAAGCAGTAGTTAAGAAGACAAAAGCATCTACAAATTGTCACAGCCCTGGGTGTGTTTAGACTAATATTATCTCAAAGTAGCAGCAAACGAAGATTTAACTCAAGCAGTCTTTATTTAGGAACAAAGCCAGGTACTACTCTTTCACAGAGGTATTAGACACAGACTTGAATAAACATCGTGAAGGAAAACATTCATGTTCACGTACAGCCCACGGGATAGGCAATGAACACATGCTTTCTCTGTATCCTCGCTACTGAAGCATGAACACACACACACACACACACACACACACACCCATACACACACACACTCCAGGGGCGGATGTAACATGTCCCATTTGGGGGGGCAAGAGAACATGTTGGAGAGGCAAGAGAAAATGGTATGGGGGCGCCCGTGTCGCTTCGCGCCACGGGTGTTGAAGCCGCACCCATACCATTTTCGGTTATAGGACTTTATTAGTCAAGTAAAGCATCAAAAATAATATCAGTTGTTGTTGAAGTTGCAACAGACACGCAGCATGCATAAAGCTAAAGGTCTGACTCAGAGAGTTTTCTGTTTTCATTGACGAAATGCTGTTGGTTTAGTGGTGCCAAAATTGTAGTTAGTAGCAGTAGTAGTGTTTCAAATCATTTTAAATAGCACTTTAATTTGAAATATCTTGGGTTGTTTTGCATGGCATCGTGTTTGGGGGGGGCAGACTGGTTATTTAGGGGGGCACCCCCCCCCCCCATACCCATGCTTAGATCCACCCCCTGACACACACACTGGAATTCAAACAGACAGCAATCCGTCAGGGATTTTCTTTTTTTTTTTACAGAACTCAGAAATACAGAACAGATCAGTATTTGGCTTGGTATAAAGTTGACATATCAACTAAGTTATGGTGCCGACTTGAAGGGTTTTCATTTTCCCCACAGTGTGAAGTAGGTGGGCTTAAAGTCAAACATACAGTAAGGTTATGAATCATGGTAATTGCTGTTTTACTGTGATGGGTAAATCAATACAATAACTCCAACAGTTTATGAGTCCTTTAGAGACCACTATGCTTAGGTGGTCAGCCACAGCGACCTTCAGTGACTGTTTACTGGCCTGGTATAGCACCATATCAGCAAAGGTGTTTTTCTTTTTTTCTATCTACCATCACTTTAGCTGTTTCCAATTCCCCCCATGACCCCTCCTTGTATATCTAGTGGAGGCTGTATACAAGTGGTTCCCAAACACTATATTTGAAAATATGAATAAATCAACAACCTTCGAGCATGCCCTGGCCATGTACAGTATACATATGGAGGGTGTACACTACAGAGTTTGATGAGGTCAGATCAACAGGTCAGATACATATTGAGATCTGTGGGTGGTAGTGGTGGCAGTGTCTTGAGTATAGGGTTTGATGAGGGTCCAGGTAGGGCAGCCTCTTGAGAACTCTAGTTTTTGCTGGCTTTGCAGTACGTGTCCATATAGTGATTTTGGTAACCCTTACTGTATATCTAGTGCATCCGACTTTGTGCTTATACTTCCACAATATCTTGGACAGATAATGATGAAACCTGCTAAGCACATCTACGAGGATGAACTCTACTTTTTGGTGACCCCATATCCATTCTACTAGCACCACCCTAAGGCCAAAAAGGGGTGTAGCTTTTGGGCCTGTTTTTCAAGGCATATTTTTACATCAACATGGGAGTTTGTTGTCACCATGGTTACAGCCCTGCATTGAATGTCTAAATAAAAACCTAAAGACTGAGATGTCAGAAGTATTGGTGGGGGAAAAAACATTGGTTTAAATGGGGGACAGAGAAGGACAATTCTAGCCTGATGCTAGCATTAAAAGGACTTTCAAATTAAAGGACTTTCAAATTTGGCCCAAATGGTCCACACACATTGCATTATTTGAGCTGGAGGGCCGTCAAAAACGTCTCTCTCTGTCAATGAGGACTGTTTGTGTACATGTGTGTATGCATACATGCATGCGTACATACTGTATGTGTCGCAGCTAAGCAGACATGGACCAATAGGAACACCAAACAAATGCCTTCATACATAATAAACTCTGCAAATACTTTTACTGCACACATCCCCGGGTAATGCAACATTGGCTGGGGGTTTACCTGCCTCATAATATATATATAATTCATTCACCTCAATGGTGCTAATTGCTAGCCTACTACTTTGTTTAGAGATGTTCAGTAATACACATGCAACATTCACAACACCATAGAGTTCAACAAATCATGTCAACCCACATTCAGGTCAAACAAGGCATGTTAAATTAATTTTGCTATTATGACACAACAATGTGGTATAACAGCCTATACCAACATATAGAATCTATAGCTTAATAGGCCACAGATGACCAACAGACAAATAGAATCTACAGCTTGGTAGACTACAGAAGACCAACACACCAACATAGTTAATGCAAAATGTATGCTTATTAACAAGAGAAAAACAAGGGCTGCTGCCTTAAATATTGGCTACTGGTAATGTCAGTTTTATTTGACGGCACCGATAGTTACCGATAACCACAAATATTGGCCAAACCGATATATAGACCGATGTACATGGGTGCAATGTACTGTATCACTACTTAATTCTTTTTATGATGACATGGTCCACATATAAGATCACAACACTGACCTCAAGCCCTGGATAGACATAATTAGAGAAAACTGGATTATCACCCACCCGGTAGATCTGCATAAGGAGCCGACTAGCAGCTCTACAGCTTCAAACCTCAGACTCAGACTAGTGGCGCGATTTTCGTTCCACCTGTTGTCCCTAACGTTACCCGATACCCGCAGCGAATTCCCTTATTGCTATTTTGGTCACCTTTTCTCTTCCCTTAGCCACTATTCTTTATGCCGACACCGTTATTTGTGACTGGAGGTGTGGTCATGGGCGTGTTTGTTGCGCAGTCCCTTAAGTTGCTAATTTCGTCAAATAGATTTGGGAACTAGATAACGCCATCTCAGACCACCCCTTAACCGATACGAGAAGGCAGAGCCACGTGCGCACGGTGCGGGTGTCTGTGCGCCTTTGGAGATGTCCACGACTCCACGTGGAAAGGCGCCAGTTCAATTCATCTCCTTATTTATGGATTGTCCTATAAACAGCTGTAGATTGCCTGCTTTCGGTCACTTCCTTGTGTTTAGGTAATGTACAGTATATAATATAATTAAATACATTACCGTAATTAACTTGTGACGCAATGATGTAAATTGCAAAAAAGTCAGGAAATCGCGGCAAAAAAGACGTTTTTTTGATCATTCATTTCTCGGTCAATTCTGGACCATTTTTTACATTTCAAAGTGCAGCGTAACGGGAAAAAGCTTCTCTCCCAGATGCTGTATAGAATATGTGGGTAGGTCTTCTCTACGATGCGGGATCGAGCAAAATTTAAGTGTCGGGGATTCGGTGGAAACGTCCACCGAATCCCCGACACTTAAATTTTGCTCACGCACTATACGTTCTTCCTATTCCATATGGCTATAGTAGCCCATTTAGCATGCGTATTCTGCATTTCATCATTCATGAACCATTAGAAAATGTTGGAAGCTTAATCACACCCCTGTGATTTGATTATGATAGGAAGCTCAAATGTTCACTTGGATAGAGTGTTAATTGCACTGGGGTCCAGGCAGAGCAATTAGTCTAAATGTATTCTAGATGATGTATGCTGGTGGTTGTGTTTGACAGACTGTGGCAGATGAGCGATCTTTAACATGCATTTGTATTGCAGTATTAAGTGTGAATGTGAATGTGTGTATGTGCACATTCAACGGAAGCTCTCACACTGATAGTTTATTGATGATATTAGGTGTAGAAGTGGAAGTCAACCCACTTCTACTTTAGTAAGGTGGGAGTCAACCCACCTTACCAAATGGACCCTTACAGGTCCATTTGGTAAGGGGGGCTCCAGAGAAAATCTCCTGTAAAATGGCGCCCTGCAAGCAATAAAATTCAGAAGTATTTTTAAACAAAATAACATATTACATGTGTTTTAAATGTTCAACTCTAGTTGTAGAGGATAAGTATAATGTATTTATCCATATTAGGCTTATTAGCCTGATTTCCTTTTATCTCTGGTGGTCGCCCCCTTCGCTCACCCCCACTCCCCTCATCGCACGCTAGGCAACTGCCTAGTCTGCCTAATGGCAAAAACGCCCCTGATTTCAGGTTAGGCCAGACTATAGACTGAGTAGAAAAAAATAGTTGCCCTGAATCACCACCTTAAATTATTTTCCCTGGGGATTCAGAGAATAATGAAGTGAAACGAAATGATAATTCAGAATTCGGAGTGTCAGGCAAACCTATTAGATGAAATAGGTTGAAAGTGAGGAAGTGAAGTGGTCCTTTAAGCTTTTCATGGGCCAGCATTGGCCATTATGTCATCATTTTCTTAAGTCAAGACAGCTGGTTTGCTGTAAATACATTGTCATGTCATTGTCAAGGTCATGGTCATCAAGGGCAGTTAGAAAGCAGGAAATTACCTTGAATTTTTGACGGGACAGCCTTTTTCCCAAAGCTTTCGGCCAGGTGGGTGTAGTTATACCATATGCCTATGGGTTCGTTTGGAGGTCCTCACCACAAGTGCATTGAGTTTGATGAGTTAAGTAACAAAAATAAACAATAACCTGCTAAAGAATCATTGCCAGGGCCATATACAGTAAATTTCCTCTTATGGGGGTCCCCCTGTAATGTGTTATTTTCAAAAGGGGGGCCCAAATGCAAGATAATTGTTCATAGACATGGAAAAATTGTGGGACCCTATAGTACAGTGCTTACAATTTACAATTTAGGCATTTCGCAGACTTAATCCAGATCGACTTACAATAGTAAAAGTTTACAATTTACAACACACTAAAACATTAGGCATCCTATATAAGTCACTGCTGTGGGTTGGTATGTAATGCAAGTGCTATAGCCATATGCCATGGCTTCCTAACCCACAACAGTTTTATTGCTTTTCATTGAACAGGAACGCTTGAGGTACAGCTGTGACACAATCACCCTTTCCACACTGGCCAACCCTGCTTCCAGTGTAGGGTTGCTCAGTGCATGCATCAAGCACACTCGGTGCCCCACGCTCTGAATAAACAAACAAAACACAACAAATGCCCTGAATAAACAAACGATCACAGAGCACACCGGGGGCACACCAATGCATTGGAGGGCACATTTCTGAACAAGCCCTAAATCTCAGAAAGTAATTGTAAAGAGAGTGACTAAAACTAGTGAAAGAGAGGCGAGGAGAATGCATGAGGAAACAAGATGCATTGTGGGAACAATGGTACTTACTAAGCGTCCCCCCCTGCAGGGGTCCGTGGTTCGACAGGTAGGCATATTTGGAAATAGGTGCAATGTGTAGCCGCCACCCTTCCGGTCCGTTAGTTAGTTAGTTAGTTAGTTAGTTAGTTAGTTAGTTAGTTAGTTAGTTAGTTAGTTAGTTAGTTAGTTAGTTAGTTAGTTAGCTAGTAGCCTGGACTAACGAGCTGATCTGATTTGATCTCATCAACATGTGTTGATCCCCGGCCCCTCCCCCGCCTCTCCACTGGAGAGAGTTTGGAGTGACGCACACCCTGAAAGGTTGACTCACACTTCTAGGCCACCGTGGCTAACGAATTAGTCCAGGCTTTCCATTTTTGCGCAACATGGACGAAAATGAAATCGTGGGTGTTAGTGAATGCATGTATGGGTGTGTGCATGCATGCCATATGCATTTAGAAGGTGTGCACAGAATATCTTCATAACCTGCTGTACACTGACATATTCAACACTCCAATAGAGGGTGCCAAAACCAGCTTGGTTCCTTATTCAAGAGGAACCAATTCATGCAGTGGTGGAGAAAGCATACTAGGACGCTTTTTAAGCTGTGCCTAATCGTATTATAAACATCATCAAATAGCCTAGAGAACGTGGACAGCAGTTAATGTTATTGTGCCAGCAGCAAAAAACAACAAAAAAAGCTTGCTAAAAAGACAGCATGCGTTTGCTCAACAAATATTCGGGAAAACAGCGCCACCACTGTTGTTCCTATTTGACGCGAGGCAACTAGTCTGTCTTGACAGACATATGAAGACACTGCATCCACATAGCTGTATATTTTTTTTCCACATTGAAAGCTACTAAAGCTGTACATGTCCGTCGGCCACCAGTCAACGGTACCGCCCCTTTCATGATGTTGCCTGCTGACCCAAAGTAAATTCCTCATTCATTTTCCTCAAAGACTTTACAAAAAAAAAGATTTATGTAAAATTGGACAATGTGACCTCGGGTCGTGACCAATCATGACAAACAGAATGTTGAATAGTCTATGAGGGAAATGAATGGGCTGCGGGTGCCGTCATGAATGGAGTGGGACTGCTGCGCTCTATTGCAAGAAACAATTGTACTTTGTCACTCACATGCAGAGGAACTGTGATATTATTAACTTTACGTGACTGAACCTCATCCTCTTTGAACACAGACTACATTTGGTGCCGTTTGTTGAGAAATTGGGTTTTCTTTTTAGTAGACTTTTGTTCTACTTGCACTTGGAGCTCCAGCTTCATTATTCTTGCTAATTAAGATTTAGGTCTGTGTTGTCCTCTGTTGAGTCCTTTGTCACCACAGTGTAAGCGATCTTCATTGATTTTATTTGCTCATTTCTTTTTAATTACATGGACTGTGTCGCAGTGTAACCGAATCTCCCCACAGCCACCCTGTGCATGAGCGTAATACCCAGCAGTATTCCTCTTAGACTATAGATGTGAATTGTCCAATGTGAACATGATATGAATATATTTACCAGTGTATTGAAAATGAAATTGTCAATTGTAAAATGTGCTCTTAAATTGTTAAAATGTGCACTCAGTAGACTGCAAATCCCTTTCAGGAGGTATGACCTAACAGTGATAAGCAGTTACATTTCTATAACTCTACAGGCTTGCATAGTGCAGCATGTACCAGTTATACCGTATATCATCGTTAATGTCTCTCTCTCTCCCTCTCTCTCTCTCTCTCTCTCTCTCTCTCTCTCTCTCTCTCTCTCTCTCTTTCTCTCTCTCTCTAGTACATATTCATTTTATATCTCTCGGAATCTTTCTTTCAGATGGCATTCCCTTTAAATCTCTCTCTTTATCTATTAATATTATTTTTCCAAACTTATATAGATTTTTTTCTACAAACAGATTATTTACAACGTACATTTGTCTCTTTTTTTCCTGATTGCAGACACCTGACATGTTTTTACATTAGCTAACATGTCAATGTCAGGAACCAGGTTCTGGGCCTTTTTTTCCCTATAATGTCAGAGGCCCCATAATGTTAGATGTCTATGTGTCACCAGTGACACCAGTTTAGATTCATTGATGTTCATTACATAGAAAGCCGGCTCACAGAGATGTTGTGCTGGTGCTCCAGGGTAGCATTTAAGCTATACTCGTTTTGGTCTGTGAATTCATATTTGACATTATAAGCTGTATTACGTGCACTGCTAATTAGACTATTGTATAAAAGCAGCTACTGATGTGCTGAATTAACACATTCCAGTGGTTATTTTTTTTTCTTTCTTTCTCATTATGGTTTTATAATGTATAACAAGGGAGATATTTTTTTCCAGTTTCCCTGAGCAGTTCTTCTTTACCTTTCTGTTTTCAGGGAGGGGAGGAGGTGGGTGCATGCCCAGATCATTACCCAGCATACATACTGTGTGGGGGTCTTTGGAACAGATGGTTTTATAATGGGTGCTTGCTTCCACTGTAGCCTCCTCCTCCTTCTTTTCAACACTCGGCCATTTTATGGAACTCATGATTGGCAGGAAAGAGCTGGAATCCTTTTGATTTGAATGTAATATCAGGGGGAACAGCAATTTACAGTTTAGTCATTTAGCAGCTAGCTATCTGCTCTTCCAGAGCGATGTTTTATGTGAAATCAGAAATAGCAGAGTAAGCATGCATGAGCTGTAAATAGTAAACAGTAAATAGTCAAGTCAATTTGCCTCGAAATTAACGTGGATACCAGGTAAGCAACATACCATCTGCATCCGCATCTGTCTGGGGAGTTTCTTTATGAACACTTGAACAGCCTTCCATATACTGTATATATATATATATATATATATATATATATATATATATATATATATATATATATATATATATATATATATACCCTTCAAATTCTCTCTTGTGGTTAAGAGACCAGTCAGTTGATGTTGTGTTTTGTTTTCCATTACAATCAATGGACATGGCCACCCTGTTATTTTCCGTTGCTCTCGTACTTTGAATGGTTTCCTCAAGCACCATTCAAGCATGCTGTGAACTCAAGAAACCGACCTTTTGAGTGAAAGCTGAATGAGTGAGTATAGTAGCACTGCAAGGAATGTATAAGGTGACAGGACTTCCAATGATCTGATGTCGGTGGTTCAAATCCCTTCCTCCTCTTGTCTACATATTGAAGTGCCCTTGGGCTAAACATCGAAACCCAAATCGCTGGTTGATACTTTTCATGGCTTCCATGGCGTCGTAATCAGTGTGTGAATGTAATGCACCTTGGATAAAGGCGCAATATAAATGCAGCATTTACCATTCATAGTCTTCCCATTGCAATCAGAACCACAGACTCACTCCCATCTTCCAATCTTCCACCGCAGTCTGAAAACACACCTCTTCAGACTCCATCTCAGCCAATAGCACTTGTATTACATACAGTACCAACCCATTGTACTTGCAGCAGTGATGTATAATAGGATGTCTAATGTATTACCATGTTTTAGTTAGGGTTAGGCTTACATTGTATATTGTAAAGTGTATTGTAAATTCTGCTTAAATTGTAAACGCTGGATTAAGAGTGTCTGCTAAATACCTAAAGTTAAATTATACTAATAATACTAAAACATCTGCCTCCCAAGAAGGAAAGCAACATCTATGAACTTTAATGTTTGTTCACAGCAGTAAATATCATGTGAATTTGTGTGGTACAATATAATACAAAATGAGTGAGACATTTCGTATTTTTTGTATTTTCTCAGTGTGTCACTTCCCAAACAACCTGGTGGTCTGGTCGCATATCTGGTCTCATTTTACAGTTTACAGAGAAAAATTACCAATGGGTATCGAACCGGCGATATGTGACGCTATATTTAGAGCTATTTAGTTTAAATGGATTGTGTCCTTTTTCTGAGGACAGAATGAAAATATGAATGTCATGCTCCTATCAAGAGCATCCTATTCATTGACTGTTATGTCATGATACTGTGTAAGACTGATGTATGTGAAAGATGACACTATATCTTTCCCAACAACATCCAGTGCTTACAGACGGATGTAGCGTCATACAGAGAGCCTAGAAAGTTAACCTTCTATCGGGTGAAGATTCAGATGCACCCCCCACATACACTCATTATTTTCTAGAGATTCTAATCAAAACCAGTATATTGTAAATGCATTGTATAACATAACACAACAGTAAAAGCCCATAGGTCTCCCAGACAAGAGGTCAGAAATATTTATTTCCTCCCCTCCAAATTGTGTGTAGTTCAATATTGCTGCCAACAGGGAGTTGTCAGCTTTTTCAAAAGTCATTTAAATATTAATTGGTGCTCTGTAAAGAGTGTTTCCCTGGTGTCATCCCTAGGAATAAATGCAGCATGCCTCATGAATGTGAATTGAGGGAATGCTGCAGTATCAAACTTCCGAACTAAGCTGTTTTTAAAGTTTTAAAAACACTTTGAAGTAAGTGATGGGCCAGTGCTGCAAGATGAATTCTAGATTGACTTCTAATCATCCAGAGATTTGCTCAATGCATTTCCACATGGGCTTCTTGTTTGTTTCATAGTTACGTGGTGAAGATTTTCTTATTATATTCATAGCATGATAGCACTAGAACCTCCAAATTGATGATTAATATTCTGTACTAGACTCCCATTTGAAGAGATTTTGTATGCATAAGAAAAGATTTATATTAAACAACCTTTGGACTTCTGGTCTATAAAAGTGTAGTGTGTGTGTGTGTGTGTGTGTGTGTGTGTGTGTGTGTGTGTGTGTGTGTGTGTGTGTGTGTGTGTGTGTGTGTGTGTGTGTGTGTGTGTGTGTGTGCGCGCGCGCGCGCATGGATGTTGGTTTATCATTGGTGATGTGTGGAGTAGTTCTACTGTAATTGTTCTGGATATGCATATAACTGCCCAGCTGACAATGCTACCCAATGACAGCTCACCTCAGACTACTAAAGTACTGTCAGCACATGAGCACATCATTGCTTCATTCACAAACTGCAGACTTGCTAACCCTATACTGTGGCAACAGATTGCACAGGGAAGCCACACCCTGTCTTGTTTATGTAATCCAGTGAAGGAAAACTGATTCAGCTGAAATTGAGAAGCAGTATTTCAAATGGGACATGGATGAGCTTGGTGATCTTTTTACTTTCCAAGTTGGCGCCCATTAAAATGTAATAATTTGTTGCAAATACCATGGTCCCTTGAACACCATACAACCATCAAGACAGTTGGTAAAATGAATTCCTCTGGGACAGCGCAATAAACAACTTCTTCAATGAGTTTGTTTTTGTTGTCATTGCTAATTTATGCTTGGAATGATTTTTATGTTTCTCTTTTTCACTACCATCTGCTCAGTCCATAAAGTTGATGCTCTCATTTGAAATACATTTGCACCAAGATTTTTCTATGTAGGTCTTCATATTGTGTGTGCATGTGACCGTGCATGCATGCACTGGGGCATGAATGTTCTCGTGTTTGCAGAGTTTTTTCCCTTTTTTTTTCTTAAAGAATGCAGAGAGACAGCCAAGGGCAGAGAGGGCAGACAATGGCATTGGCTATAATTTGAAGACATTGCAATCATATAGTCTAACCATATACCTGGTGTGCCCCTGGATTTGAGGTTTTAACTGAATTTGAACCCAGGACCTTCAGACCTTTTTTCCGAGTAAATACATCATGGAAGGGCAACCTAGAGGTGTGCATATTTCAGCTTTGTGGCTTATCGTTGCCAACCTTGACCTTTGACAACCAAATTACACAATACAACTGTGTGTCGGGTTCTGAATTATACACCTGATTTTTGAGGTCTCCTGGCCTTTTGCTGTGATTCGATATTGCTCCAGTCAAGTGTATATGGCTCACGGTTATTTTCTTACTGATGACTTCTTCAATTCATTGAATAATCTAGAAGCTGGTTTTATTTAGCTTTTCCCCTTTTAAACCCACAATAAAACTAACATCAGAGGGGCAGAGGCATGGCATGACTAGTCCGCCGCACCCCACAGGACAGGAGAATTTGGTCAGAAGATTGAGAGGATAGCCCCTTGAGATGCAGAATCTCATTTTAGAGGTCCCGACCTATACACACAGGCAAAACAATACAGTATACGCAATACAGAGGTGCAGAGACAGTCTCACTCTAGAGGGGTTCCTACTCCATACACCTGCACATACAGTACATTACATTGTACACAATACACTGTAGAGAATGTAACGTGTATCTGGAGATATAGGGCTCCAATTTCGTCTCATCGCCCTTTTATATGCAATAGAGCACCATAGCATTGGGGATTTCCCTTAAACGTCTCCTAGACCCGTTACATTATGCATAGCTGTGGTTTGGGCATTTTTATCCAATCCGTGTTGATCTTGCCATTACCTTTAATTCATCCCATGTCTTCTCCCGTTATCTCTACTCCTATTAAAAGTACTTAACGGCTCGCAATGCATGGCTCTGTCTGCAGCCTCACTGTTCGCTCTATCTCCATGCGCCCGAACTCGTCTTTTCAAAAGATCATAGTTCGGTCAATTCTGGATCATTACGTTAGCGGGTGCTTTTAAATCCCATTATCTATTTCCCAAATCCATTTGACGAAATTAACAACTTAAAGAGGGGGTGCCGTGTTTTTTGTATTTTTTCCAATTTTGTACATGTTTAAGAGGTGACTGTACATAAAAAACACACCGAGGGGTCTATTTACATACTATGATGTCTTCCCTTTCTATTTAGCGTTTCTTCCTGGGGGCTGAACCTTTCCAGTTAATCGTGCCAATGAAAAAAACTTCAATATATGACATCATGTGCTCAGACCCTCCCCTAACTCCTCCCCCTTTATCATGCAACTAAAGCTGTGGGTGTGGCTTTAGTTCAGGTGGTTCTCCACCAAACCAGGCATACTTAATGAACTGGTGAGGTGGAATCATAAAAATGACAGATAAACAAACACTGTACACTTTTTGGGGAAAAATCTTTCTTTTCATAACATTAATACCTGTGGTCATGTTTTAGGGTAGAAATAATCATGGAACTCCTTATTTTAGGGACTGCATGACAAACACGCCTATGACCACACCTCCAGTCGCAAGTCGTGATGGCATAAGGAAATGGGGCCCATAAGTCCTCTAATACCCACTCCCCCATCTCCCCAGCAGCGGTTTCTCCATTGCACTCCATGTCACAGGGCTAGCGTGCAACACCTCCACCCCCCACAGCCAACAAACCGGATGAGTAGATTTGCTCCAGAGCTATCCCAAGATCTCACTCACACTCATGAGATTGATGTCCCTAGATATATTTTTAATATTCTGACAGATGCTATTCCATTCCTTCTCTCGGTAATTGAAAATTTGAAGTCATTTTTTCCCAGTCACATTTTAATGCAGAAGGCTCCTTGTTTGCTCGATTAAAGACCATGCTTGACCATGGTAATGACCCAGACCAAATATTTTGATTATGTTGCAAATCAAAACAAGGTGGCACAGTCTTGGTTGTGCTAAAGGTATAGCCTATGTTAATGTAATTGGAACTTACTATGTCTCATGATAAAAATGTAATACTATTTTTCCTTCTTGGTCTGTGTCTCATAGGACTAGTAATGGAAATAGCAGATGTCGAAGCTTACAACCTAAGCATACTACGTATGTAGTATATGTAGTATAACACCTGCACCAATCACTCTCTGATGGTACCAGTCTACTGTCTACTCCACTACTTTTAAAATACATTTTGAGAGATAGAAATTGTACTATTTTTTTTTCTTGGAACTAGTAAATACTAAATAATTATTTCATTGTTTATTTTTTGTGTTCAGTTTAGCTTTCCAAAGATACAGTGAGCTACATTATCCCCATAGAAAGTGTTGTTTGTTTGTTTATTGCTTTGTTTGTTTGTTGGTTGGTTTGCTTGTTTATTGCCTCTTAAGTGAGTCAATCATTACTTGAACACATCTTAGAAATCCTACTTATCCCAAACCTGAGCTAACCTGAAAGCATTTTGGCCTAGAGAGGCATGGACCTTGATTGGATCTCACCAATCTGTCAGTCTTCTCTTCTAGGCCACCGTGGCCAATGATTTAGTATAGACTTTCACTTTTTGCGCAGCACAGACAAAAATGAAAGCCTGGGTATCAAGGCTACTGTAATACAATCAGATCATGGTCGTTGATATCTTAAAACCATTGGCGTGCTCAGGAGAAGTCCTTGCTTGCTACTGTTTAAGGCAGCATGATTCGTATCTCTTGCTGACAATCAATATACCGTACACTACCATGTAAACAGATATTACTGGCACATGCTTAAAATGACATAGAGGGGTTATTTAGTTTATTGATTTTCACAATATGTCATTTTAACTAATATCGTGGTGTTTATATTTCAAGGAGAAAGTGGAGCTCGTCCCACTTAAAGCTGCATCATGCAATATGTTTGGTAGACACACGGTTTTGAAAATAATATACAGTGTATGATGGTTTCACTGAGACATAACTCTAGTCTACAGTATATCAATATGTGCATGCACTGGCCTTCACTCTTCCAAATGTGCTCACCACCCAACACCCATAGCCATGCTGTTCAATACTGCACCCTGATGGATTTCATATTCACCGCTTCTTACACTTCTTACTGCCTTTCAGCTAAATATTCCATCCATTCATCCACATCCACCTACCAACCTACCTATTTAACTTTGACAGACATACTGTATTTACCTTTTCTTCTCTTGACAAATTTCAAAGAGCCTTTCAAGTGTGTGTCTGTGTGTGTGTGTGTGTGTGTGTGGGGGGTGTATGTGTGTGTATGTGTCCGTGCTACTACTGCAGAAACTACACTTTAACATCGTGTCCACGACGTCGTTTGACACACTGCATAGACGTGCCACCATGGTAACCCGTCTCCGTTGCAGATAAAAAGATCACCAAGGCTGTTTGCATAACGATTTTGACAGCTACAGCGATTGCGTCATAGCATCCATACTTCCGTAAAGGAAGCGAAAAGAGTTGTGAAAAGAGTCGATGCTTGAAGTTCCGACTGAAAGACAAGGGATGTGGAGCCATGATTTGGGCAAAGGGAAACTTACGTTTGAGTTTAACACTTATGTTTCTTCATTCTCCTTTAGTTGAATGCACCAGGATGTCATTTTACTTAAAAAATGACAGCTTCTACTAAGGTACAACTTATATGGTCCCGTTATCACTGGGATTCTTTCTTAGTTGTCAAATAGATTAGCAGTTAAGATAATCGATCCTTTTGGGGAAACAGGTGAACCATGGAATGTGTTGTGTACATTCATGCTCCACAGAGGGTGACCCCTATTAACCCCTTCCAATTGCACATCTGAAAATGTATTTGGCGGATTGCCATAACACTTGCTGAGTGCATTCATGTTCTCCGGAGGATGAACCTCCCATTTGCATTACCGATAAGCTTTTCTCTACCACCCTAAATGTCAATTTTGCACATAAGATACTAGTCCAATAAGCAAATGGCAAAAATCTTGTATGAGTATTGTGTATGCATCTCCCTGAGAAGCAAGTCATTTTGTGTATTCAGAAAGTATAGCCCAAATTAACCCTCTTATACAATGACACCTTGAACTCTATGGCATCACTAATTATTACAACATCAAGCAGATTGCACCAGATTAAACTAGATGTGACAATCTTCAAAAGTACCATATTGAGTCTCCTCACTCAATCCAAATGAGAGATGAAGTGAATGCTGAAAGAAAGTGGGTCGGAGAGGCTTATTGTTGATATCAACTGAGGAACGAGGATGGATATTTGGGGTGGCCATAGCTGAGGGGAGAGAGGGCGCCTGGGAAGCAGAAGGGAAACAGATGGTCCCGGTCTGCGTCTCAGCCCCTGGCTTTTTATACAATATATAATTGTGATCACATTGTGAGTCTGCTTCGATGAGCTGAGATGTGACACTTGCCAGAGAGGGTGCTGTTGTAACGTGCTTGTGGTATTCTGGGATACAGTAGTGGGGATATTATGTGTTTGTTGTGTGGTGTGTTGAAGGGGCTCTGGGAGGTTGGGGAGACATTGGTATTCCTGATGTAATTGATTGAGGCATTCCTTGACAACAAGGCTGCCATGCTTTGCTCCTATTATTTATTTGTATGCATAATATAGATACTTTCAAGGGATTTGTAAAACATGGATACTGAGCACAGCAGTCATTAATGTTGAATGATGGACGTTTTTGTTGTTAGCGTAAAGTGCATTGTGCACTTTTTGGCTGTAAGTCGAGTGCAGATATGCCCCGTGGTGACCATGACAATCATTTTCCAAAATATTGTTTGTTATCTTACAAATTCAGCTTCAAGACCACTTAGGTTCTTCATTATGGTGACTAATCCTGCATTTGCAACATTGGTACTGTATATGTCCTGTTAACATGGAAGCCATTTTTCAAAAAGGCTCCATCAAAATTCTGCCTGTATAAAGCCTCTGCATCACAGTTATCCACTATCACTACTTTTATGGTTGTAGGTAGGTAACTCCATCAGTTACCTCATAATATTATGTTGCCACTCGCTCCACCATTGTGTTTTTTATGGCATTCAGAGTATCTTAGGAGGCAGCCAATGAGGATATGTCACTAGTAAAGTTGTCTTCACATAGTTCTCAGTAGTAGTGGGTGCAAAAGTAGTCCATGAACTTTTTAAGCACCTAACAAAAAATAAAAATGGGAGGTATGCATTGGAATGTATATAGAAAAAGCACCCGTAAGTGCACTTCTGGACCACAGTAGGAGGATATAGTGTGTGTGTGATATTTGCAATAATTTTCTACGTGGAAAATTTGGGGCAATGTACAATGTTGGGACCCAGGAAGTGTGTACACAAAGTTTGAAACCAGACGGGTTTACAGACGAAAGGATGGATACACACCCAGATGGAGTGCAAAATATTCTCTCTCCCCATGCCTTCGGCCTGGTGGAGACATTAGACAATAAGCTTATTTCTCAAAGGCCAAACAAGATTGGCAGCATTCCTTTCCTGGAGTGTAAACGATTGCTTCAAACAGCTACTGCAAGAGTGTTCGGGGTTGGATATCCTGCTGTGCTATCATTCACTGGGCCCAGCGGTATTAAACAGCATTTTGTGGACCAAAAGAAGACCTTGCATATATCCTGTGTGTGTGTGTGTGTGTGTGTGTGTGTGTGTGTGTGTGTGTGTGTGTGTGTGTGTGTGTGTGTGTGTGTGTGTGTGTGTGTGTGTGTGTGTGTGTGTGTGTGTGTGTGTGTGTGTGTGTGTGTGTCCACGTGCCCGCCTGCCTGCCTGCCTGCCTGCATGCTTGCTTGCTTGCCTGATGGCCGGCTTGCCATTAGGGCTTACAGTATATGAGTTTCAGGTAGGGTTACTTGTGAATAAGTGTGCTACCTCAAAAACAGGGTATACATTTCAGATGAAATTGAGAAGGGTGTCCTCACTTTGTTATCATTTGTGGATGAGAGGTCACATCATGGTGTCACACTTGTTTATTGTCCTGATGATAGTGCTAGCTTGGCAATCTGTAAGGTCTTCCCATCAGAAGGAGAAATGAGCAATTATAAAAGGTATGCAGTACGACTGCCGTATCACCTCTTTATGAGTATATTATGCATGTAATTAAATAGGCTTACAATTAATATTTGTTAGCCTGTGTGAACAAGGTGTTTGTCATTGATAACCTGACCAGAACGCTGATGAGACTGTGGAGCACTTATAGCATCCTTGTAACGTGAATGGATGAAGTTGCAGAGCTAAGGGGGAAATTATTATCTGGGGAGAGCTGGAAGGGGAGTGTCCTTCAAAACAACATATACAAAGCTTGGGCATGCAGCTAGGAGGATTATAGATAGGGATGTTCTGATCACTTTTTTTCTCTTTTCTTTTGGTTCCCCATCCAATTCCGATCATTTGATTTTGAGTATCTGCTAATAGAACACATACAGTATGCCAAAATCATAATAGTAGAATATCCAAAATCACAGACAATATCCAGTCTAATATCATGATATGGGATATAATATTGATACAGGGATGTCTGATCGGCCCACATTTTCGATCACGTGATCCGATTGGGACAACCCTAATTAGATGCCATTCCTTATGCTAACCTTTCTTTCCAGTGAGAGAAGGAACAGATGAAGTATTTGGTTGATTCATGGTGGATGGTGGAATCATTTCCATTATGTAATGTGTTGGGATATCTAGAAGATTGATGTGGTAAACATTTTCAATTTCAATTTACTTGTTTAATGATGTCACTGATTGGTCTTGGACCTCTAAACCATGAAAACAGTTTGATTACTGCCATGGTTAAATGAAGTGGTTGTAGACAGGCGCAATTATGGTTTGGTTGGACCCTAAAAAAATTGCAACAGAAGGTTTCTCAACTGCTTTTTGTAGTATTGGATGTCCTTAATAACATACTAAAAGTTTACCAAAGTTTGACGATGCAAAAGTTCATTTTTCAAGATGGCTGCCGCCAGTTCTTTAGTGTAAAATACCATTACTCCTTCATTATTCAGGGTAGACAAATAATTGTGGTGCCTAACTCCTTGTTTTGGTGCTCTATGAACCTAATTGGCATACTGTAAAATATATATTATAGCAATTGGTAATAAGCTTATAACAGTCAGTGTAATAGGACATTCCTCCTCTTCCTATAAGTCATAATGCCAGGATTGGTGAATTCTTCACCTGAATACATAATTCACATTCTGTTGATGCTTTCATGATACCATACTATTATGGAATAAAATCAGCATAAGGACATTTGTAAGTGATAGGCCGGAAATATTTCTTGGAAGAAATGTCTTACCGATAAATGTTTCACTATTTTGTATGTAAATGTTTCTTGCAATTATTACACAAGTGGAGTCTAAATCCACATAACTCGAGATCTGTTTGCCCCACCCATTTCACAAAAAACAAAAACAAAATTGTTCAGAACCAACACAAAAGCATCTGCCCTATTTTGATCACCCCTACACAGTATTTCCATACATTTAGCTGGCCTGTTCTGACATCTCAATGATTATTTTGACACCTACATAGATCAGGGGTGCCCACACTTTTCTGACTTGTGAGCATCTTTCAAAAATTATCAGATCAGCAAGATCTACAGTACTTCTGTATTCCTGAAGCCGGAGTCTGATTTTTGACTGAAGGTGGTTTCTCTGAGGGTGCCCAGTGACACATGCCTTGAGCATTTTTGTTATTAAAATGGATGCATAATTACAATACTTAAACCTAGTCAACATCACACTGCGTATGTCACTCTGCATGTACCCCTTTGCTGTACAAATGTTCAGGGGCATGTGATCTTCCTGCCCATATTGGTAGATCTATCTTTTGGGAACCCCTGGCACATGGGGACACACAAACTGGGTGCTGTTCCCCATAGAATCCACCCTCCAGACAACAGTTTCCCTCCTTGCTGCTATGCAACAAAAACATTTTCTGCTAGGGATGTCCCAATACGGTATCGGGAAAAGTGTCGGATCGGCCCTCATTTGTCATAGAGGAAAAGTATCAAGTACCTTATTGGGTCATAGGCCGATCAGTATTGGCAAATATGCAAGTCTAACCAGTGATCAGACACAGGGTTAAGCGGGTGACACTATGGTGAATATGCCAGTCTAACCAGCGATCAGACATGGGTAAGGGATTGACACTATGGTGAATATGCAAATAAGGTCACATTGGTATGGTCAGCGTACATTTGAGGCACCCTAGTCCTTCCAATGCATGGCTTTTCAAGATTGTGTCATGTGGCGGCCAAGACTACATACATTTATTTAGGGTAATAAAATATGCATTAAAGATACTGTATTTGTATGAGCCACATTTGATCTACAGAGCTATCCAGAAATGTGTCAATATTGCAAACAATACTAGGTATCTGTTCACACCAACTGTTTTGGTGTCTAGAAGCCTTGTTCCAACAAATATATACTGTACATATGTGGGCACGCATTACACAATCGTTCTACTATAATGGAAAAAGTTAACACATACTGTATCTAAAATTATATGATACAGGGATCTATCTGCATCCATGCAACTGTTATATTTATTTATTAACTTTTTGTTTGCAAAAGGTGGTGCATCATACAGACTGTAAGACACATACATGCGTGAACTGTGTATAGTATACGATTTCTCTGTGTGTGTGTGTGTGTGTGTGTGTGTGTGTGTGTGTGTGTGTTATTTTGCATTTGTACATTTGTGTGTTGACCTTTATTTTGTACATGATTCATTATCATCGCTGTTTATTACGATGCCTCCAACAATCCCATCAAGGTACACACGAGGCCAATATACCGTGAAAATGCATTTCCTCTGGAAGCCTTGCTGATACTCATCTGATTTCATCAAAGGTAAATCAGACAAAAGTTTATTTTTTGATCATGATCTACTGAGGTCGTAAATAAGGCGAACTGACTGTGGTAGCACTTTAATACATTCAAAGCTGTGGAGAATATATGATGCTCATGTGTGTAAATCTTTTTTATTATAGGAGGCAACTAAAGGGATGTTGGTGGCTGGATTTATTGTTGGATCAGCAGGAGCTTAAATTCTTTATCAGATGCAGTGTCTTGCTGACAACATTGTCTGTAATATACTGTACTACAACTAGGCTACTACTGTATGTTACAGTATACAATGTATAACTGCTGCAGCTATATTTTATTTACAAATTGCAATACCAACTGTGTTGACTAAAACTAAAACCCGAACAAATTTGTTTTATGCACAGAATGAAGAGCTACGGATAAATCCTGAAAGGCAAGAAAATTACATCACCTCCACAATATTGAATTTGCATTATAAGAAACAAATAATAGGCTAATTATGAAGCAACAACAGACAATGCTGGGCAACCATGAACAGCAAATAATCGTACACAAGGCAATTCAAAGTGCTTCACACAAAGCATAAAACATTTAGTCATTAAGTGCAAAAGAAATATTATAAAAGTGCACACTAAATTCACCACAAGCCTTAGAAAAAGGCAAAGACAAAAAGAAACGATCTTTGATCCAAAAAAATAAAATAAAATAAAAATAACGAGAGTTGTAGCAGACCTCACGGATTAAAGCTGAGCATTGACTTCCAGAAGTTCTTCCTTGGCTCCAAAAAACTATTTCTTTGTTTTTTGTTTTCCAAAGACAATTCTGGCACTTCCAAACATCTATGTAGTAAAATAATTTATGTTTGGTTGAACAAAAGATGACCCAGCCATAAAGGAATCTGGCTGCCTGTCCATTTATATGTGTAAAAAACCTGCCTGTCCATTTATATGTGTAATTTAGATAAACACAAAGTTGTATGCCCTTTAAGTATGATTCAAACCAATTAAGTACTGTGCCAGAAAGTAAAAATGTTTTCTAGTCACTATGTGGGAGGGGGCCCATTTTTGCAAACAACCACATAATCATTAATTTACAATAGGTGGCAAATCTGAAAATATGAATTATGATCCAGCACTGTAATGGGGGAAATGCGAGCTGGATTATTTATTTTTTATTTGAGTCTGTATCTGTTTTTCTGCAGCATATCTGTCATATGTTTAATAACTGTGGCCATGACAACTGAATTTCCCTCACGGGATCAATAAGGTCTATCCGTCTCTCTTCCTTTTTTACATTAATGGCACATTTACTGTTGCCATATTTTGGTCTTGAAATAACAAGGAGACTGTTTCAAGACAGTTATTGTTGTAGTTTGTGATGCTAAGCAGGTTGTTTCAAGCAGGCTGTCAGTCGTGAGGATGCAAGATAGTTTAAACTTTAAATTAGTATTGGCGTCAATGACCTCCCCAACTCACCTCAAGGATAGGTTTTTACAAATCTAATGAATTAGGTTTTCACCTACATGTAGGTCTTCACCTAAGTGGCACAAGAAATAATTGCACCCCATCCTTTGCACACTAATTTATTAGCATGCTGCCTTGAATGCTGTAACCCTGACTAATTACTTGTCAAATCAACAGATTTCAAACATGGGATGTTTTCAAACATCACACCAAATACGGCAAGGCCACATTACTGATTGAAGTAATGGTTTGAGGAGGAGAAGAAGAAGATGAAGAAACATTTCTAACTGTGTAGCTGATACAGCACTGTAATGCTTTAAACTCCTGTCGACCTGCATAGAACATTGTACATGCATATAGTAAGCCCTAGCTGCATTGTCTTAACAATGTAATTAATCTACCGTAATTGATCTCTGCTTCCCCCTCCATCTGTGGGATGGAGTCAAATGTGCTGATGCATCCTAATGCCCCTTCTTCTTAGATCCATCATTAACATATTGCATCTGCATCAACTTCTCAGCGTCCCAAGGCAGGTGCCGTACCATTGTTACTATTCTATCCATGCTCTATACTCTCACTTGCAAATCCTTGTATTAATCCCTGCCAACCAAATGATCATTTTATTTTGCCTTAGTACATAGATGTCATGACCATCTTGCCACATGTCAGTACACATGACATGAGTCAGTCATTCAATGAGAGACTTTAAAAGGATAGTATACAGTGTACTGTATATAGTTATTCTTTGCATTATGCACACACAATCACCACTCACACCTGGGAGCTGTAGACTACAACAATTGGGAAATGACATTAACCAACTCTGCAGAATGTTCCATGCAGTCACAAAGAGAGATTGTGACATTCATTCCCTCACTGTGACTCCACTGCCAATGAGCAGAACTCACTCTCCGGCCACTCTGTACCTCAGCCAGATGGCCTGCAGGCTCCCCCACTTCCCAGTATAAGTAACAGAGTTGTTGTTTTGGGTGGGTGTACACTGTGAGAAATGAGCAGTGGCAGGCAGTGGCACCAGGCTAGAATGACCCTTCTACATTCACACTCCATGATTCTGGTGACACAAGGGTCTAATAAAATCGGGACAGCTGACCTCTCCATTCTCAAACTTTGATTTAGTGCATGAATAATAGAAAAGGCACTGGCAGACATCCACCATGGCAAACTTCTGCCCTATCTCTCTGGGCAGAAGGTAGAAAGCTAAACCTATTGGGTGCCACTCTGCTGTTGCTTGCCGACTTAATAATTTTATTGCATTTTTGTTATGTGCCCTATGATAAGGGGGAATCAGGAGGAATCTTCAGATTCTTCTGCATGCTCAGTGTATCACAAAATAGGAGCGGACATGGGACTGCCACATCTGAGCAGTTATAAAGAAAAGCCAGCCCAGGACAGCCTTCAGATTTTCCAGAGGAACTTTTACAGATGGCAGTTAGAAGGCATTCTCGCCCGCTGAATTACCACCTACTCTTGAAGCTGCACTGCACATATCTCAACCAAGGGGAGAGAGTGGACATCGGATTCCATCATCCATCTGTCGTAAATGGTAAGGGCTGAAAAATAATCAATGGCTCCCTCCACCCCGGCATGGACTGATTTCTCTGCTGCCGTCTGGTAGTGTGAGCAAACCATATGACCAATCAATATACAGTAGATACTGTTCCTATGCCTATAACGTACCTTGGCTTGAAAAGCTCTTCCCATTTTCAGACTACTTAAGGAGGCTAATTTCTGTTAGCTTGGAAAAACTGTTCATGACGTAATTGGGAGCAGGTTTATACTGTAAATGCTCCATATAGCCCACATCTGGTGCCATCTTAGAATGAGCATCAGTGAAGACCAAATATTAAGATCAGTTAAGTTGAAAATGTGTAATTGGTAAAATTACCATTTTACCAATTGTAATTTAAATTTACAAAACTTATTGTTTTGTAAATTTATTTACATAACAATAAGTAAATAAGTCAATTTGTTACTTCGGTTAACATGGTAAGTAACAAAACAATACTAAAGATTCTCTCACCAAGCACTGTAATATTTGGTGCTGGACATTTTAGCCAAATGGTGGTGGTAGAGGAATAGCTATTTTATCACCAAAATCACTATGTTAATCTATGGGTTATACATTATTGTATGTAAAGGTGACATTTTGTCCCGAGTGTGGCTTTTTAGTAACCTGACTCTGCTTTTTAGAGCAAAGGTCATGGATCACTCAAATAGTTCTGGTTCATCCTCCTGGGAGAATGCAGTGTTTGCTTATAAGTTGCAAACAGACATTCATTTTTTTTTTCTTATTAAATGGATGGACATTGTGACAGAGCCTCAACACAAGCAGAGGAAAAAAGAGGGTCAAAACTCTTTAGCCCTTACCCCTTACATCTTTTCCCCAATTTCCCAACTTTACCCTTCAACCTTCTATTCCCTGTCTACTGCCCTCCATCCACCCTTTCTACTCAGCCTCACATCCCACCATAGCACATTCCTCTTCCTGATTTACAGCCCTACTTCCACCTTTTCTACCCACCCTGCTCTTCCATCGTGCTGATGTCCTTTTCCTAGCCCTTTTTGCTCTCCCTCTCCTCCCACAATAAATAAGCATTTTAGAGAATGGTCACAGACTCAGTTCTGGCTTAATGGAAGAAGGGCTTTAGGTCCCACAAACAGTGGGAAGAAATTGAAAGAAGACTCAACTATTGCTGCAAGATTGCCAGAATGTAGAACCAAAGGTTGCTGAAGGAGCACTAAATGTGAAATGTGTGGTGCTTAGAGAAAAACATGATAATCGGGTGACTTGAAAAAGGAACACATAATGATTAGCAGTCTGGATGAAACATACTGTACCTGCTACTCAATTTATTTCTCTACAAGGGGATCAAAACAAATTAATTAAATGTGTATGTTTATGTCTCACAACCACGCAGCCTTGTTTGTGTTTGTTTACATTTTAATATATTCTGAACAACAATTGTGAATAACATTTACAATAGCTTTCTGACCATCTCAAATATAACAAAGAATTATTAATAAAACTCACCCTAGTTGGATGGCTAGGGATCTTCTTGATGTTGTGTCAAGAATGTCAGTCCACAATTGGACTTTGGGGCCATGAAGAACAAAGCTGTGTAAGGTTGTCTTTCTCAAGCTGTCATGTATGAGTGAAGTGTTTGAAATACAGTAGACTACTGTTTTCTTTTTTCTTTGGATTATGTAGTCTATGCAGTATTAGTTTAGTATTTTAGTTTAAGATAGGCCTACTGAGGTATTTCAGCAGGGACATATACAGTACCTGTATATTAAAAAAAATCCATCCTGTTTTCAGTACTCTGGAATCAAAACAGCCTTCTATAAACCTACTGTGATGAAGTATAGTGTCTGATTGAGGAAATTACCTGAGTGATTGCTGGCACAGAACATTAAAAAAAGAAACAAGACATCTTAATGTACTCCAGTATAAGGTGGGGAAGCTGGACTTACATTTCAGAGCATTTTTTGTTGTTGTTCAAAGCAGGCACTAATGCAATCTCCTTTCAGTGCCAAGATTACTTGGAGTGTTGGGACCTGAAACAATCGCATGTTGTTGTGATGTACTGATGTGGGTGTATCAGCAATATTCCACTGATAATGGCAATAATGACAGCCATGTCTACCCTGCTAAAACGATATTACAACCCTCTTACCTTTTATTTTGAGAGTGCTAGTGGTAGATTGTCCATTTTCATTAGGCCAACATTTTAGGCTGTTAGCAGATGCACCGCTACTGTTGCTGTGTGTAAAATTTAAAAGCCCATCATTTGAGCTGCTGATACATATTTACGTTACTGTCCTCAAACTTGTCCAATGTTTAGCTATTAGTATGTACTCTGTTTGTGAGTGACGCCACACCTGCCAAACCTGAGTGCCTTTTAAAACATTTTATACAGTATGTCTTAGTTAAGAGCCATGAGACATTTTCGCATCGAGAATCAATATCTCTATAAAAAAAACAAGATGTCAATGTAAAACAGTGTCACAGAAAGAAACAAGAAGAAATCTTTCATAAAAAAGCGACTTGCAACAGCAAATAACAGCAGGCTAACACAAACATAAACATAAACAAGGCATTCAACAATGACAAGTGGTCCTTAATCCTATTTCTAATCCCACATGCTAATACAATAATCTGCACAAGATAAGTGTACAAATAATATACATCTGTACACTCTGGAAGCTACATTATTAACACTGTGGATAAGGAGCCTGCATGAAAAGCATACATATTAAAACAAACAAAAAAGGGGGAAAAAAGGAAACAAGATCAAATTGGGCTTTTCAAAATGTCTGTTTCATGGTGCATTTCCAGCCCCACTTGCATCCCCTGGGTTAGAACACAGCTCAGGTTTGGGGATTGCATTCAAATGCTTCCTAGTGTAATTGATGGAGCTCCCAGGCGACTGACGCTGCGGAGGGAGGAAGCACTCTTTAGTGTTACCTCAGCCCACATCCTGTTGTGATAATGTTTCAGTCCCAGGCAGGGACAACACAGAACCGCACTGTAAAATCCTTCATATTTATTTAATTCTGAGTGTGCAAAGTGAGTCATAGTTAGATTACCACCAAGCATTTTACTGTGTGTGCGTCGAGGTGGGGATACGGTACAACAGTCACACTGGATGCTTACTTCCTGCTTGTCCATTAATGCAACATACGGTATGCAGCAGGTGCGCAACACAGAACACTATGCGTTCACACTCGTAAATTCAAATATCACAGCTTGGAGCAGCTACATGCATCACTGCGTTTTTACATCGCCATGTCACTGGCTTCCTTTGACAATGAATGATAACACTGTATCTTTACGTCTGCCGCAACACTAGAGCAGTGGCTGTAGGAATATAAAACACTATCTTGATCCTAATTCTTATCTTAATAGACTAAATACAGGTAGTCTTTGTACATAGATAATTATGTACTGTATATATACAGTATGAATGGGCATGTTCATACCTAACAAAGGCCAGTTCCCCCGGGAAGTTGTATCGCTTTGTCAACTCTGTTATCAATAGATCTTTTAGGGGCTTTTAAAATGGTGTGCAGATTTCCTCTTTTCTTTCTCAGTCATTTTTTTGGGCCGTGCACGCATTGTAATATTTGGATGTGTGTGGCGTGCACCTCATACAATATTTGGCCATAATGCTGATAACAACTTCATTATACCATAATGCGCATAAAGGATACACAGGATACTCTATGGCACAGAAGGAATCTCTATGGCACAAAAGGGATAAAGCCCTGCTGGCAAATGGTGGGACACTGACAACTATTTGCATAGTTCCTGAGTAGGCCGTACCCAATGGGCACGGGTCTAGTTATTTTTAATATCATTTATATTACATTCAGAGATTGAACAGGGCTCCCAAGATCTTGTATCTCTCTCTCACTAGCTCACTCAATCCATGCCGTAGGGGTGTCATGGTGGTGTTGATGCTTGGGCCGTCAGGATTCCAGTGCTCTTGATCTTGAGAAGGGTTTGGAAGCCTTGATGTTGTCCATCCAGGAATTTGCCAGAGGTACAACGTATTTGAAGCCCTTTACTTCTTTCATTGTGTGCCTATTCATGGTGATTGGTGTTAGATGGTTATGGCTGTTGATCAGGATCAAGGTCTAGTGGCTGTTTACCAGGATACCTGCCTCATGGTGAATTCCTGGAGATTGTCTTTGTTTTTTCCCCCTACAGCAAAAATACCTACATGTATAAGGCTGATGATGTTGTGACTGCGAGGTTAGAGATGGGTTTTAGCTGTGATAGATATGTCCTGCAGGATGTTAAAGGTAATAGATGCAACTTTTTAGGCAAAAATCAAAAGATACTGTATATAGCTATATATTTTTTTTGTATTTTTCCCCTCTACGTTGCTTCGACTTTGATGCTGCAGCTGTTTCCCTGCACAGAAACTTGCTTTGTTCTGCAGACGGTCCAGAATGAAAACAAAGTATTCAACGGGCTCAGGAAAGGCCGTGCTAATTTGTGTGTGGGGGGTGGGGTTTAGTGAGGCAATCGCAGCACAGCAGTCTCCTGCAGATTCATAATGAGCCAATAGAGTGGAGGTGGGATGGAGTTAGATTCTATTTTTAAACACATCTGTTTACAAACACATTGTTTGTACACACAAAGTTGCCTCTATTACCTTTAAATATATAATACAGGTGAGAGGATACAGCCTTGATCGATGCCACCTCAACAGGACTTGAATAAAAATAAAATAAAGCAATGTAATAGCTTGATGTGCAGAACATTGTGGTCATTATGAGACTGTGGATTCATCCAGTCCTGGTGAACTTCTACCCTCTAAGAGCATGCATGGAGGAGTGGTTATTATAGATTTGCTCCTATTTGCTTACTACACGCCTCCTAAATGGCAATGTTACTGTACTGTACATGGAAAATGCTCTTGCTCTGTGACCCTTTGATGGGAAACTTTGCTCCTGAAGAATGTACAGTATTATATATTCTCTCTGTGGAAAATAAAAATGAAGGCTTGCACAAGGCATACGGTATTTGGCCCTTGTCAGTGGAATTGTGTTGCTAGGGAACAGTTTAATGTCAGCTAAAGTCGCAAACACTGCAACAGGAAATAAACCTGGATCTAGTTAGAATGTTTATGCTATCAAGTGTGAAAAGGTCCACATGGTTGTGACAACCATATTATAGGTTCTGTTTAGTTTCTCTTTAGCTGGAAAACTTGGAACACTAAACAGGAAACATATGGAAGAAGATATAACCACCAAAGTAAATTATTTATCAATACCCTGCATATATATTGCATGTTACTGCAGCTTGTCTCTTGTCATAAAAAATCACACCTGCAATGTGAAGTGAGTTGTGCTTTGGAGTCAAGCACAGCACAGGGTCTCCTTCCTGGGGTGTGCGACTGTGCGTGCATTTTTGTCTGTGTGCATGCGTGTGTGGTTTGGGTGTGCGTGTCGCTTTCATGCGTGTGTGTGACAGACAGACAGACAGACAGACAGACAGACAGACAGACAGACAGACAGAGAGATGCGGCACGCCAGGCACTGGGGCGGTTAGACACCTCTCAAAAATAACTACTCCCTGCTGTTCAGTACAGTATATTTAAGCAGGGAGATGGAACTTAACCACATCCTGGGGCCGAAGGAGGAGGTCAGTGGGTAGCATGGTAATAAATGTAACCATATAGCCACTCCTGTTTATTACAGTATTTAATTGAGGAGATGGAAGTTGAACATGTACTTGGACTGCAGGAGGTCACCGTGAGTAACATGCTACTAATAATGTATAAAAATTGTAGGAAATTGGGGGATTAATGTACGTTGTAAGTAACCTATTCGGTAAGTGGTCTCAACAAACCTCTCAAGAACACAGCATGATGAGTGTGAAAGCACTTATATGAACTTTTCCATTAGCCTCATTCATTTTCTATGTTATGTTTGCTAGTCTACTTCCTGTAGCTTCATATGGTGGGACTCCCATGTGCCATGGTAATTGCATTGGGGTGAAATGTCCCTCTCTCTTGGTTTTCAATCCAAATTTAATTTGGAATGTAATGGAAATCTGATTAGTTGTTGATGCCGATGTTGTCGATAATTGTGATGTAGTCGCGGATGTAATTGAAGGAGTCAGTATTTTAAATGCAGCTTTAAGGCATATCATGCATATATAACACTGGACTTGACCCAGGGGTAAAGGAACGATTAGATAGGATATAATTGCTTCACACTACAGCGAGTCTGATTATCATCACTGCCCATTTCACTCACTATGCCAAGGCCCCCCACCCCCTTTATAGCTTTCTTCTCAATCAAATCCACAAGCATCATTTCCGGCCCTTTAGGGTCATTTACACACATTTACATACAGAGGTATAGCAACACCTACTGGCCATGACTAATATTGTAATAGGGTATCGCTCTGAAACACTGAAGTTTGCAAATAAAAAATCTAATTCCCACTACATCAAACCCAGAGAGACTGAAAAGACAGACAGCACACCCACACAAAGACCTGCACTTTCTGTACACCTGCCAACTGTACCAAGATATCAAACACACTTCCCACAGATGGCAATTTGCAATAACCCAAATAAAGTTTGAAAACATAACACAAATAATAATAGTAATAATAATAAAATAAATAATGTTGGTATCTGCTGGGTGGCAGTAAATAGATGTCCAATAGAATACTGAACATACAACAACCATATAGACTGTCAATTTTCTGTTTATTCCTACTGTGATACTGTACAATGTACATAGACCTATTGTACAGTGCATATATTGAAGTAGGCCTAACTCTGGGATCTAAAGTTACAAAAATACATTACATTTCAAGAAATTCAAGCATGTAGCATCTAAGGGTGGCAGTGGGGGTAGTGTGTGTGAAGGGTTGGTCAGTCCGATGCCTGAGTGACTACATTTTTGGCCTGCCTGTCTTTAACTCTAATGGACACTTGGACACGTATCAGTAAAAAGGGAGACACAGAGGAAAAAGGACGGAGACAAAAGGATCAACATGTGAAATGTCAGAACAGGTTCATATTGATGACATTAGCGATCTCATTTGGGCTTAATATTATTGACATCACATCATATGATGGTGTGACTCAAACGACTGATAGGGGAAAAAAATGCACAATTTCATAGAAATGCACCCTGCCTTTGCAATACTACACCTACAGGAATTTGTGGAGGTACCTCTGCGGACTATACTGGTAGTGCTCTAGATTGGGGACAGACAGACAGACAGACAGACAGACAGACAGACAGACAGACAGACAGACAGACAGACAGACAATTTTAGACACAGCTAGCATCCTGCAGAGTGTGAAAACATTATGAGGGGACATTGCATGTAAGCAGTTAAAGAGAATACTGTAGTTTTATTATTCATGAATGTGCCAGACCAGTCATCTAAAGCTTGGCAAATTCAAATGTGGGATTTACTGAGTATTTTAACTTTAATTCAGAATGTATAACCATGTTGTGCAGATAGTCCTGAAAATATAATATGGAAGAAAAGTTCAGATGACATTATAATGTAGTTGAAAATATATGTTCGGCGATTTTCAAGACATGCATATATCCCTGTAGTGTAGTCTGTATGTGTAGGCCTCGCTAGCAGTATGCTAGTTATCCCACCAGCTAAACACTCCCCAAAAACTCCACAGAGAAGGCTTAGTTGTCTTTATGCAGTTTACTGGGAAATTTGTGAAACTGTAACAAAAAAAAAAAAAACATGTTCAAATATTGCAGTACAGTACAGGAGCATGTATCAAACAGCTAGTATAAGTGTAAAATAACTTTTCACTCAAATGGTCACAGTATTATTCATCTAATTGACACAAATCAACATAGGAACAGTATGAAATCACAAAACAAATTATCCAGGTGTGACTTACAGAGAATGCTTTTAGCCAGGTAGAGGACACACAGCAGCAGACAAGAGCTGGAGGCATAGAACTGACTGCAGGCAACACAGCTGAAATACATGCTGTCACTAATCACAAAGCAAGGAAAAGAAATAATCCTAAAGTACCAGAGGGGGCGCTGCTTGACACAACAATTACAGAAGACCCACACATTGTGGGGCAAAACACTCCCCGCTTGGGGTCTTTAAGATCCCACACTAATTAACAGAATCTGTCTTGGTAGACAGAAGCAGGACTACTTCTGTAATATAACGGGTGAACGTCCTTTTCGTTCCATCCTTGATGACTTCCGCTTCGACTTTCCGTCCTGGGAAGGTCTTCGTGATGACACCCATGGGCCATTTTATTCTCTTCTCTTGCTTGTCCTTCAGGAGAATGACATCCCTTTCTTTCAGACGTGGCTTTCTTCCTTGCCACTTGTTTTGACCAGAGTGGGAGAAAGTGTGTGCTACATGGATCGGGTGTGCGACTGCCGTGATGAGAGTGTTGTACTTGGAGAAGTATTGCGGATTTACCACATCTTTGGTGATGTGTGTGAGACTTGTCATCACTTGAAAACGTACCTCAGAGTCTGAGGCAGGGCCGATGAGGTCATAATTTTCATCAGGTTCGCATGGGGGCGTAGATGATTTCTGGTGAAAGGCTGGACCTGTGGGGCATGTTGTGCTGCTTAGGAGGCGTGAGGGCACTGACCTTGATCCCCCATCGGCCAGATTCAGGTCTGGGAGGATGTACTTCCACTGGCTAGGTCTAGCATCCATGGTCTGAAGAAAGTCATCCATCGATGGCGCAAGTTTGTGGTCATCAGCAGTGCGAGTGAAGATCATCTGCCCCAAGTTTTCTCCTACCTGGGTCATTGAGCTGCATGTGGAGGTTAATGCTGGCTGGGGTTGATGCTTAGGTGCTTGACTGAACGTTTCTTTCACTTTAACTTGGCTGCTGCATGGTTGTAGATGGCTTGGACGGCAGTTCTCTAGGATGTTTGTCTTATAGCTGTTCACCTGTAGCGGTCTGTGGGCACCTCCAAGGCACACATCCCCGATGACGACCCATCCGAGGTCAAGCCTTTGGGCGAATGGTGCATCGTCCGGACCACTTATCTGCTCGCGGACTTTGTGTACCCTCAAGATGTCTCTGCCCAGTAGGAGGAGAATGTCAGCGTCTGGATCGAGCGGTGGTATTTCTGTGGCGATGTGTTTCAGGTGACTGTGATTGCGGGCTGCATTCGGTGTAGGTATCTCGGTGCGGTTGTTGGGGACTTGGTTGCACTCGAGAAGTGTAGGTAGAGAAAAGCTTAGCTTTTGGTCTGCTGACTCCACGGTGTAACCACAAGCTCTTCTCCCCGCCGTCTCCTTTACCCCGGCACATGTCTTCAGTGTGTATGGGTAGGCACACCCTGATATCTTGAAGACATCAAAGAAATCTGAATGTGCAAGAGAGCGGTTGCTCTGATCGTCCAATATAGCGTACATTCTCCTGGACTCCTCTTTGCGTCCGTTTGGATATACATTAACAAGGCATATTTTGGAATATGCTCTTGTACTTAGTCCTTCACCACACACTTCTGTGCACCTTGAAGTGACCTCCTCGGGATCTGCTTTGTCCTCCTCCCCGCCGTGCTCTGAAGCGGGAGGGGATGATTTAGACTCCCAGGTGGCTGGTCCTGGGTGCAGCGCTGCTACGTGGCTGGCACTTCCACATTCGACGCATTTCACCTCAGCTGAGCAGTTTCTAGCCAGATGTTCGGTAGAGGAGCAGCATCTGAAGCAGATGGAGTGTTCTTTCAAAAGCTGCTTGCGCTCTTCTAAACTCTTTTCCCGAAAGCCTCTGCATTTCTTCAGGGGATGAGGTTTTTCATGTATGGGGCAGTGTTTGTTGGGGTCTGCAGGTTTTTCAGCTCCATCCAACTCAGGTTTTTCTGTCGATGACACTTGAGTTTTGTGAACATGCACAGGTGTCTTTACAGGTCTCTCCCATGTGTTCTTTCTTTCTGTCGAGGCCTGAATAAAGTTGAAGCTGGGATCTGTGCGAGCAGTAGCTTCTGTGCGAATAAAATCTACAAACACAGAAAACGGAGGGTAGCTAACACAATGTTCCCGCTTGAACCTGGACCCAAAACTGACCCACCTCTCTTGAATGTTCTGCGGGAGTTTCTCAATGATAGGATTGACCCCTCTGGATGTGTCAAGGTAAGTCAGGCCCGGTAGATAACCATCCAGTTTGGCAGCTTCCAGCTCTGACAGCAGGTCTGCCAAATCTCTGAGTTTCTGTGGATCCTTCATGGTAACTTTAGGGAAGCTTTCGAGTTTGCTGAAGAGAGCCTGCTCTATCGCTTCTGGTGCACCATAGGTTTCATCAAGACGATCCCATGCCATCCCCAGTCCAACATGCAGATGTCTGATGTTAACTGCTTTGATTCTCTTGACCTGTTCTCTCGACTCAACCCCCAGATACTTGACTAACAAGTCAAGTTCCTCTGCAGCAGATAGGCCTAAGCCAGCGATAGCACTATGGAATGATGTTTTCCACGCCCAGTAGTTCATCGGCTGGTCGTCGTAGGAAGTCAGCCCCGAGGTCACTATGTTGCTGCGGGCGAGGTATCTTGCAAGGTCACTGGTGTAAGACTGGTCGTAAGTGGGCTGATACATAGGGGCTGGTGACTGTCTATTGTAGCTCTGTTTTAATGGCACCCAACTTTGCTGAGGGACCGAAGAAGGATGATGCAGAGTAGTAGTAACAGGTGAAGGAGCTTGTACATATCTATGTTGAGACGCATGTTGTATGTGGCCATGTGTAGTGGATGCAGAGACTTGTGTCTGACTGTGCTGGGGAACATGTTGGACGTAGCCAGGTGAAGTGTAGACAGAGGCAGCACCTTGCGTCTGGCTGTGCTGGGGAACATGTTGGACGTAGCCAGGTGAAGTGTAGACAGAGGCAGCACCTTGCATCTGGCTGGGCTGAGGAACATGTTGGACGTGGGCAGGTGAAGTGTAGACAGAGGCGGCACCTTGCATCTGGCTGGGCTGAGGAACATGTTGGACGTGGGCAGGTGAAGTGTAGACAGAGGCGGCACCTTGCATCTGGCTGGGCTGAGGAACATGTTGGACGTGGGCAGGTGAAGTGTAGACAGAGGCGGCACCTTGCATCTGGCTGGGCTGAGGAACATGTTGGACGTGGGCAGGTGAAGTGTAGACAGAGGCAGCACCTTGCATCTGGCTGGGCTGAAGAACATGTTGGACGTGGGCAGGTGAAGTGTAGACAGAGGCGGTACCTTGCATCTGGCTGGACTGAAGAACATGTTGGACGTGGGCAGGTAAAGTGTAGACAGAGGCAGCACCTTGCATCTGGCTGGGCTGAGGAACATGTTGGATGTGGCTGGTGTTGTGTGATTGTGATGCTTGCGTCACAACATCCTCCTTAGCTTGAATTGACCTTTCGCTTGGAGGGGGGGCCCTAGGGATATTTTGTTCGGTGTCAGACATGCCGACTACGTCAACATATTCTGTGCCAGATAATTCACCTGAACTCATCCTGCTGGCCTGCTCTTCCACATAAGCAGCAGTGCGTTGGTATTGGTTATCTTTTAGAGACTTGGATCCCTTACTACGTACATCAAGATCAGGTTCAAGTAAGTCAGACTGCAATGACTTTGCCTCTGCTATGGCAGCATCCCTTTCTTTCTCGATATCCAATGCTTCAAGCATGGCCTGAATGCGGGCTGACTCGACCTTTAATGCCACCGCCCTTTCGGAGTGTGCTGCTCTGGCTTGTGCGGCTTCGGCTCGTGCATTTGCCATTGCTATTGCTAAGTTAGCCCTTGAACTGGATGTAGTGCGGCCTGATTTAGAGCCTACAGAGCGAACATCGTCTTTGGTCATGTTTGTATGGCTTGATTCCTCCATGATGATTTTATGTGAAAGGGAGGTCGTCAAAGTCTTGTATTAGCCACTTAGCTCTAGGAATTGTGTAGCTCCACTGAAGGCTGTCTGGTAGTCCACTGCAGGCTGTGGTGCTCTCTTTTCACTGTGTAGGCCTCGCTAGCAGTATGCTAGTTATCCCACCAGCTAAACACTCCCCAAAAACTCCACAGAGAAGGCTTAGTTGTCTTTATGCAGTTTACTGGGAAATTTGTGAAACTGGAACAAAAAAAAACAACACATGTTCAAATATTGCAGTACAGTACAGGAGCATGTATCAAACAGCTAGTATAAGTGTAAAATAACTTTTCACTCAAATGGTCACAGTATTATTCATCTAATTGACACAAATCAACATAGGAACAGTATGAAATCACAAAACAAATTATCCAGGTGTGACTTACAGAGAATGCTTTTAGCCAGGTAGAGGACACACAGCAGCAGACAAGAGCTGGAGGCAAAGAACTGACTGCAGGCAACACAGCTGAAATACATGCTGTCACTAATCACAAAGCAAGGAAAAGAAATAATCCTAAAGTACCAGAGGGGGCGCTGCTTGACACAACAATTACAGAAGACCCACACATTGTGGGGCAAAACACTGTGGGCGCGATTTTCGCTCCCGGCCTTATCCCTAACGTTACCCGATCCCTGCAGCGAATTCCCTTATTGCTATTTTGGTCACCTTTTCTCTTCCCTTAGCCACTAATCTTTATGCCGACACCGTTATTTGTGGCTGGAGGTGTGGTCATGGGCGTGTTTGTTGCGCAGTCCCTTAAATTGCTAATTTCGTCAAATAGATTAGGGAACTAGATAAGGCCAGGTCAGACCACCCGTTAACCGATCCGCAAAGGCAGAGCCACGTGCGCGTCTGTGCGCCTTTGGAGATGTCCACGACTCCACGTGGAAAGGCGCCAGTTCAATTCATCTCCTTATTCATGGATTGTCCTATAAACAGCTGTAGATTGCCTGCTGTCGGTCACTTCCTTGTGTTTAGGTAATGTACAGTATATAATACAATTAAATACATTCATTAACTTGTGACGCAATGCTGTAAATTGCAAAAAAGTCGGCAATTTCGCGGCTAAAAAGACGTTTTTTTGATCATTCATTTCTCGGTCAATTCTGGACCATTTTTTACATTTCAAAGTGCAGCGTGACGGGAAAAAAGAATATGTGGGTAGGTCTTCTCTACGATGCGGGATCTAGCAAAATGTAAGTGTCGGGAATTTGGTGGAAACGGTCCACCGAATCCCCGACACTTACATTTTGCTCGAGTCGTAGAGAAGACCTACCCACATATTCTATACAGCATCTGAGAGAGGAGGTTTTTCCCGTCACGCTGCACTTTGAAATGTAAAAAATGGTCCAGAATTGACCGAGAAATGAATGATCAAAAAAACGTCTTTTTAGCCGCGAAATTGCCGACTTTTTTTTAAATTTACTTTATAACATTTCGCAGACTTGGGATAAATGCACGCCACATACAGCAAAAACATGGAACATGTTTTTTCAACATAACATGTTGAATGGTAAGAAATGATTGAGAATTGACCGCTATAATTGTTTGAAAATCAGAGCTATGATCTTTGAGAATAGGCTACTCATGCACGTGTCTGTCCTAAACCCTGCAGCCAGGCTGCGGGCTTAGGAGGGCCAGGCTTAGCAGTAGGGATAAGGGAACTAGATAAGGGATGAATTAAAGGGAATGGCAAGACCAACACGGATTGGATGAAAGCTAAAAACGCCCAAACCACACCTATGCATAATTTAACGGGTATAGGAGGTATTTAAGGGAGATCGGAGGTAACGAAATTAGCGACTTTAGTGGGGGAACGCCTCTTCCCCAATGCTATGTGCGTTAATTGTGCATAAGGGCTAATGTAACCAAAATCGGGCCCTGTATGTTTGGTATTGTCCTACAGTAGAAAGGGCCCAACAGACCTATCTAGTGAGCCTGTCTGACTTAAAGGGAGACCCCTGTTGGCCTAACAGACAGCCATGAGTATGATGTACAAATGTGGAGAGACATGTTGGCCACTCACTGTAAGCTGACTCTGATGTATCTGATCTCATCAGTGGTAGATCAGCTTATACAGCACCGACCATACACACACACACACACACACACACACACACACACACACACACACACACACACACACACACACACACACACACACACACACACACACACACACACACACACACACACACACACACACACACACACACACACACACACACACACACACACTGCACGTACTAGAAATGATAAGCATCAGTCTGTTTATCTTCTCAAGTGTGCCACACTTCATTAATAAAATCAATTGGGATCACACACACACACACTCACACACACACACACACACACACACACACGCACGCACGCACGCACGCACGCACGCACACACACACACACACACACACACACACACACACACACACACACACACACACACACACACACACACACACACACACACACACACACACACACACACACACATTCCTGAAATATTTCTTACTTTGGTGTGTGAGAGTACAGTATATTAAGATCATGGAAGACTGAACTGAGCCTGTCATCAAGCATTGTATGGATTTTCCAACAGTGGATTTCAGAAATAAAGATGATCAGAAAGTGTTCCTGTGGAGGCAGTTCAGCAGGAGGTGAGTCACATACGCCATACATCAGAGTGGTTAGTGTCATGTAAAAAGCACACTCAAATGTGATATTTCCGCTGATCACACTCAATGAGCATATATACAGATGTAGTCACCCACTTGTTCTGTTCTTCTGAACCCCCAGCCTTCTTCTGCTTGTGTGCACGTACCTGTTTACAATAGTCTCTCCCCCAGCTGATAATACTGACAGATGGTGCAATACATTATTGCTATGCCTCATATTATGCTTACAATACCTCATTGTTTTAGTTTTTCGTATTTTCCACGCTTTCACTTTTCCCCTCTTGTGTTGTTTTCCAGGACATTAGACGGTCATGGCCTCCATCACAGGGTGTATACAGTACATCTTCATTTTCATGCAAACAAACAGCTTTGATCCGACTGAGAGAATGGAGAGACTGCACCAGCCCTCATCACTAAAGGGAGCCAGAGACCTGGAAAAATATCAAGAGAGTTTGTGTGTGTGTGTGTGTGTATGTGTGTGTGTGTGTGTGTGTGTGGGGGGGGGGGGGGTGCGTGTGTGTGCGTGTGCGACTGCGTGTGTGTGTGCGCGTGCGCACGTGTGCAATTCAGTGTTCACTTGGCCTGCATGTGTGCATTATGCTTTGAATATCTACAGTGGAAGGCCTATCACTTCCACCAAGTTTTGCCTTCACATTGAAGAGTAACATAAAAGTTATTGGTCTTCTAGGATACAGGTGTGGGGATTAGTTATTTCTCTCAACATATATTATAGTGAAGTGTGTTAAACAAGTGCGATGCTTTTGTCGTCCACAGTTAAGTGTTGAGTTGTCCTTGAAATGTTGGATACTGCTGCAATTCTCCAAACCAGGGGTGCCCAAAAGGTGGATCATATGACAGTCCCCTAAAACATATAACTGTCAACTCAAACCCCAGATATATTCAAATGTCAGTAGTAGCATACAAGAAAAGCCTTCCAATTCTCCCAGTCTGTTTTTTCATTTTAAGTGCATTATTCTTAAACACTGCATAACAGTAAGTAACATCACCACTATTTCAAAGCTCCTACTTTCTACAGGGGCCAATCAATCAATCAATCAATCAATCAATCAATCAATCAATCAATCAATCAATCAATCAATCAATCAATCAATCAATCAATCCAGTGTACAGTCGATTTTGAGTGGACACACAATGGATCACTCTTCTTTTGAGCCACTAGGGGGTATCCTTAGTCCTAAGGGGGTATCATCCTGAAGCACTCAGCACACAACTCCACTCACTTCATGATCTTCTAGGCGAAGAGTGACAAGTCCTGGACAAAAAGGTAGGCAGAAATGTAGCCTACTGGTCCCTCCCAACTTTTTTCTAAGCCTACAACATAAACATCACAGAGACTTTAGTCGTCACTGTACAATACTTTACAACAGTCGTTGCACACACCATGTCTAAAATCGTTGAAAACAAGCCATTCCAAACTCCAGCATGTCCCTCTTCAGGCTGCACGGATACTGAACAGCGCTCAGTTTTCTGTCCCCTCAATGTCCTTACTGTCTTGGCTCTATGGCTCTTCACAGATAGAAGTAGAGGGAGAGAGGCAGAGCGGATATAACATTTCCTAATTGGGGGGACAGGAGAAAATGGTATGGGGGCGACTTCATCGCCCGTGTCAGTACCATTTTCGGTTTCAGGACTTATATTAGACAACTAAGAATCAATAATAACCGTAGTTGTTAATATTAGTAGTTGTTGAAGTTGCAACAGGCACACAGCATGCATAAAGCTAAAGGTCAGACTCAGAGAGTTTTCTGTTTTCAATAATGATTGGTGTTGGTTTAGTGGTGCCACAATTGTAGTTACTTTGCAGTAATAGTGTTTTGAATCATTTCAAATTTAATTTGAAATATCTTGGGTTGTTTTGCATGCCATCGTGTTTGGTGGGGCAAACTGGGCATGCCCATGCCTAGATCCGCCCCTGGGGAGAGAGGGAGAGAGGGTGGAGACTTCAACTTTAGAATTATCCAATCAACTGCAATTACAATTGTCAATAAGCTGGTGGGTTGAAAGAGCACTGGCGTTTGAGTTGCAAACAGAATCAGCAGGTCGAGCAGGAACTTGTGTGTGGCTGTGCATAATCTTTGTGATTTGTGACCAAACAAGGGCATATGTAGCCTATGCAGGCACCCGGATTTGTTTTTTACTTCGTTTGCGAGCGTGGCGTTTAATTGCCGTACGTGTTGACAGCGGTTTGAATTTCTGTCTAATTAAGCGTGTCAAAACAAAACGTGAAATTTAGAATCGTGTACCTGCCTACTCAGTCAGGTGTGTGTGGGCTTTTTGTACTGTTGTTGTCATGGAGTGGCGTGAACATACTCGTGTCAGCTGTGAACATGCCTTCAGCGAGGCTCAGCGTTGGATGGAGGTAAGTCGATTTGACCAGGGCAGATTAACTTCAAACGTAATTGATTTTCATTTGGCCTGCACTGCAGGCTTGCAAGACTTCATTTATTTATTATTATTATTATTTTTAGACGGAGGTATTGTGATGCAATTGTGATGCAGGGCCGGAATTAGCCAGCCCTACTAGGGTGGGGTGGAAGAATGGCAAAAGTTTTTATATGAAGCAGTGTCATTCAAACTTTTTGACACCAGCTAGGGGCTAGGGCCCACTATTTATTCTGCATTTGAGCCATATGGACCACCATTTGATGACATTTTAGCCCCACAGACCCCAAAACTAAAGATTTATTTTGCTTTTGTCCACAATTCTAGGCTGGATTTGGGAAACCAAACAGTCAAATATACATATCAAAATGACCATTAATCTTCTACATTCTCTAGTTGTATTACTTGTGTAGACTTGGGCTAATTCACATGATGAATACTTTCACTCTTGAGCACGTAAAAAAGGAAACCTAATGGACCATTTGGGTCCATTTGGTTTCCCTTTTACACTCTCAAAGATGTACATCTGGTTAACCAACTTTCCACCATTTAGCCTGGGGACCACCTGTAACTCTCAAGGACCACTAGTGGTCCCCGGCCCACTGGTTGAAAACCACTGATATTACCTTTCATTGGGTGGGCAGGATGCACGTTTGGGTGGGCTCAGCCCACCCCTGCCCCCTCTAGATCTGGCCCTGCTGCAGGCTTGCAAGACTGCATTCAGTTATTTATTTATTTTTTTTTAGACAGAGGAATTGTGATGCATGAGAGGCTCCCTGTGCAAGAACGGTTGATTTTTGTAAACGCGCTCAACTTGGCATTAAGTGATAAGGTGGTGGGCCTCTGCTCGACTCCTCGTCTCGTCCTCTGTTGCTGTTGTCTCTAGAACTGAGCACTGAAATGCAAATGCTCTCTGATAAAATGTAATAAGGGTCTGCCTTGCTGTCTTGCATGGAGAAAGAAGCCCTGTGTTCACATTTGCATGTACAGCATTTGACTACTGTGCTCATAACTCTTTCAGAGGAGGAGATATCGGGTCATATAGTAGGCCTATACTGTATGTAGGCTATTGACCCATGTACTTGTGTGACTGATGGCCACTAACCTGCTGCATGGTGTGAATTCATGGCCCTGGTGATGTGCAGGGGAGGATTATCCAACAAGCACGTTGGGCCCAGGCCCAGGGGCCCCTGAGCTAGTGGGGGCCCCGAGGTTGAGTATCCACGTGGTGCTTGCTGAAAAAAATTCAGCAAGATTTACAGCATAATATGCTGTAAATCTTGCTGAAATGCAGTTGACTATCGCAGGCCTAGAGTCATAAATAACGTGTGTGAAATCAATTTGTGACAGCAGCATACATGCAGCATAGGTCGTGACGGGTGGCCGAACGGAAGTTGAAAACTAACAAATTAGTCACGACCGTTATGCCAACTAATTTGTTATTTTCAACTTGCATTAAATCTTTTTCTAGAGCACTATAAGGGAGAGTACTGACACACTTTCACCTCATGTCTCGCGCTTCGCACCCTGCACTGGTGCTCTGCATACACATACATAATTATCGATCACCCGTGTCAATACCATTTTCGGTTTCAGGACTTATATTAGACAACTAAGAATCAATAACAACAGTTGTTGTTAATATCAGTTGTTGTTGAAGTTGCAACAGGCACACAGCATGCATAAAGCTAAAGGTCTGACTCAGAGTTTTCTGTTTTCAATAGGCCTAATGATTGGTGTTGGTTTACTGGTGCCACAATTGTAGTTAGCCTACTTAGTAGAAGTAATAGGCCTAGTGTTTTGAATCATTTCAAATTTAATTAGAAATATCTTGGGTTGTTTTGCATGCCATCCTGTTTGGTTACATAATTAACCACTGCATGACAGCACAGCCTATTTTTTAGAATGATATAAAGCGAGTTATATAATATAATTATTCACTAGAGTGACAAGAGGTCTGTTAATGTGTTAAAATGCAGTGATTTCGCCAATTTAACTGCGAACATGTGATCTGCTGTCAATATGGCTGCATGGCTAGAGTGGTTTGTTTGGAGGCAGAATCCCTCCTGACTAGGCGGTCACATGTGCTTTTCAGCCAATAGTGTTTCTGTTCAGCTGTAGCATTGAGAGTCAACGGGAGTGTCGGTACTCTGCATTGTAGAACTCTATTCGCGAACAACCATCATGACCGCTGGCCACCTGTTGAAATGGACTTTGCTGTCTCTCCACACAGTGAATGGCCAGTCACAGTGCACACAAATGTCCCCATAACTCAACCCAAGACCAAATTCAAGCTTGTGGTAGACAAACGGGTGGGCAGAGGATGTAGTGAGGAAAAATGTCCAAAAATGACTACAAATACTTGGCATCAGTGCACCTTGCAATTTCACACAGTTACACGCAATGACCTACTTCACCTTTGTGCATAGTTTTCAACATCAAAGTGGAATGAGTGCCAGCGTGTGTCTGTGTGAATATAAGTAATCTCAACTACCACAGAGACAAGCAACTAGTACCACATCAGGGGTTGGGGTATCCACACCATGGGAGTGGTGTGAGTAGCCCAAACAAACATTAATAATGCCTAGCAGTCCCTGGTATATGCCAGCCAGCGTGCTAAAACTTTAGGCCTACTCTATGTTGACAGCAACCTGCGCCAGTAATTGAATCTGCTTTGGTGTTGAAACCATGCACAATGCCGAAGTATGTGGCCCTGGCCAAGTGTAGAAAAGTATTTCTGATAATTCTTTCGGTCTGTCTACTGCCAACCTGTATTTGCTCTCTGAGCAAATGGTACTCAGCCAGAACCTTTTCATAGGTCGGAAATCACAACCTTTTTCCCAACGGCCACAAACCTTTCTAAAACGCTGTGAAAAGTTTGACCTTTTGTCGGCCGCAACTAACCCTGACGTTATCCCTAATCCTAAAAAAAAAAAACTATGCCTAAACCCCACCGCTGCGACCATTTTAAAAGCCCCCCCCATTCTGACCTTATTCTAAATTGGTCGCTTTAAAAAGGTCAGGACAGGTGGAAAAAGATCACAATGGTTTTGGAAAACATTTGACTTTTTTAAATGGGTTGCGTCCTAAGTTTGAGGTTGTCACAAAATGATTTCACCCCTGGCCCCTAGTCTCCTACCATAGTGTCATGTGTCAATGTTGCACAGTCTAACACACAGACACGCAGGCCAGTGAGGAGGGCTTGTACTGTACAGTCCAGCACCAATCCCTGCAGAGGGTCTGATTTTTCTTTTTCCCATTGGAGTTTTGGCACTGCACATCACTTATCACATCTTGTTGCAAATGTAGCTCATACTCATACCGTATAACGTTAACTTGTTCTTTTCAGTACAAAATAGATATTGTGTGCTGTGTGAGATGTGCTGAATGCATGTCACAATCTATGAAGCACGACTTGTAGAATCTGTCCAGTACAGAAATGTTGACAAATAACTGTCTAAATGGGGCCATTGTTGCAGTTTGTGTACTAAAGTGAACAGTTATGACAGCTTGCCCAATAGTTTGTTGGCAGTTGGCCCATGCCAGTTTCACTCCTTTGTGTATCCTATCCTTGAATTGATAGATGAAAGGATGAGTGAAGCTAGGAAAGAAAGAACTCTGTGTGTGTCAGGGGGTGGGAGGGTGTGTGTGTGTGTGTGGTGGGGGGGCATGGGGAGGCAAGTTGGCTCAAGGGAGAGTTGCCCCTGGAACCGTTATTAACCCATGAACCCAAATCACAATCTATGCCTATCTTGTTGTAGTGGTTGCAGAGTTGCAGTGGACTGAAGTTATGGAATTCTACACTGTGTGCCCTATGCCAATAACAGAATACGCTAAACCATTTCTTTAGGCCATTGTTGAGAAATTAACCTTGACTGGGTTAGAAATGCCACAAAATGGATACATAATTGCAATACTTAAACATATTCAATGTCACTGATCGTTTTGCGATTCCAACCATTTTTTATGACAATCAATCAGTCACCTTAATCCTTAAGTGTATAATCTCAGGGACATGTCATATGGTCCACCTGCACAGCCTTTGTGTTCTACTGGTAGATCACAATCTACTTTTTGGGCACCTTTACAGGTATCCGTAAAATGCACTGCCAAAGTTGATTACAATTGCAAAGCAAAACATAATCTGTAAAATGTAAATATTCATACTTCTATTTAAATGTGATAACTGCTGTGCTGTCTAGAAGAAAATTACGTGTATTGTCTCTCTGAGAAATGCAGAGGGAGAAAACTTTGAATGTATTGCTGAACTTCACACAGTTTTTTTTTTTTTTTTTTTTTTTTTACTGTGACCTTTCATCAATTGCCAGTAGTTGTTCTTCACTTGAGCTAGCCCATGTATTGTGCTACATGTTTATTTTTGCTAGTACAAGGCATGCCCTTGATGGACAATAACCAATGCGGCTGTAGAGCTTTGACAAGTGATAACCCATATGGCTGTAATCCGTGGAAATTGTTTATTGAAATAGCCAATTAAAATTAGGTTTTGTAAGGGTTTTGTCCACCTACCGTAAGCCTTGTATTGTGTAGCATTAATGTGGAGTGAATTTTCTGCATGATTCCACAGAGTACCAGCCATACCATGGCTGATGCCCAATTGTGTGGATTCCTGAGGGAATTAATTAGTGAGAAGAATCAGCCGTTGGGGCTCAGTGTTTAGTCATAGGGTTGAACAATAACCCATTCCGCTCCCTCCTCTGTTCCAATTTTATAGCACTTTGCCTGTTTCATTGTCCTTGATACTATCATGCTAAAAATCATTGTAGTCTTTACTCTGTTACAGTTTCATTATAGGTATGTGTGTTGCGTTTATCCTCATATCTCAAGTAGTCACTTATTTTCTAATTATTTTCCTTTTTTTTTGTAAGTTATTGTAAGGTCCATTTAAACAAAATGTCTCTCTGTAAAGTTTACATCTGTTGAATGAACTGACTGATCCATTAATGGAAATAGATTTCAGTTGGAGTAATGGTGTTTATATTGTTTTAATCTTTTAGGAAGTGACCAAAAAATCTTTTGGCTCCAATGACTTCCGAGCTGCCCTAGAAAATGGACTCCTGCTTTGCGAGTGAGTGATGATACACAGCTCTTGTATCTACAGCATATAATGAATTGAAATTAAAATATTGATCTATGTATTTGTGTTTTTCCAAGTCTGATAAACCAATTGAAACCTGGACTCATCAATAGAATCAACAGGCGCTCTACTCCCATTGCTGGACTGGTGAGTCCAACTTTTTGGGGGAAAATTTTTGGGCAAAAGACAATGCATTGTCTCAAATGTTTTTATTTTTAAAAAATGGCAAACATTTATTTTTTCCTTTTTTGGAATGAGGTCCAAACATTCAACAAAGAAAAATAAATCCCCTTTGGGAAAATTGTGACAAGCTTTCACAATGTCTATTAACATGATCATTTTCACACATTTTGGGAAAATTGTGACAAGCTTTCACAATGACTATTAACATTATCATTTTTTTTTTTTTTTTTTTTTACATTTTTTACATTTTTACAATTTTGAAAACACAATTTATTATTGAGGTGCCCACAATGCCACTGACAAAAGTAGTCCTTTTTCCACTTTGCTTGCCTTGTCATATGGACCATGTGAAAATGTAGTTAAAAGTTTCAGAATGTCTCATGCCCTGCATATTTCTGTGTGCTGACAATAGTCAAACTACAAGCTCACAACATGGTGCAGATCAGCTAGTGTCATCTAACACGTTGCATGATAAAGCATAAACCAGGCAGGCTTTGCTTTGTTTTTAGACGATGCAAAGCACAAATTGCTCCTTGATGCAAAATAAAAATGAATGAAGGTCTCTGAACACAGTTTTGATAAGTTAGAGGCATTTTTGTTGGCACATTATGCTCATGAAATATGGTGTCATTCCTTTATTTTATCTGATGTTTTTATTTGGTAGACAAAATACCTTTAAACCTGTTGGCAAGGTTTGCTGCACACATCACAAATGTGCATTAAAATTGGATGGTGGAGAAACGCATCTTAATTCTCCAAGTTTACTACCTAACTTGTTTTTCCTTGTTCTTTTAATGGTCATGTCTCCTGAACTTGGTTTGTTTTACTTTACTTGATCTTACCCTCAGGATAATGTGAGTGTGTTTCTGAAGGCCTGTGAAAAGCTAGGACTGAATGAATCACAGCTGTTTCATCCAGGAGACCTTCAGGACCTGTCCACTCGTGCAACACTCAGGTATAACTGCTCATGGTACACACTAGCAGTAGGTGCCTGCTAATTATATTATTTTGAATATTTAAAATAAATATTTATATTGAGTTGTCACATGGGCCTGCAGGCTACAGTACAGAGTGAATTTTAAAAAAGGGAAAAAAAAGGAGAAAACTCCTTTGGTGCTGAACGTCTTTGCATACTACGTCCTAATTGTTCCCTCACTAGTTGGGAGTGAAATCCACAATTGAGAGGTGCCGGACCAAATCTACAGAAGGCATTTTATTGTGTTGTTTATTTTTGAAAGCAGGCAGATTTGCCAGATTAGCCTTTGGCTAAACAGAGTGGAATTAATCCGTTGATGGTAACTACTGTGAAAATGGTCCATATGGGTGTGATTTCAGTGGTAATTTCATTCAATTTGTGACTTTTTAGATGTGAAGAAAGCCGTAGAAGACTCAAAAACGTAAGTAATGACTCTTATGTTTAACTTCTTGGGCAACAGCTTGTCCTTAAATTCGATAAAATTTGTACCAATACTTAGAGTTGATATAAGTGCATCCTTGCTGTTGTTGAACTTTTATAATTATCAAAACTATTAGGGAAGCACTGGGGGTAGTAGAAGTGGACATTACAGGCACAAGTCCTGCAAGTAGAAGTATCCTAACGCTAAACCGCAATCACTTCACAATAGTAAATAAGAATTGAAAACAGTCCTACTACTTCAGTATTTTATTCATTGTTTAATCTATTTCTATCGGTTTAACAGACATTTGTTTATTTAAAAGAATAGTCATATGAGGTCATGAACATTATGGAAGGGATTTAATTAACAGACTTGTGTGAACATTTTGTATTTCCTTTCCTTTCTCCTTGTCTGTTCAGCTGTCACCCTGCTGACTAGTAGTATTGATTAGTTATCTATGTTGTGTTGCTGAATGCAACTAAACCTTCATTATGCAAGATCAAATGTGGCTGATGTGACACTACCCCAATACAACTGGCATAAACAACATTGTAATGCAGTATCCCTCAAAACGACCGTTTGCCATTTCCAGGAAGTATGTCTTGACTCTTACGTTTTTAGAACTTTGTATTAAACAGGAATGAGAAGACGGAAGACAAAAATGAAGGGTTTGTTATTATTCAAAACAAATGAACTGAAAATAGCCTCTGGCTCATTTGACAGGTTCTGATTACGGTCTACTGGCTGGGACGTAAGGCTCAGATGGACCCGTTCTACAATGGACCTCAACTTAACTTTAAGGCGTTTGAGGGGCTCTTGGGCCTAGCCCTGTCGAAGGTAGGTTTATTTTACAGTCTGTGTGTTTTCTGGGTTTATTGTTTTCAGCTATTAGAGCATTAATCCTCTATCCCTTACATAGGCTTTGGAGGATGGTGGATACGACTCCTGCTACCAAGGAAAAATCGACCAACGCCCGAGACTGGACTATAGAAGACAAGACTCCATGGATAGTGTTGACTCGATGGATTCCCAAACCCATCGCGTTGGCAATGAAGGTAAAAGTTAATCGACACTTGCTATTTAATTGCAGTATGTGTGTTTTACACAGGTGATATCAAAAGCATTCTTATTGCTTACCAGCATCATATACTGTGCACTTATGTGCACAGTATATGATGCTGGTACAGTTCTCTTTTTAATAAATACATGAAATGATTTTACATTTTACCGTTTCATCCATTTTTTTTTAACATGTCCTGAAAAGTTATCAGTTTGTGAAAATGTAGCTGTTTTGGAGTAACATGTTTTCATAGTAGTCTTCACATGTTGTCTGAAACCATCCTCATCGCTATATCTGAATGTGTTGTTCCTCTGAATACAACGCCTCCATGTTTGTGGTCTGTATACGTAAGTGAGAGATTCTGCCAGGCTCCACACAGTGGTGACAAAGTGTGGTGAGAGGGACTGGCACAGAGACTCTTGGTTGTTAGAAGATTGTTCAGTCAAGGTTCATCTCTTTCCTCTCCTGATATTTGGATATTTTTCTTCATTTACATTTGCTCTTTATATTCTTTTCTGTTGTACATTTCATGCTCTTCATGAAATGTACATTTCATGCTCTTCATGAAATGTACAACATTGTAGCTGTCCTCATTGTACTTGTTCTATGAGCTTTGCTTTTTCTTTGTCGCTTGCATTTCTGTGTGGTCTCCAGGGTGCGGGAGTGACGTGGAGGCAGACCAGGGTTTCAGCATGGAGACCACGCAGCCGTCAGCCCAAGAAAACAGAACCTACGTCCCGACAGCACTCCTGCGAAGAAAGCGAGGGCAGGACAATGGAATGGGCTGCCCCAGCCCTCTCACTAGGTACGGCTAGCTTGCAGTTTCAGCTGTGCTGAATAACTGACCTAATGTGTTGAGGCTTCTCAGCAGATTATTCAGTTTGTACTCCTTAATGCTCTGCTTTTCTTTTGTGTGTGACTTGTACTGAATTTGTGAACGCTGTCACACTTGGGCAATGTTTTTTATTTATTTATTTTTTTCTTATACAACGTACATTGAATTTGTGCAGTGGTTAAAATGCAAAAGACAGATGCAATGGGCCTGGAGTTCTCAACATGGGTGTCGTAGTGGCCAATTTGTTTTGTTGGTGGTGAGGGGGGTGGGGCTGCAGTGGTCACAAGACATGGCCAAAGCATTTCTGGGGGTCGCCAGCCATAAACGACATAAATACATGTAATAGGCACTCTACCTACAGTCTAAAGTTACAAGCTCTTTATCGACCTCAGATTCACAAGTACTCATTCAGTTATAGACTTTGACAAATGTCATGTATGCATCCTTACAACCCAAAATGGTCAGAGAGACTGCAACACTGCTTAGGGCAGACACTTTAAAGGGAAGCGAACAAAAGCGAACTACAGCTGTACATGCCAGGAATTTTACACCATCAAAAAATACTGTTAGGGTAGTAGGCACAGCATCAAATACTAGCACGAAATACGAGCAGATCTAATCTTTACAATACAGTTTCGATAGAAATTCAGAATTTTTGATTACCGCTTGCCCCCCCCCCCAAGCATCTGTGCTTGTATCATTTAAAACAAATGACTTACACTTTCTTGAGTAGCATTGCATAGGGTCTTTAGTACTAGACTATTTTTCTTCACTAATAACATTGCATTATCAACATGAAATGGACCGCAGTTGTCCTTTTGTTGTTTATTTGGCTCTGTATTTGCTTAGGGAAGTCCAGCTGCCCAAAGCTTTTCTCCTGCCAAGATCTTTTTCCGATAGGCCTGTGGTTACCAATATTGACAGTGACTCTTGAGGACACACTGGTGCTAGAGACGTGGTTACCATATTGACACTTGGACAGTAACTCTGAGGACACATAAGCCGGTGCTAGACCTGGAAACATAATGTGACCTGGATGTTCGTACAATTACGTTCACAACACCCCAATAAGGTTTTACTTGACGTTTAAATGTCATACAAATAAATGTAGTTGTAATTTTGACCTCGATTATTGGTAGGCCTATGTACTGTATACAGTAAATTTAAAAAAATGAATGGCGCTCTTATCATGGTACCGATACATAATATTGACAGGAAAATAATGTTCATGCATAACCTACGGTAAATTCTGTCAATGGGAATTTGATCTTCAAGCAAATTTGCCATTTTCCTCCTACAAAGACACATTTTACACCACATTAAATTTCCATTGAATGAATGTCGCATTTACACTGTAAATGCTAAGCACCGTATTTCCCCTGTAATGGTTTTCTAGAAATAAGATATTATGGTATTTCATCACACCTAGATCAGGCACAAGAATGGTACAGCTAGGTACAGAAGGCATTTGGATCTCCAAAAACATTTGCAAACAAATCCGCTCTCTTGAGAAGGTCCTCTACTTGGACTATCTTATACTTTTCTTGGAGACGGTGTGAAATGGGTTTTAACGCTTGCCATTCTTGAATAAACAAACATAAATATACCACTTTTTCCAGCAGCGAGGTAGATGCGACACCTTCCCCTCACTCCCAATTCTGTCGGTCGCCCGATTGTGCTAGTGATGACAAGCTTTTCCTGAGAGCTGTGTGCGAGGAAGACTCTGAGGAAGAGTATACAGAAGCAGACCCTGTTCTAGATGACCTGTACACCCGGAGAGTTCAGCTAAGCCGCCATCAGACATCCACCAACCTTAACCATGACCGTTATATGCCCCGACACTGGACACCTGAGGAGGCTGTCCATGTGAAAAAGATTTACCAGGGTTCCAAGAAGAGGCCGTGGTATCGCAAAATGTTTGACTTGAGGTCTGTTGATTAATTAAAAGTCTGCAAGTATTGTGCTATGCGAGGCAGCGTTGAAGAATGGCAAAGTATGGATGCAGATTTACTTAATTAACCAATAACAATCTCAATCTTGTCCCTTGGTGCATTGCTGGCTGCTGCACTAGCGGTACTTCAATGTACAATGAGCTACAAGAACCTGCACTTTAATTTGGTTTTTAATGTGGTTCTGCTGTATGTCTTTTATTTGAGCTTTAGCTACTAATACAACTATCCACATCATGTAACTTAAGAGCTAAGAACTAAGAATGGTCAGTCTAACATTCTCACTGTGTGAATTTGTTGGAATGCTTTTATCTACCAGTCTTCTACTGTTAATCGCTGTCATTTATTGACTACTTATACTTTTTTTGTTATAGCCTTAAGACCTCAGTGTCATGAATTACTGAGCTCTGTAATTTGTTGTCTATTTATATTTTTATACTTTTCCTTTTTGATTATAGCCTCAAGGCCTCAGCGTCATCAATTGCTGAGCCTCAGTCATGAAATCCTGGCTTGTCACACCTACAGTACAATACTACTGCATGCAACCTGTCTCCTGCAAGTGTCTAAGCCGACTGAGGCCCTTTTTGAATATGCACCTCCCACCCCAAAAGCCATACACCATTTCACTTACTGCCCAATGGATGCATACACTTGATTAAGACCTACTTTGTCATAGAATCATGTCGCCACAAGAAACTGTTCTGCACCATCTTAAGCAAGTATCAACTGTATGACTTTAGTCTTTCTACCCATGCAAACTTTAGTCACACCCTTTTTTGGCTCCATTCTTCCTGCTACACATCTACCCTACAGTGCACAGTATGTTAGTACATAAAACATTTTGCAGAATTGTCCCAAGACATGCAAATGTTGCTTCCGTTTATGATATAGGTTCTTTCCTGCACAAGTGAAGTTGGCTATTTCCTTCTTTCTGTTTGAACTTATCTGAATATTTTTTCCTAAGCATTGTATGCTCTGTTATCTGGTATTTATAGAGCCACCTTTATGGTACTGACGTCATGTATCCACTGTATCCAAATAATGAAGGCTGAATCATGAGTCATCCGTTCTGATGGCAGAGCAGAGTCTTGATGTCATGGTCATAACAGGATGTTATTGTTATACATATGTATGTAGTACCTGCTGTATGTACTGCCAAGTGTTTACCAGCAGTGTGTGTGCTTTGAAATGGTTTGTCAATAAAAGTCTCCCTCAAAATTAAAGTCCTGTGATGTCATGCATTTTTCTAAAGCATATTTAGACTACACAAAATAAAGACTACAGGCAGAGTGTAAACTTTATTCAAGCCATAATGTCAAATCAGGGTCCGTCTGACATGCCGAATATTGAAATTGCTACCTACAATGTATATAGTACATTTTATAGGGAAATCGAATGGCACTGAATCTTGAATCTATCGAGAGGTTTATTTGCAAATGGCTCTTTTGGACAAAAGGATTGTGTCTTTGGTTCTGTAGAATGTTCAAACCTGGGAGCCAAGCACAGGTCAACCCTGGCTGGATTTGGTAAGTCTGAACCAATTCTTGAAGGTTTTGCTTTATTCTTCATAACTTGGTTTCCTTCTCCTTGACATTGACAAGGATTCCTGAGTACCGCTAGGTTGTGGGAAGCTGAGAGGCGCCTTCAGAATCATCTGTAGTTGTCCCTTAATGCTTTTCTGTCGCATAAAAGCTGCATTATGTCTCAAAATCTATGTGCTGTGTATGTATGGAGCCTACCGCCTTATGTCCTTAACCCAGGTATTGAGACCAAACTATTCTTTATCCAACATGAGGACTGGCTGTACTATTAAACTGCAACACAACTCGTATGGTCTCATTACCTCGGTTCCAATGATGTCACTGTTCTGACACCTAGCTGTTAAATGTTGCTCTTGGTTATTAGAATTTGCTTACAGCCATATTGCGCATTGGCCATCAATCTAATGTTATGCATACTTGAGTGTCTTGGGAGGAAATGGGAACATAACTGCATGCCATGGTACCATACCTGCAGGATTTCTGCATGCTTTATGCTTGCTATGCAACTTGCTTTCCAGAAGATGGTGCTAGATGGTGATGTGAACTCTTTATTCACACAGCTTATGCTATTGACAATATTAAAAGATCGAATATTCATAGTCTTGAATAACAAATCTCCATGTCTCTTGCTTTTTCCCTGCATCCCAACAGGAGTAAATCATCGAGTGACATCCCAATGATGACTCCTGTGCGTAAAGCTTCTGATGTGAGCCCACACATTGGCAGTGTAAGGGACTGGAACAAAGACCCTCCACAGAGGGACAGAAGTCCCAAGGCCAAGGACACTGAAGTCAAATGGCAGGATGTAAGTCAACGTCAATAAAGCTAACCACCCTGAATGAAAAGTAGCTTTCAGATTCTAAATCGCTTGTTTATATGATTGTGTTAATTAGGAGTTGACAAAATGGAAGATTCGCCGCAGGAGCACTAGCTTGGACTTCTATAAGAAGTCACAGGAACGAGAGCATGTCATCTCTCAGATGAGCATCGGGGCCATGACTAGCCTCACAGAGATTGGAAAGAAGAGTGGGCCTGAGAGGTAGACTTAAGTTTCTCATAAACCTCTGAAAGTCTTTCATGAATTGAGTACACAGTAAATGAGGCTCTATAATTTAATGTGATGAGGATTTATAATTATTTTGAATGTCAAACTGCTATATATTGTAGTGTATGTCAGTTAAAATGGCTAACTTGCATGCAAGTTTGACCTGCACTTTGATCCTGCAGTAAAGTGTAATTTGACACAATCACCCCCACCCATTTATCTCTGCTCTTGTGTCCATTCTTTCTTCCTTATCGGCTTTCAATTCATGTCCAATTCTCCAGGGACCAGCAGTCATCAGGCAGTGGCAACCCTGCCAACTCCCCTTACTCCACCTCTGCTACATCAAAGCTGTCCCCCTCTGATCTGCGACCCCGGACTCGAGCTCTCTTGGCCCGCAGTTACGCCACCGAGGCCCCCTTCAGCCCAAGTGCCCAGCCACACACACAGGTGAGTTACACAGTTCTGTCCTGCTGTAACCACATTATTGCTCAGTTGTAGTAAATTATAAGTAAAACGCGATCGCTTCGCAGTCATCGACCGTTGGACCTCGGCCCGCAGCCGGCGACCGCCCCTCGAAGTATTCCAATTGGCCGGTTTAGGTGATGACGTAATTAAAAGACTTTCAGAACCAATGTCATAAGTACTATCTCTAATGCAAAAACACTTATTATTTGTTTTCTAAGAGAATATTAAAAATAAGTGTTTTTGTATCGCTCGCTCTGCTCACGAAGTGTAGGCCATGGCTTACTTTTGCACAATATGCAAATTGGCTCTCTACTGAGTGCAGATCTAGTTAGACTATGTTTTCTGTTGGAATCATTTTTTTTATCACAACAGTAGACTTTCATATGTGCTGGGCTGAAAATGTGAAGGAGAGGCCATTATTGCTTTGGTTCTTGACATGTTCAACCTTTTGATGTTTGTTCACTAACCATATGCATTCAGGCATCCCTAATTTGATCATGTCATTATAGGTGAAAATTGTCAAAGTTGTCAGCATACCTGCAAGCTCATGTGTCAGACTCGGGTCACGCGGTGAGCTTGTATAGGGTAGGGTGACAGATGTAACTGTGAAAATTGCATGCGCGTTGATCATGTTAATGTCATGAAAACGTGTACCTAATAATCAGAGAAAATGAATGAATACAACACTGAGGCTGATTGCCAGTTCTTGCCTGTATGCTACCTCTGCTGTTCATGCATGCATAACGCGCATGAATGAATGGCCACACCAGTACATGGCAATTGTGCACTTTGAAAGGTTCCTCGTTTTCGGCTGAATACTGTATATGGTCAACCTATTAGGTCTAGTGATTAAAGCGGAGTTCTATAGATCGTACTAACATCTGTCAAATGTACCCAGGGAGCTAGCATTGGAGCAATGCCTGCCTCTGATACCAGTGTCTTCGAAGAGGGCATCTCTTCGGCCTCCCTTGGCTCGGATGTAGCAGGAGTCACAACCCCTTCTTTGGAATGCCCTTTCAGCTCACAGACACAAGTGAAGGCCCAGCCAGTGCCGGAGCTTCCAAGCCAGGTCTCTTCTCTAACTGTAACATGGTTGCCAAACAGCCCTGCCACAACTCTCGCTGACGGCACCACAAATGGGCCTATATCAATTACAAACGTCAGTGTAAGTCGCCGGGATCAGCCATCCAGTGCTCATGGCTTTGCCAGTCCAATTGACCAGCCAGCGGTGGATCCTCTGACGGAGGCTGATGTGGAGAAGCATCAGTCCCAGGAGACGGTCCAGCAGACTTCCAGCAGGCCAGGCAGAGGCCAGCAGGTCAGCCACCTCTACAGGTACAGCTCCAGATCCATGTCCGGGTCGAGCTCAGCCAGCCTGCCTCGAGGTTTCAGGCGGTCTGAGGGCTCCACCCGGCTGTCTGCTGCCATCACTCCCAGACCTTTCGGAACCAAGCCCTCCAGAGTGTCTTCCTTGCCCCGACCGTGTAACGTGAGTTGAGCTCGAATTGAAATAATGACCACTGTAAACCATTGCGTGCAAGTATGCTCAATTGCTGTTCGCCTTAACATCTACCAAAGTGTTGGTATAAAAGGGGCCATTTGTGTGACACATCTTGTGTTACCTACAGCAAGTTTTCTCTGATCCCCTTTCCTATTAATAATGGAAATGCTGCAGCATCATTGGGTGACTAGTGTTGACTTACAATAGTACAAGCTCACAAATGGTCACTCTCACCTACATGCACTTACAGTGTTGACCACAGAATAGCAATAAAATGTATACGGTAATTTAAGAAAGGACGTGTTGTAAAATAATGACTTGTATTTGTAGTAGAGTAGATGTTTAAATCTTATCTATAATGGCATTCCTATTATTGTGTTGCATGTTGATCAATATATAGGAAAGATTTCATTACAGAAAAAAATACCATCATGAATACCTTTACCATTCAGTACATTATTCATACTGAGCACACCTTTGAATAATTCTCCAGGTGAATGACAATAAGGACCTTCTGTGTAAACAGCATGCTAATCCACATACTGAACCCTCCGAGGTACTGTATGTTTTCTTTGTTCTGCTCTTTATTTGATGAATGCTTTTTATTTGCCAGCCTCCCCTTAAATTATGTTGGACCTCTTTGTCGTATCTCATTTAAAATGTACACACACTTTATCCCTGCCTATGCGCTTGTTGTGTGCCATGAACAGCTCTGGTTTCCTCCAGGAAGCGCAAGACATTGGATCGTGAGGTGTCACCTTAACGTGCGTGCGTGTGTGTGTGTGTGTTCGTTCCTAGGCGCATTTCAGTGACATGAGGGTGAGTCTGAGTCTTAAACCTAACAGTAGACCAGACTTTGGTTTCCAGACTCATTGGGACTCCACTGGTGCGAGAGTTAAATTCGTTCAACCCGGTAAGACTTCTTCTGTGTTCAACTCTAGCCTGACGTATATGCTTGATGTTGTTTTTTTTTTATTGTTAGGGGCATGGTATCAAATGCATCCTTTCATCTGTACACGGTCTTTTGTATAAACACCATGTAATCCGATAACATGTAACATTCACTGGGCCTGATAGGAATGCAACTGTTCTTCCTAAGAAATGTCACTCATACACTTAGCAGTAGCCTATAGGGTATCACATGATATTGTTTGTGCATATAATTTAAAAAAATGAAACAGTTTGCAGCCGAGACCTACAAAATTTAAAACTGTTGTTGCAAAAAGCTCATTATGTTAAAATACCCTCATAGCATATTGTCATAGATAGGTAGGAAACTTTGAATATCCAAAGTCTTTACTTTTCAGGAAGTGGAAAGAATACTTTTTCCATGGTTATTATTTAGCCACAATTTAGGGTCTTTGGTTCTAACTTCTGTATGATATTTATAAACCCACAGACAAAGTAATGTAATAATTTAGGGAAAAACAAAATATGGAGATGCAAGGTTTCTGCCTGACAGCAACCATATGTAAATGTTATATGATTAAAAAAATAAATGGAAGTGCAAAACCTATCCAGTGATTTAGGTAAAGGGCTGTCCACACCAAGCGCTATTATAACAGCCTAAGTGTGGTGTTTTAAATTTGTAACTCCTTTCCCTGACTAATGATGGCCATAGAAAAGGAGATTGTTCTAGTGTTTGGTGTAGCTAGCCCTTAAGTCATGAATGTTTGACAAGAGAAGTGTTACTTAGTCTGTATTATGCAGCCTACAGTCTTGCCTTACTGACCTTAAGTCCTTAACTCTTTACGACCTCCTGGTCCAAACGCCCTCCATGCCGAGTTCGGCTTTTGACATTTTTTTATTTCTTTCCAATATAAATAGATTTTGGTTCGCAACTGTGTTCTTTACACACTCTTAAAACTCTGGTTCTGCGATGAAAAGAAAAAAGTGAAAATTCTAATGGCTTATGCTGTCTGCATTGGAATGTAGTTTATAATCATAATGTTTCATTATTATTTTTTTGTTTGTTTTTAACAAAGCTGAGCTTGATTTATAGCTATTTTTTCCTAATCAATATGATCCCTGGTTACAAAAAGCATGTTTTGGGTGAAGTCAATAACGGTGACTGGAAACATTGCATCTCGACTGCTTCAATATGAAGCGGCTTGCAGAATAAGATGGTTCTCTTAATGAATGGCTCGTGGTCCTGGGGACACAATGCGGATAGCAGAGGATAAAGATATTTTGTAATCAGTCAATGACTCTATTCTGTTATGTTTTTTGTTCTCAGGAAGCCCAGCTGACCTTTGCCAACTTTGTGTCGGGGATGAGATTGTAGATGTTAATGGGATCACCGTAACACAGATGAGCTACGACCAGTGGAAGGACACCATGACTTCTGCCTTACAAATCGGCAATCTTAATATGGAAATTCGGCGCTATGGCAACAAGGGTGAGTGAAACAATCAAGGGCAAATGATGCTGCTGTTCTCAACCTACTTCCTGAAGTTTGCTTCACTGTATTTGGTAAATCAACTTGTAAGAAACCCTGCTAATGTAGCAGCAGGGCTATATGTTGACCGTCCGTGGCATCAAGTACATCTAACCAATATTTTCTTCTGATGGCTGGTTATCAACAGACTGGGGCACCAATGGTGGAGGTCATCCCAACCAGACGTGTCAGAGCAGAAAAACGGTCAATTTGACAGCTGCAATGCCCATGCTGATTGGTCGAGCTAATCACCAAACCGAAGTCTCTACAGAAACCACAACTGCCAAATCTTCCCAACAAAATGGACAGATTGTCAATGTGAGCTACATTACTTTTATATTGTTTCATTTTATATAATAAGTTGATTTGGGAGTGGTAATGATTTGATCGTGACCATTAATTCTTCAGGGGATGGCATGTGAAGAAGCGGATGCCGACTTAATTGGAAGGAGTAAAGGTAATATTAAACATTCTCTGGGAGATTAATACGTCAGTCTTTTTTTGTATTATGCTTAAGTCTCACTAGTATGCATTGCACAACACTCCCTGTGTGTAGATTATGGACATATTATTTTGAAAAACTGGCAAAGGAGAGCAGAGTTTTTTTCACTGAAAGGTAAAACTATCTTAAATTGCAGCTTGTAGCTTTTGGTGGCAGGTGCTTGGTTTGTCAGAAAATGTAGAGGTGGTGAATGAGAATGAACCTAAGGTCAGAAAATGATTTGAGGGAAGGAAATATCTTGTTGGTGATGTGACAATAGAAGATAAATAGGAAAAAGAAACAATCGAAAGGTAGAAATACAACTTATACTCGTCTAACCTTTCTCTGCAGGCTGTCAAGGGGTCAGCTCATGGGTTTACTTATGTGGTACAGTAATTGTATGGTGTGCATTTTACGCAGCATGCTATATTTTTGCAGTTTTTAGCCTAGGAATGGCTACTGTTTTGTAGCAACTGAAGGTTTCAGCTGTATGTGTAATTTAATTTGGGCTGCTGTGCATGATATTGCATGCTGTTGCTTTTTCTTTGCAATCGTGCAACACAAATACAACCATTTATCAAGAGCTTTAAGAGTTTGTGTTGTGCTGTGCCCTTTTTATCTGCATGATTGACAGGAGCTGCCAAACTTAATAACTTGTGCGACTTTCTCAGCCATTCGTTTTCTTAGCACTGTGCTTTCCATTGTTTTCATTCTAGGAGGATCAGAATCTGCGATATCAGGTGTAAGTAGTGAATGTCACTTCCATTTAGATCAGAAGGAAGCTGTAGCGATTAGGTTAATGCCACCATTTATTACATTGCAGCTGTATTTGAACTTGTATTTTTTTTTTAAACCAGCTGCAGGTGCCATCTCTTAATCCCCCCTCATCCCGCTGGTCATGGGACCTTGAAGGAGACCGCAGGCGCCAGGAGAGATGGCAGGAGGAACAGGAGCGCCTCCTACAGGTCAGAAAAAGCACTAGCACACTGGTTCTCAACTCACTTTTACACAGAGCCCAGCTTTTGAAGACTTTGAGCCGGAGAAACCAATAATGCCTCATATTTGTCTTTGGAGTGGGCTGAATCATGACTTGTCTTTGTTTACAGAGCATAAGCTTAGCACAATACATTTGTATGCATGTTTGCATGCTGGTATTGTAGATTCAAATGGATTTTGTTGTGTTGTTGTAACGGGCCCATGTCTTATTTGGTACATGTGTAGGAGAAGTACCAGCGCGACCAGGAGAGGCTGGATGCAGAGTGGCAGAGGGCACAGCAGGATGCAATGGGAGGAGAGTACAAGAGGCCAGAGGTAGATCAGTATGGCTTGAGGGTGAACGTCATAACCATGACCTGATCCTTTGTTGATTCTGTTCCCAGGGCAGAATACACTGAAAGCCATTGGATTAAGAAAATATTAACATTGCTCAAAAGTAGGGATTCCTAAATCGATTTGATTTTTCTCATGCCATTGTTCCTACAACAGATGCCGCTCTAAATCTAATTCAGATCTTTTTCAATTAGATTGCGTTATACTTAACATTCATTATGTGGCGGGTATTTTTTTCTTCATTAAATTCAAGGAAAAAGCCATATTCCCAAGGCTGGTTACAAGGTATATTTTAGGAGTTGCGGTTGAATGCTCAGTAATTCTATTTACTTGTATGTATTTGGAACAGAGCTCCTGTGAATTGACCTGCAGTGTAAGTCGACCCCCTGTGAACGGAGTGACCAGCCACAACAAGGCTGTTAAGTACAGCATTGACGAGGAGCGCTCCCCGTTCAACAGTCCGGTTTCAAGCCCCCAGAAGGAGCAAGGAGAGCAAAATGACAGCCAGACAGAGCACCACTGGTAAACAACCTTTTTGATTTCATATAGTGAGCATGCGGCTGTTGCTTACTCTCCTGGGTTGCAATCATGGCACTTGAAGCGCACACAGCAGTGCTTCACATTTAAATGTGTGATTATTGGTGAAGTGGTCCAGCCGTCCTACATTGCTGCCTGCTCCTTCTGCTTCCTTGGCTGGGTCTAATTGCTGCTGATGCTGCTTCTCAGGGCTGGAGACTCTTGTGGTTTTGTGCAGCTGTCTACTGCTGACAGGTCAGTGCATCCCTTTGCACACTTGGGCTTTTGAAGCTATAATAACCCCTTGAAATGTAGAGATGTGGGTGTAAAGTAGAGATGTGCATGTGAGCTTTTTTTTCTTGGCAAAGAATGTGTGTACACTTTCAATATCTGCATATTATCCTTCTGCACCCACCGCACTTGCAAAAAATGGCCGATTACCACTATCGTTCACTGTAGTTATGTAGTGATTGAATATATATGTATTTCCAATTCCATGATGATAAGCAGTCTGCTCTGTCTTAAATTACTTTCTCACATCAGGGTTAAAACCTTAAATCACTCCCAGTCACATACTAGTGTGAAACATTTTGTATGTTATACATTTATTTCACACACGGTTTAAACAATATTAATTTATAATTAATATTGTTATACATGGCTATGCATCTCTGGTGTAAAGGTTCTACAGTCAAACTGCTCATGTCATGTACCACCATATATAGAAATTACTCTCAAATGCAGGATAACATATTTAACTCATCCATAAAGTAGTTCTGACTTTATTGCCATTAATCATCTTACTCTTCTGATGTATACTGTTTGACCTGCCTCTTTCACAGGGCCAAATCAAAATCTACACCAACATTAGGTGGCCTCCCCAAGCAGGCAAAAGGTTAGTCTACACGGTGGCAAAATGTGTTTCAACTTTGGGTACACTATTCCCTGGTATAATAGTCTTTTCTGTTAATCTCTTGGTGTGACTATTCCAGGCGATCAGAGGAAAACAAAAGAGAAGACTTTGTCAAAGGCCGAGAAAGAGAGGCAGCAGATCTTGGAGGAAATGAGGAAGAGAACTCAGCTTCTCAATGACAACAGTTGGATACGCCAACGTAGCCCCCCTGCATCCAAGGAGCCTGTCTATGTTGGAGTTCCACTGAGGAGGTGAGTACCTTGTGTTTTGATCAGCTGAACCTCCTAAGCCCCATGTATAATGTTGTATGACAAACAAGCATAGGAACAGGGTATACAGTGTACACATCCTCAATGTTAAATTACTGTGTACCCTATATTAATATGTACAGAAGTATATCAATATGTACAGAAGTATATCAATCTTATAATCCATAACATGTTGCGAGGGAGGGGGGGGTTGTGCAGCTCTGTGACTGCTCTGTTAAGAGTGAATTGCAGAGCTGCTGCTGGTGGAGCAGCTGGACCTTCCTTGTTTTTGTTTTTGTTTTTTTCTTTGATCGCAAATGACTAGAGTGCATAGATGGTGGAAACAATCAAGTTTTTTTTTTTTTTTTTTTTAATGCACATTCAGGGAAATCCCTAGGGGAAAATGTCCACCTTTTTGTGCTTAAGCGGTGCCTCTCATGGCGTAATTATTTGTGAACAAGACAAACATTCACACTTCATGTTGTCCCATCAGGTATGAGTCCCTGGATAACATCCACACCTCCTGGCGTCAGTCCCTGGGCTCCACCACACGTCCCCAGTCAGCAGCTAGTTACTGTGGGCCTACGACTAACTGCACATCACGCTACAGCCTGGGGACGGACATGACACACAGACTGGCATCCAGTACTATGAGAGATGAGCCATCTGCCCAATCCCTGCCCATTTCTCAGCAAGGCACCAGGTACTGTATGTGAATCAGTCTGGGTTTTTACATTGGCCGCATGTTGTGGTTTTCGTGTGGCATTTCTTTCTAGAGTCTGAACCCTGTTTTATTTATTTTCTTTGTCTAGGCTACAACCTGAGTCGTAGATCGACATTTCAATTTTTAAACGTGTGAAAATGTTCACCTATATTTTATACTGATACATCGCTCAAAACAGTACATTAATACTGACTCTACTACTGATATTTGAGTGTGCATTTTCATAGTGTTAACTATGAACTGACATTCCTGCCCCAGGTTGGTGAGTGGCAGAAGGATTTGCTGTGTGTGTGAACATGCCCTGGGTAGGGGGGCAGCCGTGGTCATCGAGACCCTTGGCCTCTGTTTCCACTTCACCTGCTTCCAGGTGAGAGGTCACAGATGGGATTGCAGTAGTTTAAGCTACAGTAGAGTCCCAATGGCTGCTATCGCTGATATTACCTATTTATTTATATATAAGCAATGAGCATCCTCCCCTGCAACTCTTTCTTCTTAAGTAATCTTTTCAGTCCTGTGGGATCTTTGTACCTCTCCGTTCTGATGAAGGGTTGAAGTTGTAGAGGAAGCCTCACTTCTGCATGTTCTCTGATGGTCTGTCATTGAAATGGGATCCCCACATTTAGCTGTACTGAGGTCAATTAGAATTGGTGGATAGATGTAGAAATCCTTCTTTACTGAACAGTGAGGGTTATTCAGTGCTTGGATGAGGTGAACAAATTGGACCATAATCATTGTCACCTGAACTTCTCTTACATAACCCCCCCACTTCCCTCCAGTGTGTGGAATGTGGCCAACATCTGGGAGGAACAGAAGCAGGATCCCAGGTTCGAATCCGAAGTGGGAAGCCAAACTGTGACCTGTGCTACTTCAAGCTCAAATGTGAGTTTAATATGTTCTCTCAATTACAAATTACACCTCCCCCCTCCACAGCTTTTCCTATCCTCCCTATTTTTATTTTTTTGTTTGTGCGTTTGTTTGTTTTTGTACGTCAATTTTTGCACCATCTTAGTTACCCCGAATCATTCTATGTCCAACATCAAACATCTGACAATAGCTGGAATGTGGAGCCTAGACAAATTCTGTAAATCATGTGTTTGTACTTTTTGTAGATGGCTCTTCCCCCTCCATGTGACCAGAATGCATTGCAGCTCATTGAGGAATAAAGGCCAACTTCAAGACACATTGCTTCATACAACTCTAATGAAAACTAACCACTGCACATACCACATATTGAAAGACATTTCAGCCTGTCATATATAAACAAACCCCTTTTTAATGTCATTATTGGATAGAAAACTTGTATGTCCAAAAAGAAAATCGGGGATTGGGGGAAATATCACTATTCTAGATGATGGATATTCAGCCACAATATCCTCTCAGTTGGTGTGGTCTATTTTAAATACTGTTTTTGTCCCAGCCCAATCCTTTTTGGAGGCTTTCTACAACATTTTTGTTGGGCATGTATACATGATATACATAAGAATTAGAACTGGATATGGCCTACAAGGTTTGACTAATGACCATGACTAAATTCAATGTCATATACTGAAACTCTCTAAATCTATGCTTAGTATAGTCTATTTAAATCTATGCAAAGTCATACGGTATACTTCCAACTTGGACCCATGACCAGTGTATATTCTTCATGGCCTAATTGTCACATTTTTATAGTTGTCTAATAACTAATGACTAAAATAATATTTGAAATAAAATGATCTCTATGCTTGTAAAATGTTATTTAGACAATAGGTTGACATTGATGTTGACTTATTTCAATTGTATGTGACTCTTGATGTTGACTTATTTCAGTTGTATGGGATTCGGTTTTCCTTAATTATAGAACTATCATTGTTTTGAGAGACAAATTAACCTGTAATTGGGGGAGGCACGATTTAATTTGTATTAAGGCACTTTTATCTCTCTTAGAAATTCACTTGGTGCACTTGGGTGTAAACCAGGTACTTTGTGTTTCTCATTAGATAACTAGCTAATGGTCAGGAACTGGAAAGTTTGGAAATAAAGGTGTACTGAAGACATACCCTGGATGTATTGCCATGTTTCACCACAGGATGGCATTGTTTACCTAATAGTAAAACCACCAGTAGGACAATCGTTGGAGGAGGAAACTATGCAAAGGCACCAAGCTGCACATGGACAGGAGCAAATCGGTGTTCATTGTCTTGCATGGTAAGAGTCACTGTCCTTGAGCAAGAAAACTGAAGCTGAACCCCAAATTGGTGGGGGGTGTGTGTGTGGGTGGGGGTGTGTGTGTGTGTGTGTGTGTGTACGCTACAGGGCTGGAGTATTTTGGATAGTAGTTACTGACGGGGTACTTGGTTGGAATATTTTGGATGGATACTAAAAGTGTATGGTGTGTGTGTGTGTGGTTTCGATGTGCATTGTGCAACCCTTAGGTGACCCAGTGGTATTGCTGTAGTCATGCATAGGGACACAGAGAGAGCCTTTGTTTTCATCTGCATGCAACTGTTTATAACAGTCTGCAGCAGAACTGCTCCACTCCAAGTCACTCTGACCTGAGGAGATATTGCCTCATAATGATCCCCAAATGTCAAAGGAGCACTAAAGAGGGCCGAATTACAGCATTAATCATTATTATAGTCACTCCACTAATGGGATGAATATGCCTTTGAAATAAGTTTCCCTTAGGTCCACATCCAAGTTATTCTGTGGCCATTGCTCACCTGTCCTTTTTATCCTATATACACAAATGAGTGCAGAAGTGGCAACCCAGATAATTACATCATTAAATTATCAGATATTGCCATCTTAGCCCCTCTGGATAAGGATAGGGATTTAGCAGACTACTCTTTAGAGCTACAGAGCTTCATTAAGTGGTGTGATGACAACCACCTTGTTCTTAATGTTAACAAGATTTGGTTTTGGTGAATGAAATGGTGTTTGACTCTAAGAGTATTGGTGACTACAGGCCTGTGTTCATTCTTGACTCGGACGTCTCGCAGGCCTCCCCTTTAATCCTTGTGTACCTGCATTGAAAAATCACTAACTTAATATAGGCCTGGCTACACATGTGGAAAGTCTCTGTAGTAAACTACAGCAAAGAATAAGGCAGCATTTCCTCCATCTCAGGGTTCATGATGTTGACCAGAAATTTATGTTAGTCTTCTATTGAGCAGTCTTGGAAAGCCTGGTGAAATTTGACAAGACTGCAGGGAAGATCATGGGGGTTAAACAGTGACTCCACCCTTTTAACAACATAGACTTTTATTCATGTTGTTCATATATCTGTTTTTTGATAAACTTAGTAAGGAATATTTGACTCAATTTCTGATTTCCTACAGTCCTTACAATGCTATCTTCCTAACATGGCACATGGCCCCCATTTCTTACCAAGATCTCTCAAAACACAGATAACACAAAAATAACATATCAATAAAACAATGCCACTCCACCCTTTTGACAACATTTCTTTGTTCATTGTTTTTGTTACTCCCCTCCCTGCAGCCTATTTACAGTATTAGCAGGCTACCCCATATGGACAGGTTTGTCATATATGTGAAGTCTTGAAAGTGGCACCTTTCATACAAAATACTATGGATCTTCTCTGTTTTGGATGTAATATATAATTCTTATAAAAATATTTATGTTTAACTATATATATTTAATATATAGTTTAACTTCTCTTATATGAGGCTACTGTATGAAAGGTGCCACTTTCAAGTGTTTGCATATATGAAAGTACACGCTTCTGGGAAAAGTTACAAAGGACCAAAGTGGAAGTACATCAGTTTGAAAAAGTCAATGGTAGCAATATCAACTAATAGATGGGCGCAATTATGGTTTGACCCTAAAAAAAATTGAAACAGAAGGTTTCTCAACTGTTTTTTTTTTTATATAGTATTGTGTGTCCTTAACAGTGTTGGGCAGTAACTAATTTTAGATTACATATTACTGTAATATTACTACTTTTGCTCCAAAAAGTAAAGTAACGAGATTACTCTGCAAAAATGGGTAATAAGTAACGCATTACTTTGCAAGTAACGGCAAGTTACTTTTTTAAAATGAGCTTGTTATTGCATGCAAAAATAGAACAGATGTACAAGCTATTGACAGGTACTGTAACAACAGAGATGTGCAGTAGATTGTAGATCCAGTCCACACGCTGCATCCTGCGCAGTTATGTACACTACAAATCGCTTGCTGCTTTATTTTGTAATAAATGGATTATGTTGTACTTCTCTATTTTTTCAAAAGCGATGCTGAGAACTTGGGAAAGTAATAACGTAATATGTAATATATTACTCTTCAAATCCAGTAATAAGTAAAGTAATGATATTACTTTGTCTAAGGGGTAACGAGTAAAGTAAAGAAGTTACTTTCCTAAGTAATATAGACCAACACTGGTCCTTAATAACATACTAAAAGTTTACCAAAAGTTTGATGCGAAAGTTCATTTTTCATGGTGGTAGGTACAATTATATATTACAGCAATTGGTAATAAGCTTATAACAGTATAATGGGACATTTCTCCATTTCCTGTAAGCCATAATGCCCAGGATCTGTGATTTTTTTTTCTCCACCTGAATACATAATTCACATTCTGTTGATGCTTTCAACATTTTAATTTGATACCATACTATTAAGGAATAAAATCAGCACAAGGACATTTGTAAGTGATAGGCCGGGAATATTTCTTGTATGAAATGTCTTAGCAATAAATCTTTCACTATTTTGTATGTAAATGTTTCTTGCAATAATTACTCAAGTGAAGTCTAAATCCACATAACTCGAGATCTGTTTGCCCCACCCATTTAAAAAAAAAATGACACACCCCCAAGAGAAAGCAGGGTGCGGTGTTGACTCTGTTGGACAGTGAGTTGTTCAGAACCAGCACAAAAGCATCTGCCCTATTCTGATCACCCCTATACAGTATCTCCATACATTTAGCTGGCCTGTTCTGACATCGCAATGATTATTTATTTTGAGGGGTGCCCACACTTTTTGACTTGTGAGCATCTTTCAAAATGATCAGCTCAGCAATATCTACTTCTGTAGTCCTTGAGACTACAGAAGTAGACTACAGACTACAGTAGACTGGAGACTACTATTCTTCTCTCTCTACCTCTACTTCAACTCCAATCACAATCAGTTAGAGATTAGCTCAGCACAGCTCAATATACATAAATAACATAATCCTACTTGACCATCCAATATTCTAATCAGCGTTATCCAACCAAGCCATTTAATGGTAAATGTGCCCTTTTTACTCACTCCACTGTAATGGGATCAAAATGGATGCATACTAAAACTTAATACTTACTTAATACTTAAACCTAGTTAACATCACACTGTGTACGTCACTCTGCATGTGCCCCTCTGCTCAGAATTCTGATCCACCGACAGTTCCTTTTTATGTCAATCAAGTCACCTTAATTCATGTTGCAGATAAATATATAATAAACATTTCACATGGTCAAAATTCGGTTAACTTTTAGTATGTTATTAAGGACACCTAATAGTACCAAAACAGTTCTGTTGCATTTTTTTAGGGTAAGATGCTTTTTTTCCCCCCCATAACTGCGCTCCAAGCACCCCAAGACAAATTTTCCTTGTGGGCAATAATGATTACCTTGACCATGATTGCAATACTTAAGCAAATTGAAATACATCCAAAATATGTTTCTCCACACCAGCAAATATGAGTGACTAGTTATGTACTTTTCTTGTGCAATGTCTTAAAGATGCTTACATTTTTCAAGAAGTGTTTTTGTATTTGTTTGAGATTGTCATAGCTAGTAATCATTGCTAGTATGAGTGGTGGTCATTAACGGTAGTCACACCGTCTCGCTAGATCATGCATTTTTGGGTTGGGACACCAATTTTATCTGGAAAGTGAACTCATGCAATTCTTTACAATGCATCTGTCTGTACTGGACTTAACAGTAGTTCTACTGTAGATGTTGGTGTGACATCAGTATATCATACAACCACTTAAAATCATAGCAGACTTCCAATGAGCATAAGCCATTGACTGAGAAATGGAGCCCAGGGGGGAGGGGATTACACAAATTATGTCTGTTCCAACTTCTGTGTAACACTATTTATTTCCTCTAAAAAAAAAAGGGAACCACATTAAAGAGAATAGGCTTGCTGTATCCTAAGGCCCGTAGTTAGAGACAACGTCTGTGCAGTGTTGTGAATGAATTCAAATGTTTTCCCAAATGGTTTTATTCACTAATACAGAAGAGTGAGGAGAATAGATGAGAGAAACAGATGTTGCATTCTTTCTTTTTCTCTTTCTCTCTTTCCCTCATCTAAAATTGTAGCTTTGTGTGTATATAATTTTCTTCTAACGGTTAAATTGATCATAGAAAGGGGAGATAGTAGAAAAACATGAATAAAATGTGTTCCCGCATTATAATGGTGTTTGTGTTCAGTATATGCGTGCACGAGTATGCAAATACTTGGCTTGGCAACTATATGAGGAAGTTGTGGGTGTTGACTGGTTGCATTTTCTGAGAATCTGTGTGAGTATGTCCCACACAGACCTGATGCTATTCTGTTGGAGTGTGTTGAATTATATTTGCTCTCAAACTGCTTAAAAGCTGTACTGGCGTCAACACAAACATTTACCATAATTGACTGTTTTGGAATGTTTCGCTGATTTTGTTCAAGTGATTGCAATATTAATTAATGCAATGTTATTAGTCATATATTGACTATTTTTTTTTACGCTTTTACGATTTAGAGAGCACTGGTACTCAAAGTTTGGTGAGTTTGGGAGTAGCTCTGATGTGAGTGCCCTGATGTGTGCCCTGTCATCACTGATTTGCTTGTGTGTCCTGGGGATGGGATGTCCAGGAGGTTGGCATACCCTGACCCCAGGGAGTAGGAGGGGGCCTGGCATTGGATGAGTTTGATGAGTAGTTGTGCAGTGTATGCAGTTGATGTCTGGTGTACATTTATCAGTGTCATACTGTAAACTCAGGCACGGCCACACTACATCCTGCTCAGACTACTAAGGAAAGACTTGATAGTTCTGTATGTACCCAACTGCTGCTATCTCTCTCTTGCACATGTACAATATCAATTCCTCTTTCACAAACCAGAAGGACTTGGGCACAAAAGGTTTGAGCTCTGCTGTGGCTACCTCAAAGTAGTGCATATCATACCTTTTTGTAGTTTTGTATCAGATTCCATTCACATTAAAACAACACTGTTGTATTTTCTGAAAGTACTTTTAACAATACTGAACATCACTATTGTGCCGATCAAGGATAAACAAGAAATGGTTTAAGTAGTGTTGGTGTTTAAGTAGTGTTAGTGGAAAGCCAATCGTCATCACAGCAGTGTATAGTATGAATGCACATGCAGATAGGGGTAAACTATACTGTACATCTAAGCTTCAAGAGCATACCAAAATAAAGGAGTAAACTCATCATGTACAGTTCAGTTCAGTTTTATTTTGGTCATACAGTGGACATTTCATGACATAAGTCATAAATCAGACAGTACAATTTTCATGACCAAAAGGGTTTAGGCTGAAGACAATGGCTTATTTTGCCTATCCCAAGGTATCAGCAGACTGGCAAAAAAAAAAATATGCATACCCACAAATGGGGGAGATAGATCAAAAAACAGAAGATAGAACAACAGAGAAAAGACACACCCCCACACACACCCAAGAGCGCACTCGCACGCACGCAGGCCACACACACACACGCACGCACGCACGCACGCACGCACGCACGCACGCACGCACGCACGCACGCACGCACACACACACACACACACACACGCACAACACACGCACAACACACACACACGCACAACACACACACACACACACACAGACACATGACAAAAGTGTTTGAAGAGAAGACAAAACAAAACAACGTAGAAGAAAGAGAAAAAAGACAAGACAAAAGAAAAGATGTACATGATTAGAGAATGTATAAAAATACATATATAATCATTTGCTGACCAAACTGTACCTTGTGATGTTGTTTATTTCTACTGGTTCACTGACTGTAGAAGAAAAGAAAAGATGCAGGAAAACCTGATACCATACTACGAACGTAGAGTAAAATGTTTTACAGTTGTATTCAAAGTAAATAAGTAAATTAAATTAAGAGGTATGCCAGTGGTGCTGTATCCCTATAGGTCTTGCTTGTTGAACAACTTGTACCATACTTTCACACAGACAATTGCACGAGTCCCTCCGAGCCGAGTCTCAAGCAAGCGCAAGTCATTTGGTCCCAAGTCTCAAGCAAGTCAAGTTTTTTTTAGGTTGTGGGCGAGTCAAGTCGAGTCGAGTCCACACAGTTGGGCAAGTCAAGTCGAGTCAAGTCGCATGGTTGTTTCGAGTCGCGTCGAGTCACTGGTTTTCAAGTCAAGTCACAGGTTACAACTTCCTACGGTCAAATGTAAAAAAAAATATCAGTTTTATCAGTTATCAGTTTTGTTGCAGTGTGTAACTTGAATTATATGAATGAAAGAAAAAATGTATTAATAGAGATGAGAGTTACAGTACAATTGTGCTTGTGTAGCACATAGGTGTAGCATTTTGTAGAGCAGGCATACCTGCACGCACACGGATCATTAATTTAACATAGTGTTCATTTTTCATCAGGCACTAAGTTAGCTACCTACTCGTGTAGCCTACTACACGCAGTGTTGCCAACTGCCAAAATCCAAAATGCACATGAATCACGTGACTAGGCTGTTTTCTGACCCCTCAATGTTGTCTAGATGGCAATGGCGTTCACCACCGCTCCGCTCCCGTCAGTGGTTCAGACCGTGGGTCGGGACCCCCGCAAATAGGTGGTCGCGTTAGCTCCCTGACTGGTTCATTTGGTTTCATTTGCACACCGTTGCCTCCCGGCAATGGTGACTCGGACGATGACTCGGACGAGTCGCCGAGTCAGGTTGTCTCAAGTCAAGTCCGAGTCTCAAGTATTTTACCTACAAGTCCCAAGCGAGTCAAGTCACCGAAAAATGCGACTTGGACTCGACTCGAGTCGAGTCAATACGAGTCGAGTCCAATTGTCTGCTTTCACATACTGTATGGATATCACCAGTGTTGTAGTGGGACTTTTAGAAATGGTAATCCCACCCATTTTCTTTTTTTTTTCTGAGAATGTACAAATGTACACTCTGGACCCTAGCGGGTCCATTTGGTTCCATTTGTAAACTCTCAGAAATGAGGAAACTCATTAAGTTTTTTTTTTTTTTTTTTTTTACAGTGTGCACACAACATCTCTAAGGCATATTAATGACATAGTAAAATATTGAAAATGAGTGGAATTCCCCTTTAAGACACGTGCATGCACACTTGCATTTGCATGTGCATTTGCGTGCACCTGCGCAACACACACAGACACGCTATTAAAACAAGTATAGCGTATTGAGAAAGATTGTTTACAATGCTTAATTGTGTCCATACAAGTAAATGACAAGACAAAAAACATAGGCCTACTTTTGCCCCAAAAATATTCTAGATGTGAGCGTCCCCCCTCCACTACACCCCTGGATTTCACCATCTGACATCCCACGGTACAGTATTTGGTCATTGCACAGTAGAGCTCACTTAAACCACCCCCACCCAGGCAGATGATTATTATGTTACTATGTTTAGTTTACCATGACCTATTTTGGTGTCACAGAGGCCACTCTCCCAAAGGCCCAAGTGGAGACATTTCTCATGTTTTGACATGTCTGATTACTGTTCTCTGGGAGGTCAGGGAGAATAGTTCTTTCACATGTGAAAAGGATATTTTGGATTACATTGTTTAGTTAATGGGGCATAATGTTTATAGGCTGCAATTAACTCATCAACGCTGTAGCTTTCTTTCATATCCTATTACTAAACATAAATAAATGTATAACTTGCATAACATACTAGTTTGAGCAATGTACACTAATAGCCTAACAGAAAAAATGGCAAATGGTGCATTTATAGTGCACTACTGTCGCTGTGGGAGTGTGGGTATTCAGTGAGAGCCTTTAGTATTGGCTGGATAGGTTTTCTTGCTTTATTCATTTCACTCATTTTACAATCATCTGTATAATTGCATAATTTGTGATCAAAGGTCGCAGTTAACTATGAAATTTTGCATTTCCCAACAGTGTGTGGGTGTTGGTTGTGTGTTTGGACATGTGACCTCATGCATAGCAATACTGTTCATATATGGAGAAGATCCCTGATGATCATCTATTGATGATCATCAGCAACGCTTCATCTGATCTCAAACCCATAGATCTCCATATATGGAGCTGACCTGTTCTGACGTTCCATGTTGATCTTTCCCCAATCACACAACTCTTCAATGTCTCCCTGCTGACTGATAGCTGTCCATTCAAACTCTGTTTTATGTGTACACTATGTTTTACCACATCTGCCAAATGTGCCAAATTACCACATTTTTACTACTTAAATTCTAGATTGCAAAGTAAATTGTAAATCCTGCTGATTAAGTGATTATAAATGATAAATTCAAGTAATCTGTATGTATATCATGCTTAATATAAATCGCTCTGGATTAAGACTGTCTCCTAAATGCCTAAATTGTAGACAGGTCGGTACCAACATTTATAGTGGAGGACCAGAGTTCTCAACAGTCCTGATACCAAGGCGGATATGTTCATCTAACCCCCCATTCAAATCGCTAGCACTCGGCCAGCAGTCTGCTGTCACCCAGGCGGATATGTTGATCTGACCCCCCATTCCAAATCGCTAGTGCGGGCCAGCAGTCAACCAGCCGGATGCGTGCATGTGACCTCACCCTTTGGCTGTCTCATTGGTGTAATAAATTTGTATTGATGGGTAACCAGATGTATTATTATGTCATCTATTGTAGGAGGCCAACTAACTTACTTTCCCCACTGTGCCATATTGTATTTGAGACTGGGTTTTGAGCACACATACTGTATATTGGGCCACTTTTGGATTTTTGTTTGCTGAGATGACTTTCAAGTTGACCAAGCAGTCCACAAAGCGGAATTGGTCCCTTTTTGTGTTTGTGTCAATTTTTATCTCCTCCTCCTCCTTCAACCAAAAATGGCTGTTCTGGCCCACCACCATCTTGAATTATATGAAAAACACTTAAACTTCTACTCCTCCCAGGATCTTTGATCAAAAATGCATGGAGAATGACCTATACATAAACTTTGGAACAAAAAAAATGTAGTACATTTAATTGTTTAAGTGAAAAAAGTAGTTTTTATGAGCCAATGAAAATTGCTGCTTTGTGAAAATTCTTCTTCTGCCCCTAATCCACACCTGCAGTGTAATATCCTTATGAGATTTTACAGTTTGGTAGAGGGGGATGCCAAATAGTGGTAAAACCATTCTTACTACAGATGGCTTATTTATATTGCTAATATTGCTTACTGCTTGGTGCCGCCTTATACATTGTTTCATCGTTAATAATTACTAATTAATAATGAAGCACATTATTCTGTCTGGATAGCTCAGTCAGTAGAGCGCCAAACTTGGCAACAAAAGGTTGTGGGTTGAGTCCGGCTACTGACAATACCATTTGTGAGTCTTCAAAAATCCTGCCTTGCTCTCACAATTACGCGATGTATTTCTCAAGTTCAGTCTTCCAAGTTTCTATGGCTTATTTGTGCATATTGTTCTATTTGCCTATTGCCTTAGCTGCTTGCTTAGTCCTGTCTTATCGCTGCTTGGAGCTATATTTTGCTTTTGGTTTTGCAAATTCTTATTTGTATTGTTTTGATTTGTTTATGTGTTGGATATGTTTAGTTTGGAGGACCCTGAAGCCTTCACTCTTACCTGCCCTTGGGTTCAGTCCCACTTTTACAATTGTGATGAATTGTGATTTCCCAGCTATAATGCCCCCTCCTCCCTTTATATTTTTCTACATTTGGAATATAGATGATACTTTTGCTATATCATCTCCTTCTGTTCATTCTGAAGCCATACCACATTGGGGAGCCTTACCTTGTTCAGTCCAGCACTCTACATGGTTGTTCTTGTAGGATCTGTCACTATTCACGAGGGTGGTGTAGTCATTTCATAATATAGCCCTGCTCTACAGATGCAGTATGAAGTGTTTTCAATCTTGAGTGGAAGCTATAATCTTGGCAGTTTGCCATAAGAAGTGAGAATGGAACCGTATTAGTGGTGAAATGGGCCATCCAATTCTGAATGGAGGTAAAGCACATGAGGCATAGCAATAATTTAAACACATGGTAGAATACACAATAAACCAAAACACAAAGAGAAAGATTGCACTCAAGTAGAGTGCAATGTGCATATTTCTGCAAATGATATGCAATTGACTTTACAAGTCAGGCCCAGGGGTGTAGTGGAGGGGGGGCGAGGGGGGACAGCGTCCCCCCATTTCTCTCACATCCAAAATACTGTACTGCTGTTTTGGAGGGTAAAATGTTTTTTTGACTTGTCATTCACTGGTCAGGCCTACATGCAACCTAGCAGCAACGCATGAATGCAATGCCATATTTGGTTCTGAGACAGTTACAAGGTTGTAGTCAGGAACTATGAGAAGAATTTTAGAGAAAGTAAAATAGTGCTTCTTACAGTATGATCTTAACATTTGTTTTTTCTTTCAGTAGCCTGTTTTGTTTGACAAAGAACTTGCAGAGAATAAATCACTTTCATAATTTTTACATGTAAACAACACTCCCTGATTATTTCATCAGGTTTCAATATTTTCTTGCTTGTTACGTATGTGTATAAAGCTCAGTGTAATTAAGTCATAACTATATCCTCACCCAAAAGCACAGAGCACCCCTGTCCATAGACCTTCTAGAACTTTAACATTACTACTCCCGTGTGTCACTGTGAGCATATCAATGTATGCCTGGCTGTCCATTCCGTGTTACTATGGAAACATGTTTACAGAACCACAGGATTGAGCTAGCTGCTTTCCAGTGACTTGACTGAAAATTAGGATTTGGTAGGTTGAGTTAGATTAAATATTTAAAAGAAGATCCTTTGGCTCCAGTGTCTTTGGGGAGTCCTTTAAAGATACCAAGAGATTCTTACAGTGTCTGATGACGCAGGAAGCATGGAGGAAGAAGTGGGTGGGACATTGCCTTCTTGACATCTGGAGAATGTCTTCTTTTTGCAGAGCATTACTGCTGAAATGCTGTCCAGAAACCGTTTGGCAGATGAGCGGAGTGATGGGCAGGAAGGAATAACATTTAAGGAAGTTCTATGTTGTAATTTGCTTATATTTTGTCTGTTTTTCCCTCTACACTGTAGAATCGTCGTGTTAATTTATCCCTCTACACAAAACCTTCAGTGTTATTATCCATTTGTAAGTCAATTTGGTGCCTTACAGGTCGTTTGTACACTCTTAAGTTAAATTTCTACTAAAGGTGTTATAGTCTTAATGTAAAATTGTGTATCTACTGTCAGTAAATGGTGCTTATAGTGCCTTTATCCAAGGGGCTTTACAGAGATTGTGCATTACATTCACACACCAGTGCTTGGGGAGCCTGGGTTCACACTGGGAACCTTGCAGTTCTCATCCGGCCATTCTACCAATGAGCAACTGCATTTTTTCTGGCAGATCATCACATAAAGTAGAGGATGGTTGAAGACAATAATGTTTTACTAGTCCTGAATCATAATATAGCTCAAGTGAACTTAACCACTCATGCACAAGTGCGCGCGCGGACACACACGCAAACACAGCAGAACAGGATATGATTCTATTAGGAGGCTGGCTTTGAAAGCATATTTTTTCCCTACTTGACCTTTCACAGCGACCTGAGAGGAGAGAGTGATGTATTTCCGTTTAAAATACCCCCCACTGCATCCTCAGCAGGGTCAATGACTGTCTCTGTCTCTCGCTCTCTCTCTCTCACTCAGCCTTTACCTTTAGGATTAGCTGATCGGTTCATGGCCCAGCTGTGTACTCCGGAGCCTCCGGTGTGCAGCAGAGACTGGCGACATTTACCCCCACGCTATCTCACTGTTGAACAGTGCAAGCAGTAGCACAAAGAAAGAGAACGTTAAGGAGAGCAGCAGAGGAGCTACAAACAAAAATGAATTATTAATGGCATACCTAGCTTATCCAGGGGCAGATTACTTGGTGAGAAAGGTGACTGTTGTACAGTGCAAATTTACTACATGATCAAGTGATACTGCAGTATATGTTTTGAAGGACAGCTGGATGTCCAACACCACTCCGAGCTTCTTGGCAGCTGAAACCGGGTGTTGTCAATGGAAATGGAATGATAAAGCAGGGGGGAGGTACTTTACAGGGGAGAAAAGAAGCTCAGTCTTGTCTTAGTTGAGTTTGGGGTAGTGGGAAGACCTCTACATGAACAGTAAGATGTCCGATCCTCCAAACATGCAATGTTGCACTATAAAACTGTATGAAAGAGCGATGGTAGGCGAAAATCTCACAAGCCAGCTATCACATGGTAGGCGAAAAACTGTTAAGTGTCATCATGTGATAGCTGGCTTGTGAGACGACTGAGCAAAGGGATCATCCGATCTGGTGTAAAGGAGGGAAAAGGAAGTGGTCAGAGAAAGTGTGGTCAGAAAGTATGGTTGACAGTTCTGTTGGAGAAGCTGGCGGTCGACATTGTAAATTGCTGTAGAGCAGACACTGTGGGTCAAATGTTGGATAACCACTGCGGGTGTGTGTGTGTGTGTGTGTGTGTGTGTGTGGGGGGGGGGGGGTTATACTGCGACAGATAGTTGCAAACAACTCTTTCGCATAAGAAATATTCATGCATCGTAAAATATAAAATTCTCTGTATCAATGAATCAATTGTTTTATGTTTCCAGCCAATGCTGAACTGGATGTACAGTATTTTTGTAGCTTTGAAAGCACGAAAAAACAACAATCATTTCCTAGAGCAATGACATCAAATGAAAATGCAATTGGCATGGTTACAAAGTGGTGTAACTAACTTATGAGATGAAGCCACTTTAACAAGATGAGGTTCTAACAACCTTCTACTTCCAAAGATTTATTATATGCTGTTAAAACGTGCTTGTCTGCTGCATGCAGCTGTTTGTATTCAACTGTGTTTATGAAATATAACCCGATTTAGTACTCAGTGGAGGCATACGCCATATGGAAAAAATGATATATGTGAACTCTTGAAAGTGACACCTTTCATACAATCATATTAGAGGATGAAGTTTATAAGATCCATAGTACTTTTGTAAAGTGAAACATATGTATAACATATATAATTTTGTAATTTATAAGAAGTATATATGACATTCAAAACATAAAAGAACCATAGTATTTTTTTTTGTAATGTGCCTTGTATGAAAGGTGACACTTTCAAGAGTTTGCATATTTGCATGTATGACACACATGAAGTTTTCCATATGGTCGAGCTAATCCACTTTTTGCATTTCTTATGCTTGCAGAGTCAATTTATGTGGACTGTTGTGTAAAATGGCATCTGTAATTATTCATCTTCATTATTTAATTAGTTACGGTATTATTGTCATTCTGTTCTTCAGTACTTAATAGTGAATCTTTGTGAGTGGTTGGCAGTCATTTTGGCTTGCTTGGATATCATTTGGCAGGATAACAGAATACCTCCTAATGTCCGCGTAGGATGCAAGATCCTGACAGAATTCTTTTATTTAATTTCCTGTACCTATCCAAACAGAATCTGACTTTAGATTCTGACAATGTTCACTTCTCCTACTTCGTCTTCTTGAGCCAAGTTAGCCAACAGACCTCATGGGGAAGGATTTGAGAAGAGGAGAAGAGTGCAAGCTACGAGAGTGGAAGCCCTAAATGTTGCCATGACGTAGTCACGTAGGTGATGATGGCCTTCGCTTTACCCATGAGTTAATTATTTGAGGAGTGCTACCTCTTAATGGTTACTCTGTCTAGAAACATAAACTCCTCGATTGGCTGATTACAGGCTTAGATGGTTAGCAAACAGCAGCACACTGGGGTTGCAGTGATGCAAGCTTTATGTGTACTGTTATACGACGTAGAATGAGCACTTTACTTAATAAGTGGAAGCCGGTAAAGCTTGCCACGGTCTATTCAAACAAGAGAGTATTTGCTCAAATAACAAGCAAGAACCAGGGAAATGTAGAGAGAGCATTTATATAAGGCAATTATTGACTTTGTCCACTCAACAGTTACATTTTAACAGGAACCATGCTGATATGTAAAGCCTCCCTGCTTGGCATGCCGCATATCAAGCAAGGGTTGGATTGGAGTCCCTGTGACATACTAGTATCATGTCAGGGGGTATATTTGGACATCAACTTTACTGAACTTGGGAGAAGAGCTATGTTTATTGTGATTATCATTATTGTGATGATGGGTCGCTACTAGAAACGTACAGCATAATAATCAATTTATACTGAAATAGTTGTCCAAAGGCAATGTTTTAGGTTGCATTACTAATCAGGGATGTAAAACTCAAATACCAATTGGGCAAACATAAAAAGAAGTGTACAGTCAGACTGTGACAGTCAGACTGTATTTCAGCACAGTACATGCATTAAAAACTGAAAATGCAATGTAGTTTCATATTCTATGAACCTCACTAAGCACTAAGCATTCATAGTAAATGAGAAAGTAAATCAAATCATTTGGATTCATTTTTTAAAAATCATCTTAGGTTATATTTGATTACAGCTACAATGTTTACGCACAGATGACACGCCCACAAATGTGCCTTGTAGAGGATACAAAGGTGTACTTACCCTTTTTAACCAATTTTAGGGGAGAGGTGTACTTGATTACAGGTGATATGCTTTCACTGCTGATAAATATTAAACACAGGTTTGCAACTGACCCCTATACACACCAGTGCTTTGTGGGACGTGTAGTATTTTGGTGGTGTGTGCGAAATCCAAAAGCGACCTCGCCCGCGGGCGCCCGTTTTCAAAAGCGGGCGCCCGCTTTCACAAAAACGGGCGCCCGGTTTCACAAAAACGGGCGCCCGTTTTCAAAAGCGGGCGCCCGTTTTCACAAACGGGCGCCCTTTTCAAAAGGTTATGGTTAGGGTTAGGTTAGGTTTAGGCATAGGTTTACTGAGGTTAAGTTTAGGGTTAGAGTTAGGTTTAGGCATAGCCTAGTTTGTGAAAACGCCGCTTTTGAAAACGGGCGCCCGCTTTTGAAAACGGGCGCCCGTTTTGTGAAACGGGCGCCCGTTTTTGTGAAACCGGGCGCCGTTTTTGTGAAAACGGGCGCCCGGTTTTGAAAACGGGCGCCCGCGGGCGAGGGCTCAAATGGATTTCGCTGGCTCTCATTTTGGTGGTGTGTGCAAAATACCAAAGGATCAGTAACTAAATATCATCCCACAGGCACTGGCCTGATTTGGCACCTGGGACTTGGCACGTGGGCCAAGGACATGACATATTTTGCCCCTGACATGACATAGGCCTATATTGCCCCTGACATGACATATATTGACACTATACATTTTGTAGTAGTGGAAATTGATACTTTCTCATATGACTGATAAATGTTAATATATTACTCTATGTTGACTTTGTGGTAGTATATTCTTTACATGAGGAGTAATGGCCATCTGCATCATGAATGCATTTCATGTACACCATTGTCCCCTGTTACATTGTCAAAGTATGTTATGTTTATATGGGGAAAATAATAATACTGCATTGAGCTGGGCAGATATGGCAGCTACACATGCCTGCTTAAAAAAATCCTGTAAAAATACATTTTGTTTTGAAAAAGTTATAGGCTGAATTGGCACCAAATAGTAAGCCTAGGTCCCTGTCTGCTTTTCCTTGCTCTAATGTGCAGATGTAAAACACACACACACACACACACACACACACACACACACACACACACACACACACACACACACACACACACACACACACACACACACACACACACACACACACACACACAGAGGCTGCATTCACGCAATAGTCACAAAGATGACAGATGCTGGAAGCGGCAGGAGTCTCTTCCTGGATTTAGGGCAGCTGGTGGAAATGAAGCGTCGGCAAAGCATTTGTCGACGTTGCAAGTTGCCGTGTGGGTGGAGCTTTGTTTCCAACAACCAGCTGTCTAAAATACAGGAAGAGACTCCTATGACTTGCAGCATCTGGCATCTTTGTGACTCCACGGTGTGAATGTGCCCCCACACACATTTTAACAATCATTTATTTATGTCCACACAAGAGGTACAATACAAGGACACAAATATTTACAAGGTGCTGTACAGAATGCAAATACCCACACAGACCCTTCAGCAAGTAACAGCATCTTTGTCATAATTGGCGGCTATCGATAGGAGGTTTCACAGAAAATGTTGCAGAGATAGACACACGTAGGTTGCACCTACCTGTATAGCCTAGCTCTGTGATAGTCTGGAGGAGCATCTGCTAATGTTGGTCATAAAGGCTTCTTCTAAGCTAGAATCAAAGGTTCTGTTGTGATGTGCCATGTCAAGCCCTTTAGCACATACCGTGTGCGTGTGTGCGTGCGTGTGTGTGTGTGTGTGTGCGCGCCCCATGCGTGCGTGCGTGACAGAGAGAGTGAGTAATGACTGTCTAGACCTGCAACCCATCATGACGGGAATATATAAGAAAATGGCTACTTGACAGGTCAGGAACGTTACATCAGCCATATTTAATCATATTTAATCGTAATTGTCCACACATAATGTAGCCTATAGTTTGGTCATCCAGTGAACAATGATCCTGTTGTTTCAGATTCTGACAGAGGGGCTTTCTGGAGTTTTGTAGGTCTTAGGCGGTCTCAAAACAAAGATGCCATTCTTCCCAGCAGACCTTTTAAGATTACTTTTCTAGTTTGCAGACAACATGGGTTTATTTGTGTGTATGAGGGGAGGCGGTGATTTTTTTACCTACTATTTTGTTTCCCTTTTCTCTGCCCTAACTTCCACTCCCTCTCTCTAAACAGTATGAAGTTGTGTGTGTGTGTGCGTGTGTGTGCGTGTGTGTGTGTGTGTGCGCGTGTGCGTGTGTGCGTGCACATGCATGCTATTGCCTTGCAATTCCCGCTATCTCTTTTCCAGAGCATAAGGCATTCTGGTATACATTTCCCCCTGCAATTAAGAGATAGGATGAGGTAAAATATGTCATGTGTAGTGTCATATTAGAATGGGCTCCAGTCATTTTGTTTTGGACAGTAGACACCATTTCCTGTTTCTGGGGGAAAAAAAGAGTCCATCTTTTCCTTTTCCTGTCCAGATGGTAGCATCAGTTGACACCAGATAGAGGTAGCCTGTATGTTGACTGTTTTTTGTAGACGCATGCCTAACCTTTAAGATACTCACAAGCATGGACTGGGGTGTGCGTGTGTGTGTGTGTGTGTGTGTGTGTGCGTGTGCGTGCGTGCACGCGCACATACACACAGGCCTAGATATGCATAAATGCAAATGTGTTTGAGTAGGGTACATATGGTAGGTGGGTGAAATAAGTTCAGATTCAAGATCAGTTCAGGAAAAACTGTCTGTTTCCCTATTTTCACTTCACATTCTATGTATAGTCTCTTCTTTCTTCCTGGTAGACATTCTTGTGAAATAACAGTCCCTTGTGATGATGATGGAACTCAGTTCCTTATCAGACTTTATTTGATTAAGCTTGAAGTAGGTGTGAAGTGGGCTAAATGTGACAATAATCACCATAAAAATGATCATAGTCAAAATGTTACACATTACATCATGGACTACATTGTGAAAGGTCTTAGTATAAAGGCATAATCAAATATATAGGCTAGTGTGCAGATATCAGAAGAGAGTATCCTACAGCCTTTCATTGTTTCAGCCCTCATGATAAATTCATGATGGTTCCTAGAAAATCGAGAAACTGTAGAAATTCATAATAATAACAATAACAACAATAATAATAGGCTCATAATAATAATTAGTTGTGATAGTAATGGATGGTAGAAAAAAAGCATGTCACTGGTGACGGAAAATATAAGCATTCTACAAAAGTTCCTATCAGAAAAATGCATGGGTTACACCCAGCTCTGGCCCGCCAGTGTTAGGACCATACTAGCCCTGAAACATGACTGTCATTATCACAACAGTCATGCAGTGACTTAATAGAGTTCTATGCGTGCCGCTACATTTACATTCCAAGCGTGTAGATTAACATTCCGAATTCAAATATCGAGTTCTCCCACATATTTCTAAGGGTGTTAGACACTTGCAGCGCCCAAAAACTAGGATACTTTTCTGTGTTGTGGTAATTTTGGTAAACACACAGATGCACACTGGGAGCACACCACCCTATTAGTTTGTATTGGCAGTGCGCTCAGCGTGAATATATGGAACACATATCCCCACCGATAGGGGCGCATACAATTAAAAGCCAATGGCGGAAGAAAAGCTCGGATAAAATGCTTTTTTATTAAACAATGTGGACCGCTGCAATGCCAATTTCTAACAACCAGGTGTGAGTACTTTATATTTGAAATCAGAATGTTTATGTACACGTTTTAAATGTAAATGTAGTGATCCGCCTAAAACTGGATTAAGCTACTGCAAGTACGAGCGCCATGCGATGCATGGCTAGGACCATACGTAATGTACATAAAGTTCCAATATTCTCTATAGGCGTAAAATATATTGGACCAGGCCAGCTCCGCTAAGCCTTCACGCACAGTCATTAGTTGCGTAGTAGTCTGTGGTGGCGTCGCTCGCCGACAAAAACTGACGTCTCCACTAAATCTTGTGTCACCAGGCTTTCTCCAAAGATATTATCCCTTGTCGCCATCAAGCGCATCATCACCTGCTATCCACATGGCGTAATGAAACGATATAGACTAGGCTGCATTGTTTATCACTGGCGGGCAAAAACGTACTCCGTGTAGCTGCTCCAGATCTTGTCCTCGTTCGGGTCGTTGCTGGTGTAGGCGCACGTTCCGGTGGAGCTGCACGCCACCATGTGAAAGCCCGTCTCCGCCAGGCGGTCGAACGCCTGCTCCAAGAAGTTGTACTTCAAGTAGTACCTGCTGGTGTACTTGTCGGGCGTCCGGTCGGGGTCTCGACTCTCGTTCAGGGTCTCCCCAAAAACCTCCTTCGCCAACGAGATCTTGCTGCACACGGTGATCCTGGCGACCCTGCGGAACTTGGCGTCAGTCTGGATGTCCCTGCCGATGGTGTACGTGCCCCTGTAGCCGATGGTGACATAGCCGGGTGTGCCTTTCGGAGAACCGGTGGTGGTGCTGACCTGTAGGGGTGGGACGATTCACTTAACTCACGATACGATACAACATTGATACTTAGGGTTCTGAATCGATTTATATGGCTATTCTTAGTTATGCTGTGATTCGATTTGATATATCGATATCATCACACTTTTCCCCCCACAAATGACTGTGCTTTCAATATACTAGAACAAGGGGAATTCCACCCATTTAAGATTTTTTCTGAGGGCGTACAAAGGGAACCAAATGGACCTGTCATCCATTTGTATACCCTCAGAAAAAAAGATCCTAAAAGAAAAATCATTAACAAACACCACTTGATGATGTCATCATCAAGTAAAATATCAAGTACAGTAAAATGTTGAAAACGGGCAGAATTCTGAACAATATGGACCGTGACCAGTTCAAACAACTAGAACATTTTAAAGCAATTTTAAACTATATAAATAACAAAAAGTGCATACACATCAATGCAGCCTGATAACGTCAGCCAGTCTTTCTGACGATTTTGAACTTGGCGACTCGATATTGATATCATGGCATTAATTAATTGCGATATATTGGCATATCGATTATTTTGCCCATCCCTACTGACCTGTGCCTCCTCCTCCGTTGCCTTCTTCTCGGGGTCTGCTGTGGTCCTGAGGCGCTGCGACAGCTCGTGGAGCTGAAAGAAGTCCGCCTCCTTCTGGAGTCTCTTCTTCTCCTGGAACAGGTCGGGCAGAACGAGGTCCGTCGAGTCCCGGAGGTACTCCAAAATGTAGCGGAACAGACAGCCGTCCCGGTCGAAGAAGAAGCGCCCTTTGCGGTCTTTGGGCAGCTCGCTGGGGCAGCCCTGGGCGAACGTTTTCCACAGGAGAGAGTTCGGAACAGAAGTCAGAGTTTTGAGTTGGGTCGCGTAGAGTTGTCCGCCCACGTTCAGCTCGACGACGTCGGGAAACCGTAAACTTTTGCTGTCAGTTTGAGCCATATCTCTCTCTCTTTCTCTCTATACCGCCTCCGCTCCAAATGCCCTGGAAGGATAAATGGACTGACTGTAGAAGAGTTGTTTATATGTTTTTGGGTATGTGGGAGGAGGAGAAGGAGGAGGAGGAGGTTATAGGACTGTGTGTGCAGGGCTGGATTGGGACAAAAATAAGGCAGGTCATTTTTTGCGCCCTTGCGGGTCCACTTGGTTTCATTTTTACACTCTCGTCTCAAGAGTTAAAATATTCATCTGAATTATCCCAAATCCACACAACTAGAGATCTAGATTTGCCTGTTGTGTTTCTGAAATCCATGCTGAAATTGTAGATAAAACAGAAGAAATCTTTGGCTTTTGGGGTCCATGAGGTCAAATGCTGAATATATAGTGGACCCTGGTATGAAAAAAGGTTGAAAACCACTGATATAAGCCTAGACACCTACAGCCCTTTGTTGCTCACAAGAATGATCCAAGGATCCAAGATAGAGGAGGGTTGATTTGTTATACTCACTGGTAGGCTACAGCTACAATACAGGTCTGCCAAAAAGGGGGGCACTTTTTTTAAACACCACATAGCGCCTCCCTATGGCCTTGGCCAGTGTTGGGACAGATGTGCACTAGTAACTTAATATATTACATAATATATTACCAAAATGCAGTAACTTGTAATATAAATAGGCCTATATTACTTAACTAAAACAATCTAATATATTATACTTTTCTTTCTGCATTACGGCATTACTTTCAATATTAGGCTAGGCTACTTTCTGTCAATCTGCCTCATTGAAAATGCTCTTGTGAAATCATATTGACAACTGCAAAAGTTGAATAATTACTTATTTTCTATCATTTGTCATCAAATTATTTATTCAGGAGTGACGTTTTTCAAGTTGATTTCATATGGGTTTGGCCAGATAGCATGTGTGCTTGCTTTATTGTAGGTATGCCACTGGCCTACGCAATATTTGATTAATAGTGATACTAAATATGTCATTATATATTTTGTAAAAAATGTTTTTTTGTAAGTAATATGTAATAGTAATATTAATATATTACACTTGCTCAGACCGTAATATTGTAATATAATATATTGCTTTAAAACGAAGGTAATAATTAATAAGTAATATATTAACAAGGTAAAGTAATATTCCCAACACTGGACTTGGCCCACCGGGAGAGCTCCTGGTACACCCTATAGCCAGTCCAACCCTGACTGTGTGGACACATCACATCTCTGCGATTAACTCTTCAGTGAGAAGTGGGCTGCATGCCATAGATTCTAGCACTTTAAAAACAGTCTTTAAAACAGCAGACCGAAGGATAACATCGGGCTATCGTTGGGATAAAGTATATTATAGTAGGAGAATGTTTTAACTATTAGTGATTACTTCATGAAGTTTCAATTCTTCAAGAACCTTTTTCCTCCCTTGCTTTGGTTGATGTGTAGGCTAATTATAGGGTGGATTTTTGAGGGCAGAATGGCCTTGGCCCTGGCCTGGTAGCCCACCTCTTTTAAACGCAGAGCCTACAATTAAAATCTATAAATGAAATGATAGCTTTGAGGAAACACAGGAAGGAAAACAAAAATAAAAGTGACTGTTCAAAACCTAAATCCAACAGTAGGACTACAGAAAAAAGTCACAGGTGTGTTGAGTTGGCTAATAATGTAGAATTATTGCCTAGATAAATTATAATATGGCTGGAGGCTATTATCAGCAATAACTCAAGCGCACCGAAATGAATCCAACATCTGACTTAAATGTGCCACTATTGTTTGTGTGATACTGGCATCTTGTGGAGAGTGAAAGCAACTACAGTTTATATTACACTTGTGTTTAACCACTTTAACCCACTTCATCCCAATTTGGGAGGAATGCTCAAAAATCTAGGCCTACGAGCTAAACTAACAATAAATTGTAATGCTCGTAGATTTGCTATTTTTTGGCAAATTGATTTGCTCTTTATAACTCTGTTTTGTGAAGTAGGCTAGGCTATGGACAGTTATAGTGGTGCTGAATTTGCAGCTCAACAAAACCTAGTTTCAATGAAACTAGGTTAGGGTTTGGGGTCTGGTTAGCCCATTAGGGTAACACGCATCATTGTTTACATATATACACTTTTCATACATTTTTCAAGTCTTAAATTTGACTGGTATATTTGTCACATAAGCCACAGTCAGCCCTCAATAATACAGCCTGTTATATATCTAGGCTATACTGTATGTTTTCTAATGAAAAGCAATCCAGGGAAAATGACACACACATCTGATTGGTCCTTGATTACAAGGATGCAGAGCTGCAGTACTGGCAGTACCTAGCACACCTTTAAAGCTGTATAATGGACCAACAGGGATTCCATCAGGAGGTCTTTGTTAACTATCCTCTTTAAACTATCCTTGGTACAGCTGCACTTTGTGTCTGTGTACAGACGCAGGCAGGCAGGCAGGCAGGCAGGCAGGCAGGCAGGCAGGCAGGCAGACAGACAGACAGACAGACAGACAGACAGACAGACAGACAGACAGACAGACAGACACAAACAGAGAAAGAGAGAGAGATATCAACATGCTAATTTATTGGCTCTGGTACCAGATTCTTCTGTCTTGACCTTTCACAGAGATCTGAAGAGAGAGGGATGATTTCCTCTGAACTATCCCCCACTGTACACTATCCTCAGCAGGGGAGTGTAAGCTCTCTCTCTCTCGTACTCTGCTGCTGTATGAAAGGTTACCTACCCTTTGTTCTGGCAGTTAGCAGTTAGCATTAAGCAGCTGGAGTTATGGTACATGGCTCACCGTTCCAAATCTACTCTGTGCTCTTTCTCTCAATAGTTTGAAGTATTTATTATCGATACTTGAGGCACTGAAGATTTGAAACCAGACTGCCGTATAGGAAACCTTTGGCTCTGGGCCCAAAATTAGCACAAAGGAGGGCAACACACTGGTATAAGTGTGATAGAGGATTCTTGGTTTAAAATAAAAATAAAACGAACAATAAAATCTGTAATGACATACTGCATATACTGTAATTTACATTCACTTAAACTCTAAACTCTGAGGGAGTCTGAGGCACATGGATTATTGCTAGTTGCTGGCTATTGAATCTAATGATCATTATAACATTGTGAAAGACCTGTGTCTCCACCAGCTCAGGTGTTAAGTCAACTGTTACGTCAATGTCACCCTCACTGGTGACGTAACAGTTGCACAGACAGACATATGGACGGGCAACTTATACGGACGGACAGGGGGTAAAACATAGTCACCACCATACTGGTGGAGACAAACATAATAGTGTATGTTTGTCTCCACCAGACAAACATACCGGTATTATGTTTCTTCTTTCTCAGAGAATCTAGATCGCGATTCTCTGAGAAAAAAAAAGGTAATTTATTTTAAAACGATCACAGTCCCTTGCCCTAGAATTAGTGGTGAGCAATGTTTTCACCACTGTACCATCTGACATTCATTTCTTTATTAAAATGTCTGCAAGGCACTATGCAAGAACTAAGAAGGCTCAGGGGGAAACAGTTATTTAATATTTACAGAAAAGGGATAGTGAGTCACCACGATTTTAATTTTGATTTGTGTATTTATTTTGCTTTTGGGCTTTGTGATGTTATAATTTTATAGAAATGGCCTGTTAGTTTTGTATCATAAAAGACTGTTACTAATATAATCTGTTTGTTTGTGAGAGCTCTTGACTGCTATTGTTAATATTGTCTGTTGTCTTCCAGTTTATCCGTCTCACCGTCCCACTGAGCAAGCACGTGACCCATGATGTGACAACCAGTCACAACACTGTCAACTCAGGCTCTGGGGTGTGTGTATGTTTGACCTCTTCCGTGATGTCTCTCGCAGCCAAACCCTCAACCTCTCACCCACTACTGTCTTTTCTCCAGTGATCTGTTTCCTTTATGCCTCACTTCTGTCTTAAGCCTGATTTATGCTTCATTGTATAGGACAGTTGAAAATAGCAAATCTATAAAAATGGACATTAAGAAGTCACATCACAGATTTAGTTCTTCCAGTCTTTACTTCCACACGAGGCATTCTACAGTTCTTGTAAGCGCATAGATGATCAAATTAAAGATGGTGTGCTGTGATGCTTTTTCCTTTTCCTGTTTTGTATCTGCCTATAGAGGCAACATTACACAGACAAATTCCCAGGTATGGTTAAGGTTATGATATTCAAATCTGTCTTCGCAGTACATGTTTGGTTTCTTCCTGGAATTTGAAAACCTTTGAGTAAAAATCCTTAGGTAAAATAATTAAATAGATGGTTTCCTTTCCCTTTACCTTCGCTGCTGCTTCTGACTACAGAAGTGAATATTTCCATGTCTAAACATGTCTTGATGAAATGGAGGGTCCCATTGTAAACAAGTGTATGCTTTATTGGTGTTGTCCACTCACAGTTATCAGTTTTGTATTGAGTTGTGTTTGAATTGTACTGTAAATCTCCAAGCTTTTCATACAAATTTCAATCAATCAGTCAATCAATACAGTACATTAAGTAGCCTATTGAGTAGGCTACTTAATGTATTGATTGACTGATTAATGTGTTGATTGAGTCTAGCAGTCATAGTTGATCACTATGGCACATGCAAGGCATGTGCCCAAGGACACATGGATGCGAGCCTCGATACCCAAGCTTTCATTTTCGTCCATACTGCACAAAAAGTCAAAGCCTGGACTAAATTATTGGCCACGGTGGCCTAGAAGAGGAGGGTCCGGCCTTGACTGACAGATCGGTGAGATTCAATCAGGGCAACCGCCTATCTGAGTCGGTCTCTGCCTGGTTTCAGGTTAGCTCAGGCTACATGGACACTCGCAAAGTCCTCCATTTCCAAAGCGGCCGCTTTTCCTTGTTCTGGTATAGTCCGGAGCTTCTGCCTAGTCTACTTCCATAAGTGGCGCATCCTTTTGTGTGTGTGTGTGTGTGTGTGTGTGTGTGTGTGTGTGTGTGTGTGTGTGTGTGTGTGTGTGTGTGTGTGTGTGTGTGTGTGTGTGTGTGCGCGCGTGTGCGTGCGTGTGCGTGCGTGCGCGCGCTCTCTCTTCACCTTCTCTCAGGGTTACAGGGTTATGTCTACCACCCTGTGCTTTTCAATCAGCCCTAATGGATTCTCTGGCTCAGACTCAGCCCTGTCACTGATACTCACACACACACACACACACACACACGCACTCACACGCACGCATGCACGCAGACATGCGCACTTACATAAATGGGTGTGGCATGTGGTAGATCATGGTGATGAAGTAAGCGGTGGAATGACCCTATTAACATTCCCATTCCCATCTCTTTGTCCTGTTTCCTCTCTCTATTTTACGTGTTTTCTCCTCTCACTCTTGCGCTTATTTAAATCATTTATTTTAGAACGTTCGGTTTTATATTAAGTGCATAAAGTAAGTAATGTATAGCCGTAAAGCTATGAAACAATTGTAAACAAACAGTAATCGTGAAGATCCTTGTGTGGTCTACTGGCAATGTGCAGAAGAAGTGTAGCACTGATGGTCAAGTGGTTTGCAAAATGTGCTCCTCCAGCATGAGTCCAGATGGCAGACACATTGACTGACCCTAGAGAAATACGCAGTAAGAACGATTTGCAGTGAATTTCCTGAGCACAAGCTGGAATGTAGCAGCAGTGACAAAAGGTATGAGATCTTGTGACGACATCCTACATGTCAGTTGTGTGTGCTGTGTGCGCATGCATGTATTTGTGTCAATGGCTCTCATGGGTCCCATTCACCCTCCTTCTTACTGCAGTCTTAGAGAGAGAGCAGGTCCCCTGAGGCCATGCCCTTGTGTGTGTGTGTGTGTGTGTGTGTGTGTGCACGCGTGCGCGCGTGTGTGTGCGTGTGTGTGTGCGGTGCGTGGTGCATTAGCTTCCCCCAATGACTTGAAAAAAATGGCCGTCCATCCAACCACCCTCTTCTCTCTGTTGCTGCATATAAAGAACTGATGCTGGGGGGAACATTTTCTATGACACAACAATCCACAGATAAATGAAGTCCAACACATGCGCACTTGATGTCCCCGACTCCCCATCCCCATGCTTGTCCAGGCTAATTATAGATATTACTTTTAGGATTTAATGTTGGTTCTCTCAACCAGTGTAGTGTCCCAGTCCGCCATATGATACCTATTAATATTGTTATATTACTATTAAATGCTTTGTGTTTAGGCATTTATTTGAGGTCACCAATAACCTGACTGCCCACTGGTGGGTCTCTGGCTCACAGGTTGACAACAGTGGTGATTGTAGGCCTACTGTAGTTGATTCATTATAGCTTTTACAGACACACGGCCAAAGGGATCACTGTAAAAACAAGTCGTTGCGGTCTTGTTGACAATGAGCAGTGACAATGAAATGAATAACAAAGGCTATTAGCCTTTTTAAAACATCACATTTGATCATGTAATGCAGGAGTGCCATCACTTTTTTTTTGTGGGGGCGTCTTCCAAAATGACCAGCGAGCCAGATGCTGATTTTTGGCTGAATGTGTTTTTTTTCTGATAAAGTTTCAAGAGGGTGCCCAGTGATATCCCTTACCCCTTAAAATCCCCTTAAACACATACAGTATGCCTATACTGTAATACTATGATCTGCTGCTTCTGACTTTACAGAAGTGAATATTTGCATGTCTAAAAAACAGAAGTGAATATTTGCATGTCTAAAAATGTCTTGATGAAATGGTGGCTCCCATTGTAAACAAGTGTAAGCTTTATTGATGTTGTCCACTCACAGTTATCAGTTTTGTATTGAGTTGTGCTTGAATTGTACTTCATGTGGCAGATAAATCTATAAAGTGTATTATTGTAGGCACAGGGAAGTCTGGAGCTCTCTGGTGGAGCTGTTGCCCCTGTGACCCAACCTCGGTTAAGTGGATGAAGATGGATGGATGGATGGATGAATCTTAGGGGCATGTCATGTGGTCTACCTGCACAGCTTTTGTACTGGTATATACTGTACCTTCCTTTTGGGCACCCCTGATGTAATGGCATTCTTTATGTTCTTTCTTATAACATTTTTAGGGGCATTTGAGCATTTGTGTGAACACAAACATTGAAGATAAAAGTCTATTAACAAAATTGAGGGCACAAATTGTGATTGGCCAGAATGACATCATGTATGATAATGGTTCTTATAAAAACGCCCCGAACAATGTTCCCCAACAATATAGTAATATGCCTATATACATATACAGTATATTCTAAGAACACTATTTTCTGCATTAATGATTAAAAGCCTTATTATAGCTAAACAAATTTATGGTAGAGCTAGATTCATGCAGCCCAAATGACTGCGGTTTAAATTCTAGTCAAATTAGTTCATTACAAATCAACGACTTACATCAAATGTAGCTTGAGCATTATCTAATACTAGTGTCCCACAAGTGTAGTTCTACTTTGCATTACAAATTAGTTGGTCAACAGAATATTTTCATACGATAGTATAATCATTGTATCTATGTATTGAAAACAAAAACATGTTTGGAGGTTCATAGCAATAACAATTCCCACACTAGAACCACCGACAACAATTACTACAGCCACACTAGAGCCAACAACGTCATTAACAGGCTAGTGCTGTCACAATACAGCGCTGAAAGTCACGGCCCCGTCATATTTCCATAGTTACATGGTCACCTAGTGTTACATGTTACCGACCCTGTTACAGGGATGTCATGTGAAGGGGGCCTGATGTGACATGGCTTGACATTCCTGTGACAGAGCAGGATACGGTGACTGCACTATCTATCATCATACTATAATACCAAGCATCTCAGCTGGGAGAGTTTACCGTTCCTGAGCATGAGCAGGTTTTTCATTCCTCTGGTCAGCTGGCCACAGTCAGACGCTGGCCAGAGTGGGTTATGGCTGGTGTACTGTAATTAGGTTGTGATGGTTGATTTGATTACAGTAGCCGCTATGCTCATTTAGCTGAAGAGGCTCCTCAGTTGCTTATCAAGATAAATGGAGGGATATGATGGACAGAGTGAGACGAGGCAACATTGTCATGTATGTACTAATACCATAGTACACTGTAAAGCTGTTTGTGTAAACAGCAGGTAACCACAATGCATTTGCTATACTAGTAATTAATAAATACCGGTACTGTAGAGGTATCCCTTTATTTCAACCCTACCTTACCTTGCATTCCGGCCTTCCACAAAAAAACAAAACAAAAAACGTATATCTTCTCCGCCTGTGTCTCTTTCGGACCCCATATTTCAATTAGGTGCCTTGCAATTAAATTACAGGAGACAGAAAGTAAGACATAAATAGCAACCCGCCGTCTTGCTGGCAGAGGCTCAGTCTTAGATGAGATATGGCTGTCTTACGTCGCAACAGCAGACAAATCACGGACATCACATCTGATACAGATTTTATGCTATTGATTTCCAGCTCCTACTGTGCGTCACAGTAAGAGTTTCTTTTCTTATTTTAAAGGGCAAATAACATGACATTCAACTTTTCATTTTATTTTTTGTTTTTGGTGTTGTCGTGTGTTTTCTATCCCCACAAATTATCTAGTTTGAACAATCAGTCTTTCATAACCTATAGGAGCTTTAATTGCTCTCAGGAACAGCTTGTTTGATGTTGGCCTCATAATGATGTCATCAATGCACCCTGCTTTGTATAATTCATGCTCTTCTTCAGTCTTCATTTCCAAATTTGCATTTCCACTTTGTTTATAATGTCCACCGTTGTTGATATGTTGACATGGAATTTAAACAAGCCTGGTTTTATCTAGCATCAGTATATGATTCAACTATAAACTATCCTCCATTTCAGCGCCCCTACCACCTTAAGACATTGTAGTACTGCAGATAAACTGTCCATAAAGAATTTACAATTACTGGTTATACCAGTGGTTATTGAGGCTCAAACCATTACAAATAAGCTTGAGGGACATATACAATATGATATTAAGTATTAAAAACAAGTTTAGGAATCCATATTGTTTGCACTTTAACTATAGAATATACACCAACACTTGGCTCGTTGACACATTGAAGCATTTTGACAGGATCCTGGTTATGCTGTAGGGAATTCCACTCAGCCATATTGCATCTCTCTGGGGTCAAAGGTTGCAGTCCCATCCCCCCTGTCGCAGAACAATGCTGTCAACATGCTGTACCTCCTACAGGACATCCTGCAAGACTGTAGTAGAATAGTGGTATTCTCCAAAACAATTTGATTCTCTTGTTTTTGGTTTTATTTGTTTAAAACATAATGTTTAAAATTAACTTTGCATTTACTCTTTTTAAAGGGCTAGAAGTTCACCAGCCACCAGTTGTTGATGGTATCTCAATCGACTGTGCTCGGCTCCACAAAACCAAGTAGAAAGTGTTTGAAGGCGTATTCTGAGAATACGGCGTATTCTGTTATCTTATCAGGCTGTTCTGGGAAAGGAAGTCCACAAATAAATGAGAATGGACAGTTGGGTAAAAATGTATCGATTGAAACATGTAATGCATGTACTTCTTATTGTGCTTGGAATGTGAACAAGACCATATCATTATAGTGATTCTGAACAGGTACATTGTTTCAACATTTACCTACTGTACATTACAGAGACTGATTTATCTAAATTATCATGAAGGTTAATAATATAAGAAAAGCAATAGTTGTGAGAACCATTTGAGGAACAGTACTCAAAAGTCATATACTGACATATTTGGATCCCCCAGGGTTAAACTTTTTATAGCAAAAATAATGTATAAATGTGGCTTCTAATACGGCCTTGACAAAGGTAATTCACTCTAGAAAGAAATCGCTGCACTTTTAAAGGGGAAATTCACCTCCACTGGTTTATTAATTCAAAGTTTCAATCACTGGGATCTTTTTCAGGAAGGTTCTTGAATTCCTGAAGAGCATCCCAGTTATCAAATGTTGAATTAATAAACCAGGGTTGCAGACTCTATTTCTTACTTTGATATGGGCCTGCCCTAAGGGTTTGCCCTTAGCTTTACAACGACTAAGACAAGAGATGGAGCTCCATACATGACTAGAAAGGTGATATAAAAACTGCTCAAAGGACAAATAAAACATGTATACCGTACAGTATATTCTAAATATATCCAGCAAACATGAATGAATGAACGTGCTATGGTTTACTACCAAAGCAGCGTCAGTGAGCACGTCAATGGCCACTCCCCACCACCTAAACCCTCAAAATAAGTGGATTGACTTTTGGCTGAGAGGGACATTTCTGTCATAATTGTTAATTACCATGAGTGCTCTTGGTGTACTCTGTATGAATGAAGATGGGATGCTCTCTCTCTCTCTCTCTCTCTCTCTCTCTCTCTCTCTAGTCTATGCTCTCTTTGTAGGATTGGTCCCAGAAACCAAGGACACAGGGGAGGACATCGTGATGAACGGACGAGAGTGGAAGGAAGTGCAATGGCGTGGGTGGGGCACTTGCGTCACGCCTTGCATCAGGGTTGGTGGGTTTAATGGCGAGGACGCCGGAAGGCCCCACCCACAATCCTCCGCCCAAGTCCATCTTTCCTGGCCAACACCTACCCTCCCCCATGGTCGTCCCACCCAAGTCTCAGACGAGATCGTGCAGCACTTAAGGTAATGTAAATAACCAGAGAGAGCTATTTTAAGATGCAGTCTTTTCACTGCACCCATGAACGGGGACAAAGACGCAAGCCAACCGATTGTAATTTCAGTCACGTTTGCGGCCATGTTCATTCCCTGTCCACCATGGGCCTAGCCGAAGGACCTGGCCAACAAGAACAGGCCTGAATCAGCCTCGGTCAGTGGTTATAAGACTATCCCCCATTTGTGTAAAAAGAACATTGAATAATAATATAGTCCCCAAATGTGTTTTTTTATATTTCCATTGGAAAAAAACACTGTCTTATATTCAGGGCAATAAGGTATATACTTCAGTGGTTAAAAGTGGTTAAAATGATTGATGCTATATTAACTAAAATTACACATATGCTTTTCTGATTTAAATGGGTTAAAACTTAATGTATACCAAGTTACCAACATACTTCAGTCAGAACAGAACAGCTAAATAATATATACAGTAATGTGGTCACAAACATCCTCATGACAAATAGGAACACATAAACGAGGCTTAGTCAAACTGCATTCCTCCATTTGAAAATAATTTTAAAAAGTCAAGAAACAAGTGATCAAAGATATGGTTTAATATAATTTGAATGATTTTGGTTTTCACCAGTAATAATATTGTTTTCTTTTTTTGTTTCATTATTTTCTGACATCAAAAATAAATATGGGTCAGTGTCCTGTCATCTATTTCATATGAATAATTTAATATATTTCATATATAATAATTCCCAACAATAATATTTGTATATTTTATATACTATATTCACATGTTTACAAACATATACATCACAGATAAAATAAACAGTACTTTACTGACGTTAAATTCATGAAATACTTAAAAATGTGTACCTGCTCCTAAGATGAGGCTGCAATATTACTGTAGCTGTTTAACTTTGCAAATCACCAACTGAACCCAGTACACAGACATCTGTAGATGTGCACTACTTGATGATAATAGATCACTTGTAGAGATTACATTCATATTCAAGTCTTTGTCCACTGACATTCGAATAGACTTAGAAAACCATAGTATTAGCACAGTCATCACTGTGAATGAAAATCATCCTCTTTTAAGGTTAATTAAGGCAATAGAATACACAATAACGCTTAATATGTTGAACTCTGACTCAGTTCACAATGACCCTTACAAGGAAATAAAGATCTGCATCGATACCTAACGTCAAAGATTAAAGTATCTACAGTGGCCACAACAGTGCTTTTAATTCAACTACTTTATACTACTGCTGCTTGTATACGGTTTGTTCTACTACTACTACTGTGAGATGATAGACGGGATGGAAGATCGAGCACCGCTTTCTGCTTCATAATGTCCATCACTGAGTGATATGCAGTTTAACGCAATAATGAAAATTTCAATAAAATTTCAATACATAAATGTAGGGCGTGGCAGTAGACAACCTGCATCGAACATGTGATCACAAGCAGACTGTGTCGCATGCCTCCTGCTCTGTTCTGTCTAAATGAGAGCAAAACTAAAGTCCACAATAGATGTACTACTGTTTAGCTGTTAGTTATATATACTGTATATCTAAGTTATATTCACCTATTCTATCAGCAAAAATGTTTCTTATTTGCAGAGTCACTCTAAGCCAGTATATTAACAAATGAATGAATCCCTACAAGGGTGAAAAACATGGGCGAACCTACAGCACAGTAATGACGTGAACTGACTGTAACTGGAATCAAACTAATGTCCTTCATTCTTCTTTCTTTGTACACCACAATGAGTGCTCACATTTCAAAGGTATAGCATAGACTGTATCTGCATGTTATTGCTTTGCCTTATTTACTAGTGATTATCTTTGCACATGCTTTACAAGTAACAGCTGTGCTGTCAGGCAGTTCTCTCACAGTGCAGTACGTACCTGGCATCCATCCCGTCTGTCCATTAGCCACGACAGACATCTTCCACATCTGATCACAATATGCAACGGTTCTCTTCAACAGGTCCTTGTCTCTGTACCGGTAAACGGTAGTTATTACTGTACAGTCTCGTCTCCTCCATTAACATGTCCAGATTTAATTATCCCACTCACAACTCATGACGGAAAGAACTAAAAAATATACGCAACAAATTTCGAGGCTCTGAAATATCCGTTCATTGTCTTTGATCTGAGGAGAAATGGACATGATTTCTATTAGCTGTGCATCTTCATGTGCTCGTATGATGGCGATTGTAAAGCGGGGAGCCATCCACCCAGTAAAACCCTTGGTGCTCATGTTAACTCTGCGAGTGAGACATAGCAATGAACACTGAAGATTTTACTGTGCATATTTGGACGGTTCGAGTAAGCTTACTACAGCAGTCTGCCACAGTGTTTGTCCTGATATGGTATGTTTCCCTGGCTGAGGGATGTGATGCTCTAAGTAGTCCCAAGGAGTGGACTGTTGTTACATCATTTATTTATTTTCTTTTTTTGTTATTTGTTACTGGTTCTTGTGGTTGACAAAGTTGATACAGGAACTTAGCAACCGGACCGTTTTAGTCTGTCCACATCCTGAATCAATTATTCTGCATCGTCGTGACTGGGGGAGTCAGGGCTGGAATCCTCCTCCTCCTCGAATGTCTTACATGCGTCTTTGGTAAGCGTGTCGCGGCGTGTGAAGGCGGTCGCCAAGGTCACGCTCAGTCGTGACTTTACGGGCGCCATCTCCGACAGCCCGATGTTGTTCCCACGGGTGACGAGTGTCGTTTTATCCATAATCTCTGCACTGTCTTTGGACATCACTGCCTCCAGGAAGTCGTATTTGTGGGACAGCTTGCCGCTCTCAAACAGGTACTTGGCTAAGTAGGAGATGGCGACGTTACCCAAGAACGAGGCCAACATAGAGACCGTCTTGAAGGGGAACTTTTGAACAACCACGTCCTCCATCAATTTGGTCATGGGGTTTTCCCGTTTCTCAGTTGTCCAGCCAGGGTAGTAGATAAAGGGCGGCAGTCGCAGATAGGGCTCCCCTCCGCCTATACGTAGCACCATGCCAAACAGGTAGCCAGCCACCGAGCCATACGTGTTGGTGCCTTTGATAAAGAGCACGCTTAGCAGCTGGGGGAAGATGATGACATACACCAGGTCTGAGCTCAGGTACCACAGACCATAAACTGTTCCAGTAACCAATGCCATCAGTGTGGCCAGAGCCCCGAACACAAAGATTGTGATACGCATCACCCACACAATCTCTCGGTCTGATGCCTGAAGAAGAAAGAGAAAGAGTAAGGACATTAGAGTAGGGAAAGAGAAAAGGTTTAAGGGCAGAGAAAGGTTTAAAGGGGAGATCCACCCATTTTCAAATTTGAATATGACATTAGTATAACCTAGAGGTGCTGGGTGGACATGATGAAAAAGTTCCCCCATTCTGTGTTCCCAAGAAATGGAGGTCTGAAGAAAACCACTAACATGGTGAAACATCTTGATGACATCATCAAGATGTATTTTCACCATGTTAATGGATTTCTTTAGACGCTTATTTTTTCTGAGAGCGTACAAATGGAAACAAATGAACCCGTTAAGGTTCATTTGGTTGCATTTGTACGCTCTCAGAAAAAAAACTTGAAAATGGGTGGAATTCCCTCTTAAGGACATTAAAATAAACTAAATTAAATACATATAAAATATATAAATACATGTTATGAAAATACATAATTAAATGCATCACATCCCTTGAACTGTGCACAAACAGACAACCATCAAAATGCACAAACAGACAACCATCAAAATGCTGTCATCAAAAAGAGCTGTTAGATATCTTTGGGCCATCATATAGCAAAACACAAAAGGACTGACCGACTGGCGGAAGGCAAGCTGATAGATGTTCCGTGCGAACATGGAGCTGGCCGACAGGATGGATGAGTCTGCCGATGACATCACAGCTGCAGACACGGCGCCCAGGCCGAAGAATGAGACAAATGGCGGGCAAAGGTGCTGTAGCACTATTGGTAGGATCATGTCAGCTTTGCCGTTATCTTTAGGGGGGATGGGTCCGAAATTCGTCTGGTTCCAGTCTGGTCAAAGTAGATGAGTGAATATGTTAATACATTTTTTAAAATACACATCCAACAAACGTGCAAACTAAGGTTTGGACTTACTGTATGTAAGGTTTGTCTGATTGTGAGATTTAAATGAATATGACTTGCTTAAACAAATAAGCAAACAGAGGGTACAGCTTCAATAAAAACAAAAAGGGGAAACATAAAATAAATATCAGTGGCTGCACAACATTTTGTACACATAGAAATTAAAATATAACACACATGTTTAAGCCAAAGTTTACTAAACAGGAGTAAACATTGCTAGTGTAATCACAGTATCACCAAGGACTTTGATCTGGAGATCAAAACTCTAATTTGGTCCCCTGTCTCTAATGTAATATTTACAGAAGCACCATGGTTATTAAGTGGATTGCTAGCCTACCTCATTATGGATGAGGTGAACCAGCTGCTATTTATCAAACTCTCTTAGATCTAAGGGCAACATACATCCACCCGAGGTATCTCCAAATGACACACACGTGACGTGAGAACTGAGAATGTGCAGTGCATGCTCCTGTGTGTATGCAAGTACCAGTCTAACCTGTAGATGCCCCTATGGCTCCTATGAGAACGGAGGGCACAGCCATGATAAGGCAGCCGAAAGCAGCCAGGAAGGAGAGGACCTGGGCATATGTAGCAGAGGAGGCAGATAGAACCCGCTGGAAGTACACTTGCCACGGTATGCCCCCAAGCATCTAAAGTGCAAATACAAACCAAAAGACACTTAAATACAATATACAACATTTGTATACACTCTGATTACACAAATCCTCAGTGATAATCTAACTTGCTATTATAAATATAATACATACTGATAAATCAAGTTTACTGTGTAAAATAAGAGAATGGTAAATGGCTATAGCTTGACAGAGCAGTTATTTTAGCCTTTAGCTATTTTAGCTATTTTTTCTCCCATATTTATTTACCGGTATTATGCCATTTGATTCCCCCCTTTATTGCTTCCCTCCTTGGGAACATGCATGGCCAATTATATTTGTGTAGACCCTCGACAACCTCTGCTCTTTACTGTACCAGTGCACAACAGCTATCTCAACTGAAACTTTGAGACGTTAATATCTTAGGGCGTGTACGGTATGTACCAGTAAAAAGAAATTGTCAATCCATGTCCAGATGTCGCTCCTGTGGATGACGCCTCGCCAAGGTGCCTGGTACACCTGCTTCACGGCCGTCACAGTAATGTCTGTCACAGCTGGATGGTTCAAAGCAAAGGGCACACTGATCCACTGGAATAAACAAGACATACAAAGAAAACAAAGTTATTCTGAATGGAACTGAAACTGCTGGATGGGACATATTAGGTTGAGAGTGATGGTATACTGCACGTATGTCAAACTCAAAGCACGGGGGCCAAATCAGGCCTGTGACTAAATTATCTTCGGCCCGCGGGATGATATTTAATTACTATTACCTCTGGTATATTGCCCAAACCATGAATGGAGCTAATTGTTTTACCTTCTCAACTCAATTGATTTGCTTTCATTTTGCTACGAAAGCTGACTGTCTATACTGTATGTCGTATGTTGAGAGTTTGATGTCCCTTTTGTGCCCATACTGTATGGAGATCTCTTGTCTGTAACCATCTGCCTGCCTGTGTCTGAAGGGTGCTGCAAACTGAGGGTGAAAAGTGGACTGTTTAAGTAATACATTGGCAGATGTGGTTCTGAGGCAGAGGGTGGAAATCCGAGGCAGAGGGTGGAAATTGCACAGGTGAGGGAACTTTGGCTGATTAGGCCCTCTGGCAGAGCCTGACCAGAACATTTTTTTTTGTCTTGACAATGGTGTTTTGCCTTTGTGCCCTAAATAACAAAATGGCTGCCGCGGAGCCTATTGACAAAATCCAGGCCTGTTCCCAGGGCAACTGTGGGCCAGATGTTTGCAAAGGTTAGAAGATTCAAAGTAGCTGTTTTGTTTACAGCCCTGACACAATTGATGCATAATAACATTGTTGCTGTCAGAAACCTTGTGTCTGTTTTTAGATCGTTCTGTAAATGAATGCCTTGGCCTTTTTCCCCATACAAGAGTGAAAGTAGTGCTATTAGCAGATCTACAAGCGACCGTGTTGAGTGTGTATAGATCGGTTAGTTTTACTATTTTACATTGTTTTAAAAATAAAGGAATGGTTATGGACATAGGCCTATGCGATTTTGAAGTATGTGCTTTGGCTCTCTGAGTGTAAATATTGTTCTTGAGCAACCTTTTCCTGATATGTGATCACCTGATAACATCCTTTCCCCTTCAATGAGTGAGTAATTCAACTACTTGAAACCCAGAATTCCATGGGGAACATTAGCCTAAGAGCCATCTGGCTCTGATTAGCCTAACGTAGCAGATCTACAGACTCATCTATATGTTTGACAAAGAGTTGTAGAGGCGGCAAACATAGAAGGGCAAACTGAGCTAATACAACTCAGTGGTAGGCCTAAACAGCAAAGGTTAGTGACAAATGATCGCGCTGAAGGAGGTCGTTTTTTTTTTTCCAAAGCACCAGACTTCAGTGTTGGTGAATGATTGGTATGGTGGTATGGGGCCTTATGCCCCAACATGAACGAAGAGGATAAGTCATTTATATTTATAATTTATAAGTAATAAGTGGTTAAATTAACCACTTGACTTAAATTAGTTTTCGTTTCACAGTATCGTCAGTGTTAATGTAACCCGAAACCGAATGCAACCCACTTTTGCTACACTTATAATTGAATGAACTCTCAGTGCTTAAAGTAACTTACTTACCAGTCCAACAAAAATACAGAAGAGCTGGACCACGTCTGTGTAGGCTACAGAGTACAGCCCTCCAACCAGGGTGTAGAAGATAGCAATGCAAGCAGAGAGGACCACTGACATGTCGATGTTGATGTCCACAATCACACTCAGAGTAGCGCCTGATGTATGACAAAAGAGTGGTTCAGTAAATGATAATAGCTGCATACAAAATATCCATGCATGCACGAACACACACACACACACACACACACACACACACACACACACACACACACACACACACACACACACACACACACACACACACACACACACACACACACACACTCTCTCTCTCTCTCTCTCTCTCTCTCTCTCTCTCTCTCTCTCTCTCTCTCTCTCTCTCTCTCTCTCTCTCTCTCTCTCTCTCTCTCTCTCTCTCTCTCTCTCTCTCTCTCTCTCTCTCTCTCTCTCTCTCTCTCAGTGTCTATCCATATCTTATCCGTACGAACTTACCAAGGGCAGATAAGATGGCAGCAGACCAGAAGATCTCGCCCATAAGTGCCGGTATAAAGAGCAGACCACCCATTCTCTTCCCATACAACTGCTGGAACGGGTCCAACATCGTGACGTAACCTCTGGAGCGCATGGGCTTGGCGAAAAAAAGGCCACCTGAACATGAGGTCGAGAACACAATGCTCATTTGACAAATAAGTAATTAAATAAATAAATCTGCATTTGAATTGTATACACTGTGCATGATGTTCAAACTTTCACGTCAAGAACCACCAAATTATAAATAATTAACCCCCTGGACCTCCATTTGAAAATATATGCGAGGTAGGTAGCTCCATAAGAGAAGATCCTTAGACTAATGCCATGCATTAGTCTACAGATCTCATTTAATTGTATTTCTATCTCTTGGATCCCCAGAGATCTATCAATCTGTAAAATCAATCTTAATTTTGAGAGTGTACAAATTTTAACCAATTGGTTCCATTTGAACACTTAGACAATTGATTGATCGGTCCATTGATTCCAAACAATAATCATTTAGCTGGACCTCCCTGGGACCTCCTCCCCGGGTACCACTGGCGGTCCCCGGACCCCACTTTGGGAACCACAGGTTTAAAGAAACATCTCTGCATTCGACATTGTGTACACTGTGGCTGAACTGATCCAAAAAACATAAATAAATGACGCGCGTAAAGCGCAACTCACCCACAACCAGACTGAGCGCGTATCCAAACGGTGCCTGAGCCCAAGCCAAGCCACTCTCCGGTAGATACACATATTCAGCGGTGCCGTTGATATATCCTCCTCCGACCCAAGTTGCTAAAAATAATAATAATAACAGAATGTGAACACTATTATGGCAATTTCCATTTCAACGCAATTCGTTTTCTAGAACGAAGGCGCTTAAAGTATGCGAACAATTTAGTGCGTAAATATCTGTAGCCTATACAGTCAAATCCTGTGTTAATTTAATATATCCATGCAGTGGGTAGGCTTTACTGGGCTACATTACAGGGATACAGGGATTTAGTGTGAAATTGTACAGTAAAGTGTTTGATTATGGGGATTCAGATGTAAATAATAATGAAAGAACATTAGAACAATGTAGATTACCTGTCATGGTAAATCCACCGACGAATAAGCCTATGTCTCTCCCACCGACCATGATGGTTTCGCTGCGGTCCGTGCCTTCTGCCTGCCCAGAGTTCTTGTTCTTCCATGCCGCCCAGATGCCCACGATCAGAATCAGCAGGTAGAAGACCGCGAGAGCCACAAGTCCCTCAATATGGACCGTCATAGTCGCTCCCGCTGCGCCCGCACTGCTCTAGCTAGGATATACCGAGTCCTGCTGAGCAAAAAATAAATGTAGCCTTTAAAATAATAATTTATAATAATAATAAATAATTTGTAACAATAATACAAATAAAATAGTGACATTAAACACTCGAATTTACATTCACTCATCGGTCCAAGTTTATACTGTATGTCTTAGAGTTGATATGGTTATGCGTAAAACCGAATTACCCACATTTGTCGCCACTATAAATTTCAAAGTTCTTTCTTAGTAGGCAAATCACATGAATACTTTTATTCTCTTTTGCACAAAAATATCGAACATAATATCGTTTCAGATCCTGTAAAGCTGAACTAAAAGTCGCGACACACAGATCTGCCCTATTATAGCCTACAAAAGACAAATATCAAAAGAACTTACTTGATGTATTTCCAGTCATGAACCGGGCACTTGAGGCAGAATGTTATTTTTGGAACAGCGCGTCGTCCTTTATGGAAATATTATGAAGAAGAGCTGTGAGAGACCCTCTGTAGTCCGCTCTGCACAGGGACAAACCATCGGAGGAATACTTGGAGAGATCTCCCATGTGACTCACTCACGGGTGGCTTATAAGAGCAGCAGGTACCGTCAGTAGTCTCTAACACATGCACGTCAGATCAAATTGAACGTCCGTTTTAATGAGTACAATGCGAAGCTCGAGAAACACGTCACTGTCCCCTGCATGGCTGACAAAGATGTTGGCCTATGACAGGAAACGGCTGGGCGACAGTCTGGCATCAACACGTGCGCGCGTCTGCCAGTGCCTGCTGTGGTCTCCGATGAAATAACCAAACGATCACGCAATAATAGCACAGTATTACTAGAAAGATTATATACTGTAAATAAATACCATAGCCTAATTAGGCTAAATCGTAAAACATTTCCCACCTTTCCACTGGCAATTTAAATCCAGTTTAAACTAATATTTCCTCCCCCACTGCGAATTTCAGTGAGTTGGGGTCAACTTAATGACTTCACCTACCTGAAGTGATCTAATTTAGTCTTGACAAAACTGTCAGGAAACCAATTAGAGTAGAGTAGAGAGTAGAGCATATAGCTCTGAGCGTTGGAGGGAGCCTTAACGATATGGTCTGTGGATAGTGTTGGGGAAAAAATGCCTGGGCGGAATACAAACTATTAGGCGTTGAAGACAGGCTAAAAGTAACCCATCAAAGAAGATTTATGCAAATCTTTCTTCTCGCACGCACAACGCAGCTGTCAATATGGTGGATAGAGGCAGTCATTCATTTCTCACCTCACAGTTTCCTTGGAATAAAGCCTACTGTTATTTATTAAGTGTTTATTATTATTATTATTTTTTTTAAATGTCAAGAGATTTTTTATGAGGATTAGACTGTGCATAGCTTAAAAAATTAACATGATATGATTATACAATTTACTCCTAATAGAGCTTTTAAGTGTTTTTCTTTTTCTTTTTGTAGGCCTATACAAAACAGGTTAATGTATACTGTTTGTTCAATATTCACTATACTTGTACTGAATAAAAAAAAAAAAAAACACAAAATGTCAGCTTGGTTGGCAATTTTAGCCATCAATCAGCTACCCATTCATAGCCTCAATTTTGTCTGCTCACTTTGTCATCACTTACAGTGTCAATTTGTGCATAGCTTGTATCCTGCATGAGTTATCTTCTTTGTTTAGCAGGTATATACGATATACACATTCCACCAAAGATCACTCACAAGTCATATTATTTATTGTGACTTTTATTGTGTAATACCAGCATGGCAGCATTAGTTCGCTATGGGAGCACTTTTGTACTTTTATTTTGAAGTCCTCATTTCCTGCTTCTGTAACGTCCTATGCCAGTGTACTCTAGCCAGTGTTTACTTCCCCTTCCTCTTGCCAGCTGAGGAGAATGTGAGTTATTTTGCTGCTCTGTACAGATTTTCGTTTTAAAGTTGTTTTAAGTATGTTTGACCACTGCAAACGGTGAAAACATGTTATAATTCACTTCTTTATGCTGTACCAACCCCCCCCCCACACACACACACACACACACACACACACACACACACACACACACACACACACACACACACACACACACACACACACACACACACACACACACACACACACACACACACACGTGTACGTTAGGGCTGATTATATATTGTCCTCCATCACAGTTGGTGTGATGCAGAGGCGTGTTACACCAAGGCCTGCTGCATATATGTGCCATTTTATTTCTATGCAGGTATGTTTTGGTTGCTCCCAGAAATCCAATAGCATCTAATTTGCTTATTGTACTGGATTCCTTTAGGATTCCTGGACCAATAGCACAGTAAACATAATTAAACAGTACACCCTTTATTTATTTTTATTTTTTGCTCTCTTCAAAGGCAGGTCCCTGGCTCTCTCCTCTACCTTAGATGTGGCAGTGTTTGGGTGCCAAACTCTTGCTTTGTTTACTTGGAAAAGAAATAGAAATCAGAAAGCAACAACACATTAATGTCAAGATTTGAGCAAAAGGGGTTGAATTTGCAAGTGTATGGAGGTTTGCCTCGCAATGGACACGGCTGTGGAGCTGTCACATGCTCTTAACGTATTGTTCTAATTTAAGCTTGGTGATGTTCTCTTGAATCAGGGTAGGATAGAGTGAGATTTGGGTAGGCTAATAGCCTTCGTTGCCTTATAGAGAACATGCCTCTGTGTTATAGATTTGCAAAATATTGAATCATATAGCTGTATCGGGTGTTGAAGTCTGTGTCTATTATAGACAGCTTTAAACATATCTAAATCTTTTTACCTCCATTTATTTCTTCATCAGAGCATTTCTATCCGCTTTCGCACTTCAGTTCTTGCAATGGTATATTTGACACAGATGAACTCCAAAACAACATGAGAAGACTAGCCACAGACAGAGGCTATGCACGTGACAGTTTTTGGACTGCTTGTCAATGGGACTTCAAGCTTGGTTCAGCTTGACTTTTGTGCAAGCTTTTCAGAAAGGAAAGGTGGCCATCACGAAGCTGGCCGCCACTACATTATGAAGCCTGGGTGGAGCTTAATTCCTGTCCACCGCAAAAAACACCTTGTGACACAGAATGTGAGCATTCTTTTTCAAGTTCACACTTTGAAAGTGTGCCAGAGTTAAGCCACAAACAACCCTGTATTTTTGATCAGGAAATGATAGAGCTTCCAAAATAAAACTAAATGAAAACTAACTTTGGGAATCATTGTTTAGTTTAGTCACTCACGTTAGCACACATCCAAAAGCTCACAGTCAGTGGATAGGGACGGGTGCTGGATTAAATTACAATCACCAAAAGAAAAAATCCGCACAACAATCGATGCTCCCGTACTTTACTTGTATCATGGCAAGATTTTGGGACAAAGCCCTTCTTCAGACCTTGTTGATTAGTTTAACAACGTATGGCTTGTAGAGAATGGACATTCCTGGAATGAGTAACACAGAAACATCTAAAAATATGGCAAAATCAAATAATGTTCTCAAATCCACCAACCAGGAGCAACAGACTCCTGTACTCCTTAAGCAACTTCAAAGCAAACTCGACATGCTCAACATATTTTTTTAACTACCACAGTGCCAATCCCTTCACTGGTGTACACTGTATCACTGGTCAGGTACATCACATTACATGCTCGTGTTGCCTTGAGATCTGGAGCTCTCTACTGGAAACAATAAGGTGACTAATGAACAAACACCCTAAGCCATTATGTCAAACTCAAGGCCCTGGTGCCAAATAAGGCCTGAGAATGAATTGTCTTCGATATGATGATATTTATATCTAGGGGTATTAAAGCATGCTAAATCTAAATCTGCTGTATGCCAAGTTTCTAAGGCCTCAAAATTGACTATTTAAAGATGGTGGCCACCACTATGCTATAACATTAAAACACATTATGTTTGACTAAACAAGGTAGAAAATAGACTGAAATGTCTTTATGTTTTCATATATGGGGAATTCAATGGAATATTCAGATGTAAAGTAAAAAAAAGTTACTCCAGGCCCTTTCCCTATCGAAATATCCCTCCCAGGAATATTTTGCAGCACTTGTTATTCATCTCATCTGCAAGCATGATACATCACTGGACTGTGACACTGCACGTGTTGCAAAAGCATAATCTCAGCCCATAACCCCCTAGCAAAACAGGGCGGTGTTCACAATCGGTTTCCAAGTCCATTTCTAACCTTCTTCTGTAAAAAAATATGGGTATTTTACTATGTTACAGCATAGTGATGGCCACCATCTTTAAATGGTCCATTTTGAGGCCTTGTCAGCCATTTTTGGGCTTGGCATACAGCGGATTTGGATTCAGCACACCTCAATACACCTAGAAAACATGTATGCAGTAAATTAACACGATTTACCTTCAGCACTTTTTATATATAAGCATATTTCCTGCAATCCTGCCCTGACTATTTTACTATGAAAGTAGTGCTTGGTGAGTATACGGTAGAATAGCAATCTGGGCTTTAATAATACATTTTCAGTCAAGCCCTCGTAGTATTTTTTGTAGTTTTGCCCGCTGTGTATTTGAGTTTGACATCCCTGCCCCTAAGCAAAGCAGAATATAGAGCCATTTAACACATATTTAGACTTAGCACTTAATTTACCTTTTTGTCCAATAATTAAAGCATCATTTTCATATTAGCAGTCATATATTTTGCAAAAATAATAAAGTTCAGTTGATTGGACTGTTAGATGTGTACTGTTGCTTTTCTCATTAATGGCTGCATGGCAGATGGCTGCATGAGGAACATTCCACGCCTCTCAAGCTGCCCACTGACTGGCTCAATATTGAGACTGAGCCTGTTTGAGGTGATGGTCTTAATTACAAAACATTATAAGCAAATGTATTAAGCACACTAACTATACCTTTACATTAAATAAATAAAACATAGATAAACTTACTCATATTGTAGTAAGCCAATTTTATGTTCATAAAAGTGAACAGCATAAACTTTAGTTCAATACTAACAAGCAGCTGTTTTCAGGTCCTATGTTATTGGAGAGAGAGGAGGGAGAGGAGGGAGGGAGAGAACGGAAGGTAGGGGGCAAGAGAGATTTTTTCTGCACTTGAGATGGAACCATAGGCCTATATATAACCTGCTGATTGAATTGTTATTCTATAATAATCTCTCTTGTTGTTTTATAATAATCTAAAAATCCACGGCACTACTGTTTAAGTGATCTTGAACAAGGAACTTGATAATGAATTGAATGAATAGATCATCTATGGTGATTTATTTTTTTAATGTCTTCTCTGATACCTCTTTACTTTTTTCTAATAAAGTTGTTGGTCTCCTCAGGCCCCACACACATGTAGAGTGTCCTATAAAAGCACAACATAAATCCCAGATATTACTAATGGTGGAACTGCCACAGCACTATACCCAAGTGATAGATATTTTGGCGAGTTTATTGTGAATGATTTAACATATGTCACCATGAACTTTAATTGTGTCGTGCTACCATCTTGTAGATCTGCTGTTTTGACGGTGCCATCATATCTCTGTATTATGCATCTGTTTACCACAGAAAGTTCTTGATTGTCATTTCATTATTGTGATTATAAACTGGTTATCATTACTACTATGCGATCACTGTATGAGTTCTCTGTCGTCAAAGGAGACAAGTAGCCTAGGTCATTCTGATCAGGTGTTCTCGGTGTAAGATGAAGACAATATTTAAGACCATTGTTATCAAAATAAGATGTCATCATAGTTTCCATGGATAGATATAACAAAATGATGTAAGATTATTCTGAATAAAACTGGTTACATCGAGAACACCTGATCAGCCTACTTAAATGACCTGAAGACATTTATCATTATTTGACGACAGAACTCATACAGTGATTGCAGAGTAGTAATGATAACCAGGTTATAATCACAAACAGCTAGGACATTCCGAAAAAAGATAATTAAATGACAATCAAGAACTTTCTGTGGTGAACAGATAATACAGACATTATGGCACCCTAAAAGAATCTGTTTTTAAGCACCACCTCAGTTTACTTTAGGGTTTGAAATATCCTCAAAAAGGTGGTCTCTGGGTTAAATGCAGAAAAACAATAATGGTCCTTGATATGAAACCGGTTGAAAAGCAACTGGTATGCAAATAAAATAGCACAAGAAAGTCACAAAAGGCTCCATGAAATCACACAAAACAACCTTGCTACAACTATGCAACTCCATGCTACCACAGCACCTCAAAGGGTTAAAAATCACATCTGTGTGAATTGTGAATTGAGGGGCACTCTTATACATTGTTGTACCATTGTGCTTCACACAAACACGGTTTCAAACTGCTTCAAAAGACACCCATGTACCAGTCTAACTGCTTCACAAAGACATCCATGTGTCTAACTGCTTACAAAGACACCCATGTACCTGTCCAACCACACATAAGCTACACCTCAGACCTGACAAGCTCCCTATGCTGCCCCCTACTGACCTATTCAACAACATACGGGCAACCTGTAGGGTTGCCAATCCTCTGTTCAATCCACTGCTCAAAAAGCTTTGAACATGTCACAAGCCCTAACAGTTGACTACCAATACAACACCAGAGGGAGTGCAACAAACTATGTGCAAACCAGATCTGACAAACCAGATCTGACACAAACAAGTGTGTCTACAACAAGATCTGTTGTAATTGCACTTACATTCCATCTCCAAGCTGTAAATAAAAGCTTAATTCATCCGTGTTCACTGTAGATCTCGCAGTGATCCTAGTGTACTGGGGCGCTACACTAATTACCTTGTCAATAACTGTTATAGTCTGAAGAATGCCTAACATTAAACTATGACTTTACCGTTGAAATGTGAATCAGTGTAAATGTTTCTGTGATTGTTTTTCCGACATGTAAATGACAACAAAACAAAAACTATGGCACTGGTGTTGGACTCCTAGTTTTCTGGGACGGGGTTCAATTCCCTGCAGTGCCCTCATCATTGTGTTGTGTTTACACCTAAAATTGTTAATTTGTGTCAGAATTAATTTCATTTAGGCAACAGAGATGGCAAACCACTAGCAGGACACTGCAAAACTAGCAAACAGGCTTACATGTATATTATCAGGTTGGACTTTTGTTGAATTGGCGGAGCTGCACACACGTCTACTCCACGTTCAATCATAATGTGAGGTTTATCCTTTTGGTAATTCATGGGTCAGGTCATATGGATCAGAGCTGGGGTTGGGCTGTCTTTTTCCAGCCCGGCCCTAGCCCGATACCGACAGTTTTCTGTCCAGCCTGCAACGAGCCAAACAGTTATTATTACAACGTAATATATGTGCCCAACCTGGCGAGACAGCCCGATCACACCCTTCATTTTTCTTTGAGGAAGGTTTAAATTTCGACATTTTTTCGAAAATGCTCAAAAATGCTCAAAATGATGAAAAACGGCATGCTGTGCAAGACCGCGAGGCTATAGCCTTGCTTTTTTGCCAGGTTTCATCATTTTTCGAAAATCTACAAAATTATGAAAAACGGTAAGGCTATAGCCTTACGTTTTTTCAAAATTTCAACATTTTTCGAAAATGCTCAAAAATGCTCAAAATGATGAAAAATGACATGCTGTGCAAGACGGTAGGCTAGAGCCTTGCGTTTTTGCCAGGTTTCGTCATTTTTTGAAAATTCTCAAAATTATGAAAAACGGTAAGTCTATAGCCTTAATTTTTTACAAAATTTTGTCATTTTCCAAAAGTGGTCAAAAATGCTCAAAACGATAAAGAATGGCATGCTGTGCAAGACCGTAGGCTACAGCCTTGCATTTTTGCCAGGTTTCGTCATTTTCCGAAAATTCTTAAAAATATGATAAATGGTAAGGCTATAGCCTTACGTTTTTTTCAAAATTTCGACATTTTTCAAGAATGCTAAAAAATGCTCAAAACGATGAAAAACGGCATGCTGTGCAAGACCCCGAGGCTATAGCCTTGCTTCTTTGCCAGTTTTCATCATTTTTCGAAAATCTTCAAAATTATGAAAAACGGTAAGGCTATAGCCTTACGTTTTTTTTTTTTTTTTTTTCAAAATTTCGACATTTTTCGAAAATGCTCTAAAATGCTCAAAACGATGAAAAATGGCATGCTGTGCAAGACCGCAAGGCTATTGCCAGTTTTCATCATTCTTCGAAAATCTTCAAAATTATGAAAAACGGTAAGGCTATATAGCCTTACGTTTTTCTTTCAAAATTTCGGCATTTTTTGAAAATGCTCAAAAATGCTCCAAACGATGAAAAACGGCATGCTGTGCAAGACCGTAAGGCTATAGCCTTGCATTTGGCCAGGTTTCGTCATTTTTTGTCATTTTTCGAAATCCTCGAAACGATGAAAAAACGTAAGGCTATAGCCTTGTGTTTTTTCAAAATTTGAAATTTTTTCGAAAATGCTCAAAAATGCTCAAAATGATAAAAACGTCATGCTGTGGCAAGACCGTAAGGCTATAGCCTTGCATTTTGCAGGGTTTTCGTCATTTTTTGTCATTTTCGGAAAAATCCCCCAAACGATGAAAAAATGGAAGGCTATAGCCTTGTGTTTTTTCAAATTTCGACATTTTTCGAAACGCTCAAAAATGCTCAAAATGATGAAAAACGGCATGCTTTGCTAAGGACGTTAAGGCTATAGCTTGCGTTTTTTGTTTTTTTTTTTTTCAAAGTTTCGACATTTTTCGAAAATGCTCAAAAAAATGCTCAACGATGAAAAACGGCATGCTGTGCAAGACCCGAGAGGCTATAGCCTTGATTCTTTGCAGTTTTCATCATTTTTCGGAAAATCTTCAAAATTATGAAAATGGGTAGGCTATAGCCTTACGTTTTTTTTTTTTTTTTTTGCGCACTCAAAATTTCGACATTTTTCGAAAATGCCTAAAATGCTCAAAACGATTGAAAAATGGCATGCTATGCAAGACTGCAGGCTATAGCCTTTGCATTTTTTGCAGGTTTCGTCATTTTTCGAAAATTTCTCAAAATTATGGCAAAGGCAAGGCTATAGCCTTACATTTTTTTCTAAATTTCGCACAAATTTTTGAGAAGAATGCTCAAATTCCCCTAAACGATGAAAATAGGCATGCTGTGCAAGACTTGCAAGGACTATTGCAGTTTTCATCATTCTTCGAACCTAATCTTCAAAATTATGAAAAACGGTAAGGCTATATAGCCTTACGTTTTTTCTTTCAAAATTTCGGCATTTTGAAAATGCTCAAAATGCTCCAAACGTGAAAAACGGGCATTGCTTTGCAAGTCCGTAACATAAGGCTATAGCCTTGCGTTTTTTTTTTTTTTTTTTTTTTTCAAAGTTTCGACATTTTTTTCGGAAAATGCTCAAAATGCTCCCAAAACGATGAAAAAACGGCAATGCTGTGCAAGACCCCGAGGCTATAGCCTTGCTTCTTTGCCAGTTTTCATCATTTTTCGAAAATCTTCAAAATTATGAAAAACGGTAAGGCTATAGCCTTACGTTTTTTTTTTTTTTTTTTTTTTTTTCAAAATTTCGACATTTTTCGAAAATGCTCTAAAATGCTCAAAACGATGAAAAATGGCATGCTATGCAAGACTGTAGGCTATAGCCTTGCATTTTTGCCAGGTTTCGTCATTTTTCGAAAAATTCTCAAAATTATGGCAAACGGCAAGCGCTATAGCCTTACATTTTTTTCAAAATTTCGAAAACGATGAAACAAATGGCATGCTGCTGCAAGACGCAAGGCTATTGCCAGTTTTCTTCATTTCTTCGAAAATCTTCAAAATTATTGAAAAACGGTAAGGCTATATAGCCTTACGTTTTTCTTTCAAAATTTCGCATTTTTTGGAAAATGCTCAAAAATGCTCCAAACGATGAAAACGGGCATGCGTGCAAGCCGTAAGGATTAGCTTGCATTTGGCAGGGCTTTCGTCATTTTTTGTCATTTTTCGAAAATCCTCGAAACGATGAAAAAACGTATAAGGCTATAGCCTAGTTGTATTTTTTTCAAATTCGAAATTTTTTCGAATTATGCCTCAAAAATGCTAAAAATGGAATGAAAAAAAAACAGTCATGCTGTGCAAGACCTTAAGGCTATAGCCTTGCATTTTGCCTGGTTTCGTCATTTTTTGTTTATTTTTCGAAAAATCCTCGAAACGATGAAAAAATGGAAGGCTATAGCCTTGTGTTTTTTCAAAAGCGCGCGACGACATTTTTCGAAACGCTCAAAATGCTCAAAATGATGAAAAACGGCATGCTTTGCACGACCGTAAGGCTATAGCCTTGAGTTTTGTTTTATTTTTTTTTTTTTCAAAGTTTCGACATTTTCGAAAATGCTCAAAAATGCTCAAAACGATGAAAAACGGCATGCTTTGCAAGACCGTAAGCTATAGCCTTGCATTTTGCCAGGTTTCGTCATTTTTTGAGATTTTTCGAAAATCCTCGAAACGATAAAAAACGTAAGGCTATAGCCTTGCGTTTTTTCAAAATTTCGACATTTTTCGAAAATGCTCAAAAATGCTCAAAACGAATGGAGAAACGGCATGCTGTGCAAGACGTAAAGCTATAGCCTTGCATTTTGCCAGGTTTCGTCATTTTTTTTGGTCATTTTTCGAAAATCCTCGAAACGATGACAAAACGTAAGGCTATAGCCTTGCGTTTTTTCAAAATGTCGACATTTTTTGAAAATGCTCAAAAATGCTCAAAACGATGAAAAACAACATGCTGTGCAAGACCGTAAGGCTATAGCCTTGCATTTTGCCAGGTTTCGTCATTTTTTGAGATTTTTCGAAAATCCTCGAAACGATGAAAAAACGTAAGAATATAGCCTTGCGTTTTA
>CM076966.1:41962521-42037521 GCA_039105355.1 Benthosema pterotum
CAAAATTTAGACATTTTCGAAAATCCTCAAAACGATGAAAAAACGTAAGGCTATAGCCTTGCGTTTTTTCAAAATTCGACATTTTTCGAAAATGCTTAAAAAATGCTCAAAACAATGAAAAACGGCATGTTTTGCAAGTCCGTAAGGCTATAGCCTTGCATTTGCGAGTTTCGTCATTTTTTGTACCATTTTCGAAAAATCCTTGAAACGATGACAAAACGTAAGCTATAGCCTTGCGTTTTTTCAAATTTAGACATTTTCGAAATGCTCAAAATGCTGAAAACGATGCGAAATGCATGATGTGCAAGACCAAAGGCTATAATTCTTGCATTTTGCCAGGTTTCATCATTTTTGTCATTTTCCAAAATCCTCGAAACGATGAAAAAACATAAGGCTATAGCCTTGCGTTTTTTCAAAATTTCGTTACATTTTTCGAAAATGCTCAAAAATTGCTGAAAACGATGCCAAACGCATGCTGTGCAAGACGTACGGCTATAGCCTTGCATTTTGCCAGGTTTTGTCATTTTTTGTCATTTTTCGGTAAAAAACTCGAAACGATGAAAAAAACTTAAGGCTATAGCCTTGCGTTTTTTTCAAAATTCGACATTTTTACGAAAATGCTCAAAAATGCTCAAAACGATTGAAAAATGCCATGCTGTGCAAGTCAGAAGGCTATAGCCTTGCATTTTGCCAGGTTTCGTCATTTTTTGTCATTTTTCGAAAATCCTCGAAACGATGAAAAAACGTAGGCTATAGCCTTGCGTTTTTTCAAAATTTCGTCCCAATTTCGAAAAATGCTCATTAATGCTCAAAACGATGAAAAACGGCATGCTGTGCAAGACCGTAAGGCTATAGCCTTGCATTTTGCCAGGTTTCGTCATTTTTTGAGATTTTCCGAAAACCATCGAAACGATTGAAAAAAGTAAGGCTATAGCCTTGCATTTTGCCAGGTTTCGTCATTTTTTGTCATTTTTCGAAAAATCCTCGAAACGATGAAAAAACGTAAGGCTATAGCCTTGCGTTTTTTCAAAATTTCGACATTTTTCGAAAATGCTCAAAAATGCTCAAAACGATGCAAAACGGCATGCTGTGCAAGACCGTAAGGCTATAGCCTTGCATTTCCAGGTTTCGTCATTTTTTGTCATTTTTCGAAAATCCTCGAAACGATGAAAAAACGTAAGGCTATAGCCTTGCGTTTTTCAAAATTCGACATTTTTCGAAAATGCTCAAAAATGCCAAAACGATTGAAAATGCCATGCTGTGCAAGTCCGTAAGGCTATAGCCTTGCATTTTGCCAGGTTTTCGTCATTTTTTGTCATTTTCCGAAAATCCTCGAAACGATGAAAAACGTAAGGCTATAGCCTTGCGTTTTTTCAAAATTTTGACATGTTTTCAAAAATGCTCAAAATGCTCAAAATGATGAAAAACGCATGCTGTGCAAGTCGTAGGCTATAGCCTTGCATTTTGCAGGTTTGTTCATTTTTTGGTCATTTTCCGAAAATCCTCGAAACAATTGAAAAAAACGTAAGGCTAAAGCCTTGCATAATTTTGTTTTGTTTTTTTTTTCAAAATTCGAATTTTTTTTGAAAATGCTCAAAAATGCACAAAACGATGAAAAAACGGCATGCTGTGCAAGACCGTAAGGCTATAGCCTTGCATTTTGCCAGGTTTTCGTCATTTTTTGTAATTTTTCGAAAATCCTCGAAAACGATGAAAAAACGTAAGGCTATAGCCTTGCTTTTTTTCAAAATTTCGACATTTTTCGAAAATGCTCAAAAATGCTCAAACCGATGCAAAACGGCATGCTGTGCAAGACCGTAAGGCTATAGCCTTGCATTTTGCCAGTTTCGCATTGAAAATTTTCAAAAAATAGAAATCCTCGAAACGAAGAAAAAAACGTAAGGCTATAGCCTTGCGTTTTTTCAAAATTTCGACATTTTTCGAAAATGCTCAAAAATGCTCAAAACGATGAAAAAAATGCCAAGCTGTGCAAGTCCGTAAGCTATAGCCTTGCATTTTGCCAGGTTTCGTCATTTTTGTCATTTTCCGAAAATCCTCGAAACGATGAAAAACGTAAGGCTATAGCTTGCGTTTTTTTCAAAATTTGACATGTTTCAAAAATGCTCAAAAATGCTCAAAATATGAAAAACGCCATTGCTGTGCAAGTCCGTAAGGCTATAGCCTTGCATTTTGCAGGTTTCGTCATTTTTTGTCATTTTCCGAAAATCCTCGAAACGATGAAAAAACGTAAGGCTATAGCCTTGCGTTTTTTCAAAATTTCGTCCTTTTTCGAAAATGCTCATTAATGCTCAAAACGATTGAAAAAACCATGCTGTGCAAGACCGTAATTTCTATAGCCTTGCATTTTGCCAGTTTTTGTCATTTTTTGAGATTTCCGAAACCCTCGAAACGATGAAAAAAAGTAAGGCTATAGCCTTGCTTTTTTTTTTTGTTTTTTTTTTTCAAAATTTCGAATTTTTTGAAAAAGCTCAAATGCTCAAAACGATGATAAACGATGCTGTGGCAAGACGTAAGGCTATAGCTTGCATTTTGCCAGGTTTCGTCATTTTTGTATTTTTCGAAAATCCTCGAAACGATGAAAAAACGTAAGGCAATAGCCTTGCGTTTTATCAAAATTTCGACATTTTTCGAAAATGCTCAAAAATGCTCAAAACGATGAAAACGGCATGCTGTGCAAGACCGTAAGGCTATAGCCTTGCATTTTGCCAGGTTTCGTCATTTTTTGTCATTTTTCGAAAATCCTCGAAACGATGAAAAAAACGTAAGGCTATAGCCTGGCGTTTTTTCAAAATTTTCGACATTTTTCGAAAATGCTCAAAAATGCTCAAAACGATGAAAAACGCCATGCTGTGCAAGTCCGTAAGGCTATAGCCTTGCATTTTGCCAGGTTTCGTCATTTTTTGTCATTTTCCGAAAATCCTCGAAACGATGAAAAAACGTAAGGCTATAGCCTTGCATTTTTTCAAAATTTCGACATTTTTCGAAAATGCTCAAATATGCTCAAAACGATGCAAAACGGCATGCTTATGCAAGACCGTAAGGCTATAGCTTTGCATTTTGCCATGTTTCGTCATTTTTTGTCATTTTTCGAAAATCTTTGAAACGATTGAAAAAACGTCAGGGCTATAGCCTTGCGTTTTTCAAAATCTCGAAATTTTTCGAAAATGCTCAAAAATGCTCAAAAACGATGAAAAAATGGCATTGCTGTGCAAGAGCCGTGAGGCTATAGCCTTGCATTTTGCCAGGTTTCGTCATTTTTTGTAATTTTTCGAAAATCCTCGAAACGATGAAAAAACGTAAGGCTATAGCCTTGCGTTTTTTTTTTTTTTTTTTTTTTATTCAAAATTTAGACATTTTCGAAAACGCTCAAAAATGCTCAAAACGATGAGAAACGGCATGCTGTGCAAGACCGAAGGCTATAGCCTTGCATTTTGCCAGGTTTCGTCATTTTTATAATTTTTCGAAAATCCTCGAAACGATGAAAAAACGTAAGGCTATAGCCTTGCGTTTTTTCAAAATTTCGACATTTTTCGAAAATGCTCAAAAATGCTCAAAACGATGAAAAACGGCATGCTGTGCAAGACCGTAAGGCTATAGCCTTGCATTTTGCCAGGTTTCGTCATTTTTTGTCATTTTTCGAAAATCCTCGAAACGATGAAGAAAACGTAAGGCTATAGCCTTGCGTTTTTTCAAAATTTCGACATTTTTCGAAAATGCTCAAAAATGCTCAAAACGATGAAAAACGGCATGCTGTGCAAGACCATAAGGCTATAGCCTTGCATTTTGCCAGGTTTCGCCATTTTTTGTCATTTTTCAAAATCCTCGAAACGATGAAAAAACGTAAGGCTATAGCCTTGCGTTTTTTCAAAATTTTGACATTTTTCGAAAATGCTCAAAAATGCTCAAAACGATGAAAAACGGCATGCTGTGCAAGACCGTAAGGCTATAGCCTTGCATTTTGCCAGGTTTTGTCATTTTTTGTCATTTTTCGAAAATCCTCGAAACGATGAAAAAACGTAAGGCTATAGCCTTGCGTTTTTTCAAAATTTCGACATTTTTCGAAAATGCTCAAAAATGCTCAAAACGATGAAAAACGGCATGCTGTGCAAGTCCGTAAGGCTATAGCCTTGCATTTGCCAGGTTTTGTCATTTTTTTTCATTTTTCGAAAATCCTCGAAACGATGAAAAAACGTAAGGCTATAGCCTTGCGTTTCTTCAAAATTTCGACATTTTTCGAAAATGCTCAAAAATGCTCAAAACGATGCAAAACGGCATGCTGAACAAGACCGTAAGGCTATAGCCTTGCATTTTGCCAGGTTTCGTCATTTTTTGTCATTTTTCGAAAATCCTCGAAACGATGAAAAAACGTAAGGCTATAGCCTTGCGTTTTTTCAAAATTTCGACATTTTTCAAAAATGCTCAAAACGATAAAAACGGCAAGCTGTATAAGACAGTAAGGCTATAGCCGTGCATTTTGCCAGGTTTCGTCATTTTTTGTCATTTTTCGAAAATCCTCGAAACGATGAAAAAACGTAAGGCTATAGCCTTGCGTTTTTTCAAAATTTCGACATTTTTCGAAAATGCTCATTAATGCTCAAAACGATGAAAAACGGCATGCGGTGCAAGACCGTAAGGCTATAGCCTTGCATTTTGCCAGGTTTCGTCATTTTTTGAGATTTTTCGAAAATCCTCGAAACGATGAAAAAAAGTAAGGCTATAGCCTTGCATTTTGCCAGGTTTCGTCATTTTTTGTCATTTTTCGAAAATCCTCGAAACGATGAAAAAACGTAAGGCTATAGCCTTGCGTTTTTTCAAAATTTCGACATTTTTCGAAAATGCTCAAAAATGCTCAAAACGATGCAAAACGGCATGCTGTGCAAGACCGTAAGGCTATAGCCTTGCATTTTGCCAGGTTTCGTCATTTTTTGTCATTTTTCGAAAATCCTCGAAACGATGAAAAAAAACGTAAGGCTATAGCCTTGCGTTTTTTCAAAATTTCGACATTTTTCGAAAATGCTCAAAAATGCTCAAAACGATGAAAAATGCCATGCTGTGCAAGACCGTAAGGCTATAGCCTTGCATTTTGCCAGGTTTCGTCATTTTTTGTCATTTTTCGAAAATCCTCGAAACGATGAAAAACGTAAGGCTATAGCCTTGCGTTTTTTCAAAATTTTGACATTTTTCAAAAATGCTCAAAAATGCTCAAAATGATGAAAAACGGCATGCTGTGCAAGACCGTAAGGCTATAGCCTTGCATTTTGCCAGGTTTCGTCATTTTTTGTCATTTTCCGAAAATCCTCGAAACGATGAAAAAACGTAAGGCTATAGCCTTGCTTTTTGTTTTGTTTTTTTTTTCAAAATTTCGAAATTTTTTGAAAATGCTCAAAAATGCTCAAAACGATGAAAAACGGCATGCTGTGCAAGACCGTAAGGCTATAGCCTTGCATTTTGCCAGGTTTCGTCATTTTTTGTAATTTTTCGAAAATCCTCGAAACGATGAAAAAACGTAAGGCTATAGCCTTGCGTTTTTTCAAAATTTCGACATTTTTCGAAAATGCTCAAAAATGCTCAAAACGATGAAAAACGGCATGCTGTGCAAGACCGTAAGGCTATAGCCTTGCATTTTGCCAGGTTTCGTCATTTTTTGTCATTTTTCGAAAATCCTCGAAACGATGAAAAAAACGTAAGGCTATAGCCTTGCGTTTTTTCAAAATTTCGACATTTTTCGAAAATGCTCAAAAATGCTCAAAACGATGAAAAATGGCATGCTGTGCAAGACCGTAAGGCTATAGCCTTGCATTTTGCCAGGTTTCGTCATTTTTTGTCATTTTTCGAAAATCCTCGAAACGATGAAAAAACGTAAGGCTATAGCCTTGCGTTTTTTCAAAATTTTCGACATTTTTCAAAAATGCTCAAAAATGCTCAAAATGATGAAAAACGCCATGCTGTGCAAGACCGTAAGGCTATAGCCTTGCATTTTGCCAGGTTTCGTCATTTTTTGTCATTTTTCGAAAATCCTCGAAACGATGAAAAAAACGTAAGGCTATAGCCTTGCGTTTTTTCAAAATTTCGTCATTTTTCGAAAATGCTCAAAAATGCTCAAAACGATGAAAAACGGCATGCTGTGCAAGACCGTAAGGCTATAGCCTTGCATTTTGCCAGGTTTTGTCATTTTTTGTCATTTTCCGAAAATCCTCGAAACGATGAAAAAACGTAAGGCTATAGCCTTGCGTTTTTTGTTTTTTTTTTCAAAATTTCGACATTTTTTGAAAATGCTCAAAAATGCTCAAAACGATGAAAAACGGCATGCTGTGCAAGACCGTAAGGCTATAGCCTTGCATTTTGCCAGGTTTCGTCATTTTTTGTCATTTTTCGAAAATCCTCGAAACGATGAAAAAACGTAAGGCTATAGCCTTGCGTTTTTTCAAAATTTCGACATTTTTCGAAAATGCTCAAAAATGCTCAAAACGATGAAAACGGCATGCTGTGCAAGACCGTAAGGCTATAGCCTTGCATTTTGCCAGGTTTCGTCATTTTTTGTCATTTTTCGAAAATCCTCGAAACGATGAAAAAACGTAAGGCTATAGCCTTGCGTTTTTTCAAAATTTCGACATTTTTCGAAAATGCTCAAAAATGCTCAAAACGATGAAAAATGCCATGCTGTGCAAGACCGTAAGGCTATAGCCTTGCATTTTGCCAGGTTTCGTCATTTTTTGTCATTTTCCGAAAATCCTCGAAACGATGAAAAAACGTAAGGCTATAGCCTTGCGTTTTTTCAAAATTTCGACATTTTTCGAAAATGCTCAAAAATGCTCAAAACGATGAAAAACGGCATGCTGTGCAAGACCGTAAGGCTATAGCTTTGCATTTTGCCAGGTTTCGTCATTTTTTGTCATTTTTCGAAAATCCTCGAAACGATGAAAAAACGTAAGGCTATAGCCTTGCGTTTTTTCAAAATTCGACATTTTTCGAAAATGCTCAAAAATGCTCAAAACGATGAAAAACGGCATGCTGTGCAAGACCGTAAGGCTATAGCCTTGCATTTTGCCAGGTTTCGTCATTTTTTGTAATTTTTCGAAAATCCTCGAAAAGATGAAAAAACGTAAGGCTATAGCCTTGCGTTTTTTTTTTTTTTTCAAAATTTCGACATTTTTCGAAAATGCTCAAAAATGCTCAAAACGATGAAAACGGCATGCTGTGCAAGACCGTAAGGCTATAGCCTTGCATTTTGCCAGGTTTCGTCATTTTTGTAATTTTTCGAAAATCCTCGAAACGATGAAAAAACGTAAGGCTATAGCCTTGCGTTTTTTCAAAATTTCGACATTTTTCGAAAATGCTCAAAAATGCTCAAAACGATGAAAAACGGCATGCTGTGCAAGACCGTAAGGCTATAGCCTTGCATTTTGCCAGGTTTCGTCATTTTTTGTCATTTTTCAAAAATCCTCGAAACGATGAAAAAACGTAAGGCTATAGCCTTGCGTTTTTTCAAAATTTCGACATTTTTCGAAAATGCTCAAAAATGCTCAAAACGATGAGAAACGGCATGCTGTGCAAGACCGTAAGGCTATAGCCTTGCATTTTGCCAGGTTTCGTCATTTTTTGTCATTTTTCGAAAATCCTCGAAACGATGAAAGAACGTAAGGCTATAGCCTTGCGTTTTTTCAAAATTTCGACATTTTTCGAAAATGCTCAAAAATGCTCAAAACGATGAAAATCGGCATGCTGTGCAAGACCGTAAGGCTATAGCCTTGCATTTTGCCAGGTTTCGTCATTTTTTGTCATTTTTCAAAAATCCTCGAAACGATGAAAAAACGTAAGGCTATAGCCTTGCGTTTTTTCAAAATTTCGACATTTTTCGAAAATGCTCAAAAATGCTCAAAACGATGAAAAACGGCATGCTGTGCAAGACCGTAAGGCTATAGCCTTGCATTTTGCCAGGTTTTGTCTTTTTTTTTTTTTTTCAAAAATCCTCGAAACGATGAAAAAACGTAAGGCTATAGCCTTGCGTTTTTTCAAAATTTCGACATTTTTCGAAAATGCTCAAAAATGCTCAAAACGATGAAAAACGGCATGCTGTGCAAGACCGTAAGGCTATAGCCTTGCATTTTGCCAGGTTTTGTCATTTTTTATCATTTTTCGAAAATCCTCGAAACGATGAAAAAACGTAAGGCTATAGCCTTGCGTTTTTTCAAAATTTCGACATTTTTCGAAAATGCTCAAAAATGCTCAAAACGATGCAAAACGGCATGCTGTGCAAGACCGTAAGGCTATAGCCTTGCATTTTGCCAGGTTTCATCATTTTTTGTCATTTTTCGAAAATCCTCGAAACGATGAAAAAACGTAAGGCTATAGCCTTGCGTTTTTTCAAAATTTCGACATTTTTCAAAAAATGCTCAAAACGATGAAAAACGGCATGCTGTATAAGACCGTAAGGCTATAGCCTTGCATTTTGCCAGGTTTCGTCATTTTTTGTCATTTTTCAAAAATCCTCGAAACGATGAAAAAACGTAAGGCTATAGCCTTGCGTTTTTTCAAAATTTCGACATTTTTCGAAAATGCTCAAAAATGCTCAAAACGATGAAAAACGGCATGCTGTGCAAGACCGTAAGGCTATAGCCTTGCATTTTGCCAGGTTTCGTCATTTTTTGTCATTTTTCAAAAATCCTCGAAACGATGAAAAAACGTAAGGCTATAGCCTTGCGTTTTTTCAAAATTTCGACATTTTTCGAAAATGCTCAAAAATGCTCAAAACGATGAAAAACGGCATGCTGTGCAAGACCGTAAGGCTATAGCCTTGCATTTTGCCAGGTTTCGTCTTTTTTTGTCATTTTTCAAAAAGCTCGAAACGATGAAAAAACGTAAGGCTATAGCCTTGCGTTTTTTCAAAATTTCGACATTTTTCGAAAATGCTCAAAATGCTGAAAACGATGAAAAACGGCATGCTGTGCAAGACCGTAAGGCTATAGCCTTGCATTTTGCCAGGTTTCGTCATTTTTTGTCATTTTTCAAAAATCCTCGAAACGATGAAAAAAACGTAAGGCTATAGCCTTGCGTTTTTTCAAAATTTCGACATTTTTCGAAAATGCTCAAAAATGCTCAAAACGATGCAAAACGGCATGCTGTGCAAGACCGTAAGGCTATAGCCGTGCATTTTGCCAGGTTTCGTCATTTTTTGTCATTTTTCGAAAATCCTCGAAACGATGAAAAAACGTAAGGCTATAGCCTTGCGTTTTTTCAAAATTTCGACATTTTTCGAAAATGCTCAAAATGCTCAAAACGATGAAAAACGCCATGCTGTGCAAGTCCGTAAGGCTATAGCCTTGCATTTTGCCAGGTTTTGTCTTATTTTTTCGTTTTTCAAAAATCCTCGAAACGATGAAAAAACGTAAGGCTATAGCCTTGCGTTTTTTCAAAATTTCGACATTTTTCGAAAATGCTCAAAAATGCTGAAAACGATGCAAAACGGCATGCTGAACAAGACCGTAAGGCTATAGCCTTGCATTTTGCCAGGTTTCGTCATTTTTTGTCATTTTTCGAAAATCCTCGAAACGATGAAAAAAAACGTAAGGCTATAGCCTTGCGTTTTTTCAAAATTTCGACATTTTTCAAAAATGCTCAAAACGATGAAAAACGGCATGCTGTGCAAGACCGTAAGGCTATAGCCGTGCATTTTGCCAGGTTTCGTCATTTTTTGTCATTTTTCGAAAATCCTCGAAACGATGAAAAAACGTAAGGCTATAGCCTTGCGTTTTTTCAAAATTTCGACATTTTTCGAAAATGCTCAAAAATGCTCAAAACGATGCAAAACGGCATGCTGAACAAGACCGTAAGGCTATAGCCGTGCATTTTGCCAGGTTTCGTCATTTTTTGTCATTTTTCGAAAATCCTCGAAACGATGAAAAAACGTAAGGCTATAGCCTTGCGTTTTTTCAAAATTTCGACATTTTTCGAAAATGCTCAAAAATGCTCAAAACGATGAAAACGCCATGCTGTGCAAGTCCGTAAGGCTATAGCCTTGCATTTTGCCAGGTTTTGTCTTTTTTTTCGTTTTTCAAAAAGCCTCGAAACGATGAAAAACGTAAGGCTATAGCCTTGCGTTTTTTCAAAATTTCGCCATTTTTCGAAAATGCTCAAAAATGCTCAAAACGATGCAAAAACGGCATGCTGAACAAGACCGTAAGGCTATAGCCTTGCATTTTGCCAGGTTTCGTCATTTTTTGTCATTTTTCGAAAATCCTCGAAACGATGAAAAAACGTAAGGCTATAGCCTTGCGTTTTTTCAAAATTTCGACATTTTTCGAAAATGCTCAAAAATGCTCAAAACGATGAAAAACGGCATGCTTTGCAAGACCGTAAGGCTATAGCCTTGCATTTTGCCAGGTTTCGTCATTTTTTGTCATTTTTCGAAAATCCTCGAAACGATGGAAAAAAACGTAAGGCTATAGCCTTGCGTTTTTTCAAAATTTCGACATTTTTCGAAAATGCTCAAATATGCTCAAAACGATGCAAAACGGCATGCTGTGCAAGACCGTAAGGCTATAGCCTTGCATTTTGCCATGTTTCGTCATTTTTTGTCATTTTTCGAAAATCCTTGAAACGATGAAAAAACGTAAGGCTATAGCCTTGCGTTTTTTCAAAATTTCGACATTTTTCGAAAATGCTCAAAAATGCTCAAAACGATGAAAAATGGCATGCTGTGCAAGACCGTAAGGCTATAGCCTTGCATTTTGCCAGGTTTCGTCATTTTTTGTCATTTTTCGAAAATCCTCGAAACGATGAAAAAACGTAAGGCTATAGCCTTGCGTTTTTTTTTTTTTTTTTTTTTTTTTTTCAAAATTTCGACATTTTCGAAAACGCTCAAAAATGCTCAAAACGATGAGAAACGGCATGCTGTGCAAGACCAGAAGGCTATTAGCCTTGCATTTTGCCAGGTTTCGTCATTTTTAGTCATTTTTCGAAAATCCTCGAAACGATGAAAAAACGTAAGGCTATAGCCTTGCGTTTTTTCAAAATTTCGACATTTTTCGAAAATGCTCAAAAATGCTCAAAACGATGAAAAACGGCATGCTGTGCAAGACCGTAAGGCTATAGCCGTGCATTTTGCCAGGTTTCGCCATTTTTTGTCATTTTTTCAAAAATCCTCGAAACGATGAAGAAAACGTAAGGCTATAGCCTTGCGTTTTTTCAAAATTTCGACATTTTTCGAAAATGCTCAAAAATGCTCAAAACGATGAAAAACGGCATGCTGTGCAAGACCGTAAGGCTATAGCCTTGCATTTTGCCAGGTTTCGTCATTTTTTATCATTTTTCGAAAATCCTCGAAACGATGAAAAAACGTAAGGCTATAGCCTTGCGTTTTTTTCAAAATTTCGACATTTTTCGAAAATGCTCAAAAATGCTCAAAACGATGCAAAACGGCATGCTGTGCAAGTCCGTAAGGCTATAGCCTTGCATTTTGCCAGGTTTTGTCATTTTTTTTTTCGTTTTTCAAAAATCCTCGAAACGATGAAAAAACGTAAGGCTATAGCCTTGCGTTTTTTCAAAATTTCGACATTTTTCGAAAATGCTCAAAAATGCTCAAAACGATGAAAAACGCCATGCTGTGCAAGTCCGTAAGGCTATAGCCTTGCATTTTGCCAGGTTTTGTCATATTTTGTCATTTTTCGAAAATCCTCGAAACGATGAAAAAACGTAAGGCTATAGCCTTGCGTTTCTTCAAAATGTCGTCATTTTTCGAAAATGCTCAAAAATGCTAAAAACGATGCAAAACGGCATGCTGAACAAGACCGTAAGGCTATAGCCTTGCATTTTGCCAGGTTTCATCATTTTTTGTCATTTTTCGAAAATCCTCGAAACGATGAAAAAACGTAAGGCTATAGCCTTGCGTTTTTTCAAAATTTCGACATTTTTCAAAAATGCTCAAAACGATGAAAAACAGCAAGCTGTATAAGACAGTAAGGCTATAGCCTTGCATTTTGCCAGGTTTCGTCATTTTTTGTCATTTTTCAAAAATCCTCGAAACAATGAAAGAACGTAAGGCTATAGCCTTGCGTTTTTTCAAAATTTCGACATTTTTCGAAAATGCTCAAAAATGCTCAAAACGATGCAAAAACGGCATGCTGAACAAGACCGTAAGGCTATAGCCGTGCATTTTGCCAGGTTTCGTCATTTTTTGTCATTTTTCGAAAATCCTCGAAACGATGAAGAAAACGTAAGGCTATAGCCTTGCGTTTTTTCAAAATTTCGACATTTTTCGAAAATGCTCAAAAATGCTCAAAACGATGAAAAACGGCATGCTGTGCAAGACCGTAAGGCTATAGCCTTGCATTTTGCCAGGTTTCGTCATTTTTTATCATTTTTCGAAAATCCTCGAAACGATGAAAAAACGTAAGGCTATAGCCTTGCGTTTTTTCAAAATTTCGACATTTTTCGAAAATGCTCAAAAATGCTCAAAACGATGAAAAACGGCATGCTGTGCAAGACCGTAAGGCTATAGCCTTGCATTTTGCCAGGTTTCGTCATTTTTTATCATTTTTCGAAAATCCTCGAAACGATGAAAAAACGTAAGGCTATAGCCTTGCGTTTTTTCAAAATTTCGACATTTTTCGAAAATGCTCAAAAATGCTCAAAACGATGAAAAACGGCATGCTGTGCAAGTCCGTAAGGCTATAGCCATGCATTTTGCCAGGTTTTGTCTTTTTTTTTTTCGTTTTTCGAAAATCCTCGAAACGATGAAAAAACGTAAGGCTATAGCCTTGCGTTTTTTCAAAATTTCGACATTTTTCGAAAATGCTCAAAAATGCTCAAAACGATGAGAAACGGCATGCTGTGCAAGACCGTAAGGCTATAGCCTTGCATTTTGCCAGGTTTCGTCATTTTTTGTCATTTTTCGAAAATCCTCGAAACGATGACAAAATGTAAGGCTATAGCCTTGCGTTTTTTCAAAATGTTGACATTTTTTGAAAATGTTCAAAACGATGAAAAACAGCATGCTGTGCAAGACTGTAAGGCTATAGCATTGCATTTTGCCAGATTTCGTCATTTTTTTGTCATTTTTCGAAAATCCTCGAAACGATGAAAAAACGTAAGGCTATAGCCTTGCGTTTTTTCAAAATTTTGACATTTTTCGAAAATGCTCAAAAATGCTCAAAACGATGAAAAACGGCATGCTGTGCAAGACCGTAAGGCTATAGCCTTGTATTAGAGCCCGTCCTATAGGCCTACGGAGCTCTTGAGAATTGACTCTGTAGCTGGACCTGGCTGACGCGCCATCCTAATGCTGTACTGTAGGTTAGGTGTGTAAGCCCCAGAACACACACACACACACAGGTCTTGCAGGTTGATCATGCAGTGCATGTTTATTCACCACCAGATAGTATACAGCATCCGATCTGCGATTTACAAAATACACCCATAATTAGAAAACAATTGACAAATAAATCAAACTGAAAACAAACATTTGGCGTTCAAACTGACAACATACCTGCGGTCAAAGCCATTTGCCCTTCCAGGTCAATTCTCCCTCACCCTACCCAAGAACTTCACATACTTAAATAAACAACAGCGCCACCCCAAGGTCAGATTGGCACATAAGGTAATTTTGGCCCTTACACACCGGCCCCTAATTGTTAAGGCAGGCTTAACAATTCAAAATAAACAAAGAAAACAAAAACAAAAAAAAGAAAAAGCAGGGCTCAGCCTACTATTAACTAAACACAGTTTTGTTACTGGCCTCTCAATAGTGCTGCATTTTGTCCTCAGCGTCACAGAACATACAAGGCTGTACTTGTCTGGAAAGACGTCTCCAACCTACTGGTCATCCGGCATCCAAGTACGGCCTCCTCACGGTTACTTTGGACCGTTGACCTTCAGTCCGTCTTCTGCCATTGTGATCCTTAGTGCTCCTTGAGATTCGTTTTTCCCAAATAAATGCAGGACAATTAAGGCACAGTCTGCTGCAGTTCCCAGAGTCCAACTTGTTGATCCACTGCTGTCTGATGTCCTGTGTCAAGTTGTTATCCCACCTACATCCTCTTCGACAGCGTTCCTGTTGCCCGTTTTTCATTATAAGGTTGTTCCTTTCTGCTACAGGTTTCTGATGCAAGCCTTGAAGTTTTACTTTTCTTTTCCTCAAACCCTGGCTCCTCCTCTTATCCACAGCAACATTGTCAGGCAGACAGACCTCCTTTGTCTTAAAGGCAACTTCAACCAGCGCCTCGCTTCCTGACCCTGCAGTACTGCCAGCTTCCACAAGTTCTCCTGTGTCATCTCTGGGCACTGTCATACATCCTTCCTTGAAGTTGTGTTGGGTAATTATTTCCTTTATCCTGCACGCTGAAATCATGTTCACCATAGCAGATGAACAATCTGCCTCCACAACCCTCCTGTTCAATGGACCATTAACGACCCATCCCAACACAGTCTTTACAGCATACGGGCCATTCTGTGACCTTTGATGACCTCCCATGGTTCCAATATCCTGGGAGCATTGGTTCCAATCAGCAAATCAACATTTGCATTTAGTCGTGGGATGTGGATGCTAGACAAATGTGGCCACTCATTTAGTTCCTCAGGGGTCACCATGTTCTCAGTTGTGACTGGCATTTTTCTCTGTGTGAGGACTTCTGGCAGTACATAAAAGTCATTACTGTTCAACTCAGCTACTTCTAAACCACTCAAAGAATAAGCTGGAACAACAGCTTCTTGTCCCATCGTGCTCAACACAAAATTGGTTCTTCCACCTGTGATGTTTAACTTCTGCATTAGATCTTCAGAGCAGAATGTAGCTGAGCTACCTGGGTCTAAGAAGGCATAGGTTTGTATGATGTTGTTTCCTTGAGCTGCTTTCACCTTAACGGGTAGAATGGACAACCCACACCGGTCCTTACCGGCCCCTGTATGTCCACATGTTTGTGTTGCCGTTGGTTGATCATTGGATGGCTCATCTAACCGTTCTGAAACTGATGTTTTCCTGTTAATGTGAAGCACAGTGGGGTGAGTTCGTCCACATACTTTACAAATTAGGCGCTCTTCACAGAAACGGCTTATATGTCCAACACACAGACATGCAAAGCAGACTCCTTTTTCTCTCAGTACCTGTATTTTATCCATATGTGTCTTATCTTTAAACTGTTTGCACTCTTCCAGAGAGTGCCTGCAAGCACAGCAAAGACATACAGCTTCCAGATGATTGACAGCATCTGTTGGTGGGTCCTCATCTCTGCTAGGCAAATTGACAGATGTTATTGTGGTGGCTACAATATTTCCCTTTATTCTAGTTTGTGGATATGATGTAAACCTTGTGGGAGCCTTGGTACCAGCATCAGATGTTGAATCCTGTATATCGCCGAATAAAGGGTCAGAAAGAATGCTGACCTGTCTCTCCATAAACATAACAAGGTCCCAGAAATGAGCTCTTTCCTGTGTTTTTTCCATAATGTCATGAGCTGTAGACCTCCATTGTTCCCTCATTTTGAAAGGCAATTTTGCTAGTAAGGCTCTCATATTAGCAGGCATGTCCAATTCATGCATTGACTGATACTCCTCCATCACGTTACAGCAGCCACGCAAGAACAATGAAAAGGCTTGAAGTGCATTAACGTCCTCAGAATTTACTGGTTGCCATGCTAAAGCCCTTTGCATGTAAGCATTTGTGATTTTATATGGATTTCCAAAATGTTCTTGCAGCAAACCTTTAGCTACTTCATAGCCACGCTCATGATCCATATGCTGGCAGGATCTCACTAAATCTTGTGGCTGTCCCCTTGTAAATTGTTCTAAATAATACAAGGCATCGGTCTTTGTTGCCTTTTCCTCTACACCTTGCTCAAAGGCTTTAATAAATGCCCTGTAATGAAGCGGGTCACCTTCAAATATAGGAATGTCTCGTGGAGGTAAGGATGTAGACCTTTGCTGCTGAACCAACGCTGCAGTTATTTCATTTTGTTTTTCCATGATGGTAAGTAACTTTGCAGATGAATTATGATTTATTGATTGCATGTCCTCATTTACGACTGTAGATTGAATATAGACAGGCTGTTTTGCTCCCATTTTGATTTCCTGCTGTTCATCGTGGCTAAAATGATAAGTGGTACCAGCCTTATACTGACCATGTTGCATTAGTGGTCTGTTTGATGGCACTGATGGGTGGGTTAGTTTATTCTTTTGCATTACGTTTCCAGGCTGACACAATTTTGCGTTGGGGTTTAATGCCTTGATAGTTTCCCTTTTCCTTGTTTCCTTTTCCAAGTAGGAATTCATAGCGTTTGAAGGTGACAGAGAGCTTTTATTGTCAAAGGAGTTCAATATTTTCAGCCTTGCAGTGTTTGCCGCCAATTCAGCATCCAAATCCAGTTGTTCTCTTTTTCTCCGTATCCTTTGCTCCTCCTCCTCCAAAGCGTGTTTTTCTTTTAGTGATGCTGCACGTGCAACAAGAGCAGCTTGATCTGCTTCTGCTATAAGCCTTGCTGAAGTTGTACTTGACCGGTCACTTAGAGCACTCCTTGCAGAGGATGTACGTGATCTTCCAGTTGTGTTACTCCTCTTTGAGCATCTACTGGCAATGTTTGAAATACTGTCATCAGGGCTGATATCATCGATTAAAATGACTCCACCTTCAAGCATTGTACCAATATTTTCATTTGTTTTGTATTGAGCAGTACCAGTAACTACATTTACATCACCTTCAACCGTACCAGTATTTCTATTTACACCACCTTCCTTTGTACCAGCAATTACATCACATTCATTTGAATCAGCGATTCCATGTACATCATCATTTTCATCATATAGCTTGTCATCATCACACCTCTCATTGTTTTCAAGCCAGTCTCACAAAAACTCGGCGAAATTACACGCATTGGCACCCTGCGAATCCGTGAAAATGCGCCGATATTCTCCCGAAATCCGTGGATATTATGCATTTATCCTTCCCATTCACTTCTGTACCTTTTTGCGCCCGTGACGTTACGACGCAGGTGCGTGGATATTCGCCGGAAAGAAAACGGCTATTTGGACTGCAGTTTGTGATAATAAATCTTCATATTTCATAATACAAACATAATTACTCGCCCCTGGATGTTGTCCAATTCTTTGTTTGGGGTTTCTTATAATAAGGACCGGTCATCTAAACTCTCTACGTAGCCTAAGCGTTTCGTTACTTTACTTTTTTTTTTTTCCTTCGGCTTCTCTGACTACACCCTATAACTCACCCAGGACCGCTATGGGAGTAAGGCAGCGTGGTTAGCGGAGTGGTTAGTTTTGCCGCCTTCGGATCCACAGCTTCGTGTGGAGCAGGTTCGAGTCCCGCTCATGGCAGTCACACATTTTTGTAATTAATGTTATTTTTTTTATATGTGTGTGTGGAGTTTATTTACAGTGACTTCTAAATGCCCAATTGGGCAAATGGTAGCTCCAGTTCTACAATATAGTGTCTTTGATTCACCTTTTTATTAACATTAATCTAACAGCAAAATACAAAAAAACATGCTGTTTATTGTCTGGCTTGACATGTATAATATTACAGCTATAATCCTACCACCAACCGTCTTCTCTTGACTCTGTAAAAAACAACAACACAATTTTACACTTTTAAACTAAATATAAAAAATGGTTTGGTTAGAAAGTCGTTCTTTCTTGCTTGCTGAAATCCCCCCAGTATACCTAATCACAATGTGTACACACACACACACACACACACACACACACACACACACACACACACACACACACACACACACACACACACACACACACACACACACACACACACACACACACACACACACACACTTATAGACTCATTCATATGTATGTACCCTAGAGCCATAGGTTAATTTTTAAAATACACATAATGTGTAACATGTCATCGGAAAGGATTTTTCCCGCTGAATCCAACGGTACTACCCTCGTCGCTGTCCGACGTCGGGAAAGTACCGTTTGGCCACGCCCACTTAGCGAATTGCAATTTTTGGGCTTTGACGGCCCTAAAAACGACTTTAGGGATTATTTAAAAATCCGTTCCAACTCTCCATCCATGTTGGAGTATAGCCAGGTCAGATGGTCTTGGTCCCGATTTTTTCCGACAGCGGTTAACCGCGAAAGGTCACGAAAAAGACACGGGGTCACGAAAATTCGATTTTCCAAAAAATCACCCACACAACTCAGAAGGAGTGTTTTCCGACTTACTTTTCGACGCTGATTCAGGATCCGTCGTCCGTTTTGGAATCGGAGCACAGGAAGTGCCCGAAACGGCCACGGAAGTGCCGTTTTCTCCATGTTCCCGCTCGGAAGGATTCTTTTTGAATTTTTTCCCTGAAAGCAGGTGGAAAGCGGAGAATTATGACGTCATCCGCGACTCTCTATGATTTACGGTCACGGCGTAAAAAAATCGCCTAATTTTCACGGTAACTCTGCGTAGGAAAGTCGCAGAGAGACGCGACCAAGACACCAAGACGCACGTCAAGGAGCTGAACATGCCCATATGTGTTTCCTTGCTGTGCGACCTTCCTGGGCGGAGCTACAGAGCATACATATTGGCCTATCAGCAGCAGGGGGTTTTAAAGTTTTTCGAGTTCTAATCAATGATTTCCGACTTGATTTTTTCCGCTGATTCAGAATCCGTTGTCCGTTTCAAAATCAGAGCACAGGAAGTATTTTTAATCGCCGTTTGTTTGCACCGGAAGTCTCGTTTCTTGACGTTCTGGGTCCAAAGGATTTTTTTCATATTTTTTTCCTGAAAGGCCTTGAAAAACTGAGTCAGGATCCGTTATCTGCGAGAGTCCGCGTTACACGGCCAGGGCAGCAAAAAATCCTGTTTTTTTCCACGTTTCGCGTTATAAACTCGGCAACGGAAGGTCTTAGACACGTGGGGTCAGCATCATAGTGCGTCTCTCAAAGAGGCCGATAAGTCTATAATTTAATCTCATTTTTTTCAAAATCAAAGTTAGGCTTCAAGATGGTCTAAGGGTCCCCAACTCCGATAGCCCCCCCAAAGTTGAAAGCCACATGAAGAAAGTGTCGCACAGACAAGTGCCATACATCAAACTGTTCGTCTTGTCGAGACGAGCCCAAAATCTCCCCGTTTTGACCTTTTGGGGCGGAGCTACAGCCTGTCAAAGTCAAAAACCCAACTTTCGTGACTTCCAGTCTTTTCCGTGACCTTTAGGGGTTATCGGTGTTAGAAAAAATCGGGACCAACACCATCTGACTTGGCTATACTACAACATGGATGGGGAGTTGGAATGGATTTTTAAAAAATCTCTAAAGGTGTTTTTATGGCCGTCAAAGTCCAAAAATTGCAATTTGCTAAGTGGGCGTGGCGAAATGGTACTTTCCAGACATCGGAGAGCGACGGGAGGGGCACCGTTGGATTCAGCGGGAAAAATCCTTTCCGATGACATGTCACTCGACGGCCTCACGCGGAGTTTGAAAATCGCCCCTTTTCCGCTAATTAGGGTGCCAATTAAGCATTTCCCGACGTCGGAGAGCAATGGGAGTGGCACCGTTGGATTCAGCGTCAAAAAGTAAGTCAAGAATTGTCCCATCCGTTCTGAGAAAGGGTAATGTCGTTTGGACACATGTTTAAACGTTACTGGCCCCGCCCACAAGCGTCGGAGGGTGGCGGACTGCACGTGCACGCGTTCAGCTTGTTGAGACGGACGCGCTGATATGTGTTTCCTCGCACACGGACGCACCGCTCAAAAGTTGGGTTTTTGACTTTGACGGGCTGTAGCTCCGCCCCAAAAGGTCAAAACGGGGAGATTTTGGGCTCTCCGAGTCCGTCTCGACAAGACGAACAGTTTGATGTATGGCACTTGTCTGTGCGACACTTTCTTCATGTGGCTTTCAACTTTGGGGGGGCTATCGGAGTTGGGGACCCTTAGACCATCTTGAAGCCTAACTTTGATTTTGAAAAAAATAAGATTAAATTATAGACTTATCGGCCTCTTTGAGAGACGCACTATGATGCTGACCCCACGTGTCTAAGACCTTCCGTTGCCGAGTTATGACGCGAAACGTGGAAAAAAACAGGATTTTTTGCTGCCCTGGCCGTGTAACGCGGACTCTCGCAGACAACGGATCCTGACTCAGTTTTTCAAGGCCTTTCAGGAAAAAAATATGAAAAAAATCCTTCGGACCCAGAACGTCAAGAAACGAGACTTCCGGTGCAAACAAACGGCGATTAAAAATACTTCCTGTGCTCTGATTTTGAAACGGACAACGGATTCTGAATCAGCGGAAAAAATCAAGTCGGAAATCATTGATTAGAACTCGAAAAACTTTAAAACCCCCTGCTGCTGATAGGCCAATATGTATGCTCTGTAGCTCCGCCCAGGAAGGTCGCACAGCAAGGAAACACATATGGGCATGTTCAGCTCCTTGACGTGCGTCTTGGTGTCTTGGTCGCGTCTCTCTGCGACTTTCCTACGCAGAGTTACCGTGAAAATTAGGCGATTTTTTTACGCCGTGACCGTAAATCATAGAGAGTCGCGGATGACGTCATAATTCTCCGCTTTCCACCTGCTTTCAGGGAAAAAATACAAAAAGAATCCTTCCGAGCGGGAACATGGAGAAAACGGCACTTCCGTGGCCGTTTCGGGCACTTCCTGTGCTCCGATTCCAAAACGGACGACGGATCCTGAATCAGCGTCGAAAAGTAAGTCGGAAAACACTCCTTCTGAGTTGTGTGGGTGATTTTTTGGAAAATCGAATTTTCGTGACCCCGTGTCTTTTTCGTGACCTTTCGCGGTTAACGCTGTCGGAAAAAATCGGGACCAAGACCATCTGACCTGGCTATACTCCAACATGGATGGAGAGTTGGAACGGATTTTTAAATAATCCCTAAAGTCGTTTTTAGGGCCGTCAAAGCCCAAAAATTGCAATTCGCTAAGTGGGCGTGGCCAAACGGTACTTTCCCGACGTCGGACAGCGACGAGGGTAGTACCGTTGGATTCAGCGGGAAAAATCCTTTCCGATGACATGTTACACATTATGTGTATTTTAAAAATTAACCTATGGCTCTAGGGTACATACATATGAATGAGTCTATAAGTGTGTGTGTGTGTGTGTGTGTGTGTGTGTGTGTGTGTGTGTGTGTGTGTGTGTGTGTGTGTGTGTGTGTGTGTGTGTGTGTGTGTGTGTGTGTGTGTGTGTGTGTGTGTACACATTGTGATTAGGTATACTGGGGGGATTTCAGCAAGCAAGAAAGAACGACTTTCTAACCAAACCATTTTTTATATTTAGTTTAAAAGTGTAAAATTGTGTTGTTGTTTTTTACAGAGTCAAGAGAAGACGGTTGGTGGTAGGATTATAGCTGTAATATTATACATGTTAAGCCAGACAATAAACAGCATGTTTTTTTGTATTTTGCTGTTAGATTAATGTTAATAAAAAGGTGAATCAAAGACACTATATTGTAGAACTGGAGCTACCATTTGCCCAATTGGGCATTTAGAAGTCACTGTAAATAAACTCCACACACACATATAAAAAAATAACATTAATTACAAAAATGTGTGACTGCCATGAGCGGGACTCGAACCTGCTCCACACGAAGCTGTGGATCCGAAGGCGGCAAAACTAACCACTCCGCTAACCACGCTGCCTTACTCCCATAGCGGTCCTGGGTGAGTTATAGGGTGTAGTCAGAGAAGCCGAAGGAAAAAAAAAAAAAGTAAAGTAACGAAACGCTTAGGCTACGTAGAGAGTTTAGATGACCGGTCCTTATTATAAGAAACCCCAAACAAAGAATTGGACAACATCCAGGGGCGAGTAATTATGTTTGTATTATGAAATATGAAGATTTATTATCACAAACTGCAGTCCAAATAGCCGTTTTCTTTCCGGCGAATATCCACGCACCTGCGTCGTAACGTCACGGGCGCAAAAAGGTACAGAAGTGAATGGGAAGGATAAATGCATAATATCCACGGATTTCGGGAGAATATCGGCGCATTTTCACGGATTCGCAGGGTGCCAATGCGTGTAATTTCGCCGAGTTTTTGTGAGACTGGGTTGCATTGTTTTCAAGCCACCCTTTTGCATTAGAAATAGACTCATCATTTGACAACATTTTTGCCTTAAACCACGTTTCCTGTTTCTCCTTTTCATCATGAGGCATAAATCCCAGCAGATTAGCATGCATGTATTTTGCTTCATTGCACACCTGGGCCAGTTCTAAGAGGGCCTTTTGTACCTTTGCTTTTTCATTATTGACCATAAAACCTTGAATTTCGTTTCGTATATGGGCGGCTATATTAAGCTTTGATTTTCTTCCCCCCTGCAACCTGTCACATTTCTCTGCAGCTGCCTTTGCAGTCATTTTTACCACATTTTTTTCCGTTTGCGTTTCAACCCGGCCCGTATCGCTGCCACCAACAGTGGAGCGCAAGTCCGTCTCCTTGGCAACGCGCGACGCCACGCTGCGCGTACTCATGATAGATAAATAAGTCAGTGAATCAAAAAGTTCGTAACTTGCACAACGATAAAGTCAGCGGCAGTGCAAAGTAAAGTCGACCGGAAACAATAAAAAAGTCAATTGTCAGTTCACTTCAGCAACCATGGATTTACGCTCTGTCTTAATAATAAGTTATACAACCTGTGCGCGCACAATTTAAATGGCCATGTTTCGTGTACCGCTACCCATACCTGCTTCCTTATAGCGGGCCGCGGCCGCGTTGTCCAATAGTTTCCCAGTGGTCCGCAGCTCCAGCTCCACAGCCAAGATCCGGATCAGCGTTGTAGCCCCTCGTTACGGCTGCTGCCAAACGTGTTCCCTCGGCGTAGAAACAAACAGCGGGATCCTCCTCAAACTCCCGACACAACAGCAGCTCCCTTCGCTCGTCCTCCCTCGTAGCCTCGGCCCGTCTCGAACGCGGCCAAGCTCCCGAAGTTCCCAACAAGAAGAAGGTCCAACTGGTGCATTCGGCTTTGACTATATTAGAGCCCGTCCTATAGGCCTACGGAGCTCTTGAGAATTGACTCTGTAGCTGGACCTGGCTGACGCGCCATCCTAATGCTGTACTGTAGGTTAGGTGTGTAAGCCCCAGAACACACACACACACAGGTCTTGCAGGTTGATCATGCAGTGCATGTTTATTCACCACCAGATAGTATACAGCATCCGATCTGCGATTTACAAAATACACCCATAATTAGAAAACAATTGACAAATAAATCAAACTGAAAACAAACATTTGGCGTTCAAACTGACAACATACCTGCGGTCAAAGCCATTTGCCCTTCCAGGTCAATTCTCCCTCACCCTACCCAAGAACTTCACATACTTAAATAAACAACAGCGCCACCCCAGGTCAGATTGGCACATAAGGTAATTTTGGCCCTTACACCTTGCATTTTGCCAGGTTTCGTCATTTTTTTTCATTTTTCAAAAATCCTCGAAACAATGAAAAAACGTAAGGCTATAGCCTTGCGTTTTTTCAAAATTTCGACATTTTTCGAAAATGCTCAAAAATGCTCAAACGATGAAAATGGCATGCTGTGCAAGACCGTAAGGCTATAGCCTTGCATTTTGCCAGGTTTCGTCATTTTTTGTCATTTTTCGAAAATCCTCGAAACAATGAAAAAACGTAAGGCTATAGCCTTGCGTTTTTTCAAAATTTCGACATTTTTCGAAAATGCTCAAAAATGCTCAAAACGATGAAAAACGGCATGCTGAACAAGACCGTAAGGCTATAGCCTTACATTTTGCCAGGTTTCGTCTTTTGTCATTTTTCGAAAATCCTCGAAACGATGAAAAAACGTAAGGCTATAGCCTTGCGTTTTTTCAAATTTCGACATTTTTCGAAAATGCTCAAAAATGCTCAAAACGATGAAAAACGCATGCTGTGCAAGACCGTAAGGTTATAGCCTTGCATTTTGCCAGGTTTCGTCATTTTTTGTCATTTTTCGAAAATCCTCAAAACGATGAAAAAACGTAAGGCTATAGCCTTGCGTTTTTTCAAAATTTCGACATTTTTCGAAAATGCTCAAAAATGCTCAAATGATGAAAAACGGCATGCTGTGCAAGACCGTAAGGCTATAGCCTTGCATTTTGCCAGGTTTCGTCATTTTTTGTTTTTTTTTCGAAAATCCTCGAAACGATGAAAAAACATAGGCTATAGCCTTGCGTTTTTTTCAAAATTTCGACATTTTCGAAAATGATCAAAAATGCTCAAAACGATGAAAACGGCATGCTGTGCAAGACCGTAAGGCTATAGCCTTGCATTTTGCCAGGTTTCGTCATTTTTCGAAAATCCTCGAAACGATGACAAAACGTAAGGCTATAGCCTTGCGTTTTTTCAAAATTTCGACATTTTTCGAAAATGCTCAAAACGATAAAAAAAAAACGGCATGCTTTGCAAGACCGTAAGGCTATAGCCTTGCATTTTGCCAGATTTCGTCATTTTTGTCATTTTTCGAAAATCCTCGAAATGATGACAAGAATGTAAGGCTATAGCCTTGCGTTTTTTCAAAATTTGACATTTTGAAAATGCTCAAAATGCTCAAATGATGAAAAACGGCATGCTGTGCAAGACCACTGTAAGGCTATAGCCTTGCATTTTGCCAGGTTTTGTCTTTTTTTTTTTTTTTCGTTTTTCAAAAATCCTTGAAACGATGAAAAAACGTAAGGCTATAGCCTTGCGTTTTTTCAAAATTTCGACATTTTTCGAAAATGCCAATTCAACAAAAGTCCAACCTGATAATATAAGCCTCTTTGCTGGTTTTGCTGTGTCCTCCTGCATTAGGTGCCATTTCCTGCCTTAATTAAATGAATTCTGGCACAAATTAACAATTTTAGGTTAAATACAAATCATTGATGAGGCCGCTGCAGGGAATTGAACCCCGTCCCAGAAAACGAGGAGTCCAACACCAGTGCCATAATTTTTTTTTGTTGTCATTTACACGTCGGAAAAAAAAACAATCACAGAAACATTTACACTGATTCACATTTTAAGTTTAAAGTAAGGCATTCATCAGAATATCTACAGCGATTGGCAAGATAAATAGTGTAGTGCCCCAGTAGGCTAAACTAAAATCACTGTGAGATCCACAGACAGTGAACACAAGTGAATGAAGGTTTTATTTACAGCTTGGAGATTTACAGTGGGCTACAATGCAAGTACAACTTGCATTGCAACAACAACCGTAAGAGATACAGACACGTACTTGGTAATCGTCCGTAATGGCCAACTTTGTATTAATGTCCAATACATCTATGGGGCGTAAAATCAATGCATTTCAAGTTATGAAGGAAAAAACACATTTCTGAGCAGACATCTTGGATTTTGGGCGCCGCCATCTTGGAATTGAAGACACCTCCACATCCAAATATTTTTAGAATGTATTTGGATATGCGTGTACCAATTTTCACGCTTTTCTCAAAAAGTGCACTCCACTAACCAAGAGGCTTCACGTCGCTCTTAGATAAGACCTATTAGCACTCTCTACTGGTCACTGCAGGCACAACCACCTTAGAATTTAATGTCACTCCTACCCTTAGAGCAGGGGTGGGCAATTATTTTTCCCGAGGGGCCACATGAGATACATAAAATATTGTGGAGGGCCAAGACTAAAGGCTGAACTAAATTTAGTCTGCGTAATTTTCATTTAATTTCAAGACGGAAGTAAGAGTAGACCAATTTTTTGATACGGGGCCCACTATTTATTCAGTATTTGAGCACAGATGACACCATTTGATGAAATTTTAGACCCCACAGGACGCCAAAACTAAAGATTTCTTTGTTTTTGTTCACAATACCATGCTGGATTTGGGAAACAAATCAGCAAATTAGATCAAAAATGACCATTCTTTTACATTATTGATAGATTGTGTAGATTTTATGTAATTCGATGAATATTTTAACTCTTGAGAGTGTTAAAATGAAACCAAATGGACTGCAAGGGTCATTTGGTTTCATTTTACATTCTAAAGAGTTAACTGGTTACCATACTCTCCATATTAACTTGAAACTCTTCAAGGTCCACTGGTTGGGTCCCCGGGCTGGTCAGAGGCAGCCAAAGGGCCGCATTTGGCCCCCGGGCCGCATAATGCCCAGGTATGCCTTAGAGTATATGCTCCTATCACAACCCCAGGTGAAAAGGTAAAAGAAAAGTAGGCCGTATTCAAAGAAAAGATGTTGGGTGGGGAATCATGTTTTACGAAGGCCAGTTTAGAATTGGAGCCTGCAGTAGTAGGTGCCCTTTGAGAGTGGTTTGGGATTTGCATGACTTAATTACTGTTGGTAGGGCGTTCCAAAATTTTGGTGGAACCATGTTCATTTCATTCAAGAAACCTTCATCAAATGGTTCGTGGCTAAGTTGCAGAATGAATAGTGGGGAAAGGGGCACAAGTTACAAGATCCATTGTGAACCTGGTTTAGGTTAAGCACTGGTCGGTCAAAACCATAAGACAAAACGAGCCCACCCTCACGGAAAACTGTGGTTCGATCCCCGCCCACAGCAAGCCGAACCAACCAGCAACCAGAAAACAATACCACGTGCTCCACTACTGAGTGATTGTCAATTGGCCAGAAATGTGACGAATCGGCGAGCAGAAAAAAACCCACCTGACCATTACGTGCTTCTGCAGTTCGTCTGCTGATTGGCTGAGGCGGTGCCACATGTTTACATCTGTGAGGGACAATACCAGTAAAAAGGGACATTTTAAGGTATGTAAACGGCTGTTATAATGCTACAATACAGTCTTCTTTATGAATAAATGAATGAGTGAGTGTGAATGAGTGTTTGTCTATAGACTAGCGATTATGTGTCATTCATATAATGTAGCGTTTTCTGTTTGCTGTGTGAGATGGTGCCCTGTAGATCTGTTGTATGCTCTGTTCTGTACCATGTCCAATGTCCATGTGTGTACAGTGCACTGTAACATGCGATGAGAAATTGGCTTGCCCGTATAAATATAAATATGATTGCTCCTCTATCCCCTTTAACCGCTTTGTATATTTTTCTTTTCTCTTTTACCTATGATTTGGTGCTTCTAGTTTTGAAAATTTGAATATTGTACGTCACTAAACGTCTTATTGAAATGTACCATGCGGCCACTATTGTAAACAAGTGGAAGGCATAACGAGTGCTGTCAACTTATTGTTATTGTCAGTTTTGTAGTTGTAGGGTTAATTGATTAATTAATTATGTACGTGAATGCAGACGGATACGTGCTATTTAACTGTAAGCACAAATAGCTTTACATGAATCCAAAATTCAAATGTAATATACAAATAACGTTCACAGTCTGTAAAAAAAAAAAATGACCGCAGTGCTATAATACACTATGAGGCAGAGACACAGACCAGGACGTGTACATCTCAAAGGACACCCTTTAGCCATGCATCGCATCATGTTTCACGGCCTGCCACCCTTGTTCTTTATGAGTGCAATCTGATAATTGCTTCCTCCCTAAATCATTTACACCTTCTGACTTGCTTGTGCTTATTTTGTCATAGTTCAAGCACCACATCAAAGGAGCACACTTCACCACATATGACCTCATTATTTTTGATCCACATTGTCTCTATTTTATTTTTATTTTATTATTTGGCAAGCAGAGTAAATACGGGTACTGCGATCGGTTCACGGCCATCAGTGGTCGGTTGGTGAACAACTTTTCAAGAACGTCAATTGGCTGGTTTAGTTGATGTAATGTGGTGATGGGCTGATTGGAGGAGAATTCACCCTCCACCTGGGGAACTTTTATTAGCTCCTCTGCTAACGTGGGGTGGGGACTCCATATATGGCCTGCACACCGAAAAATAGAGCATTTTAACAGAAAAAAAATTGGGTGATATCTGACAAAAGTGAAATCACTTCCCCTACCTTTAATTAGCGATAATAATTATCGTCTTCTGTATTATCTCCACTAGGTGTCAGGGATACTTGGCCTTTGTTCTGACATGGCCTACTTGTGTGCAATGCACAGGTTGACACATGCCAGAGTGCCAACTTTTACAGATTTAATGGAAATGTTTGTTTTTTCAGGACCACAATGGGGTACAATGAAGATACCGTGACCCTGACTACTAAACTGGAAAATACTTTAATCTCTTATCACAGTCTGGAGTCGGATCAGTGGAGGGTTGCTAAGATGACGGTAAGTGGGAGACACATATTGTAGATCAGAGATTCCCAAACATTGGTACTACCACTGGTGGTGGTACTTATACAGAGAGCACAGCCAAAAATGGATAAAAAAGATGAAAGTGGAATGAAATATTTATATTACTGCAGGTAGTTCTTCTGACCGTGCTGAAATGAGCATTGCCAGCACACCTAGCCGAATGATTTAATCCCATTAGAAATTAGAGTTTTGCAGAGCGAAAGCATTATTGGCTTTGAAAAGCCAGGTATGTGCTCCTGCATTTTAACATCAGTTATTATGGGTGTACTTGGAGAGCTGAATATTTTCTGGGGAGGTACTTCAGTGTGTGTTCAACTTAAGTATAAAAGGGTTGGGAACCAAATCAATACTGTAGTGTAAATTACCAGACTGTCCGATTTTGGTGTCTCTTGACACTGTCCTGTTTTGGTTATATTGCTGGCTAATCTCATGCTTCTTGTGTTGCAGAAGGATGTAACTGTTTGGCGGAGACAGTCTGAAGAATTCCACGGCTACTTGTAAGAACAACTTTGTTTTTTGAATATTGGTAGTAATAGTTCTATTCATAATGTGCAATTCTCGGGAGGGTTTTTGGCCTAAAGTCATTGTTTTACAAAAGAAATAAAATGCCAGTTTTTTGCATTTCAGTAGGGAATGAAAGTCAACTCACAGGGTCTTGCAAATCAAGACCTATAGACCTGTTTATCTTGGTATTCGAGTATTCTGCTTCTTCCAGGTATAAAGCTGAAGGTCTGGTCAAAGACAGTCCCAGCAGAATCATAGATTTTATCCGACCTGGCCCTTGTCGACTGAGATGGGACTCGCTGATGACTTCAATGGACATTGTCAATAACATTGATCAGGTAGATACAGGTTCATTATTATCACATAAAATATAAAATTACCTACATAGGCTGCAAAAAGGTCAACGAAAGAAGAGTATTCTTATACACAATCTCCTAACTGGTCAACAAAAACACCTTGAACACGCTAACAGGAGCCCTTATACAAAGTTGCTTTGACTATGCCTGTACCTCTTGGTACCACAGCACCTCAAAGACCCTGAAAACAAGGCTTCAGACCACCCTAAACAAACTTGTCAGGGGCTTCTTTGCTTCACCTCCAAACCCACCTCACCCCTGCCCACTTTGACAGGCTGGAATGGATTAGGGTTGACAACAGCATCTTGCAATGAGATTGTAGAACTTTTTTTTCTTTTCTTTTCTTTTTGCCAAATGAAGGATATATGGTAAAACGCCTCTTATCGTCTGCAGTGATTACATTTAGTGTATTGTACAAATCACTAGTCAACTTAAAAAAATAACCATTATAGGTCTCTGAGTTGTTGTTACATTTTCCCACATATCATAAATATTGTAACCAAAGTAAAGAAGAGGATACTGTATACACAAGGTGAAAAACAGCTAAGAATATATTAATTCATAGAAAAGTTGCAGCAAGGACAAAGCACAGTATGTCTCAATACTGCAAGTAGTCTAGTTTGAGTCTACTCAAACTAAAACTATATCAATATACTGTACATAATGTATGAAACAAGAAGGTGACCTTCCTAACATGCCTGCTTATTTGTATAATGACCAACTGTGCAAGTACAGTATAAGAAAAGTAAACTATTTATAGACATCTTTATTTTGTATTGTTATTAGACCCAACACTGATCAACAACCGTCTTATCAACAATAATGACTGAATGAATACTGCATGTGTGTCTGTCTGTATACAGAGTAGGTGTGTGATGCGTTATACAACAGCAGGTCAGCTGTGGGGTTTGATCGCTCCCAGGGAGTTTGTGGATTTGTCCTTCACCACGTCCTACAAGACTGGTCTGCTGTCATGTGGTGAGTTGGAACAAATACTGTAGTAGATGCATTTAGCCACGTAACCATTTACTATCTGCTGTTATTTTAATCAATTGTGTTCACCTACTGTATTAAAACATGCCCAGAAAAGGGATGCAAGCGTCATGATTAACATGGACACTGCAAGGCAGTGAACATCATGTTCTTAAAACTAAAGTCTAAAACCTTTTTAAGAACAATAAGGCCACACTTCTTCTTCATTAACTATGGTTATGAAACTAGGCCCATTAAATTACCAACGCTTGCGTGTCCAGTAGTTTCATATTTACACTCTCAAGAGTTCATCATCTGAATTAGCCTAAGTCTATACAACTAGAGAATGTAGAAGATTAATGGTCATTTTGATTTGTATCTTTGACTGTTTTGTTTCCGAAATCCAGGACGGAATTGTGGAAAAAAGCAAGAGAAATCTTTAGTTTTTGGGTCCGTGGGGCTGAAATCAAAAGGTGATCCGTGGCTCAAATGCTGAATAAATAGTGGGCCCTGGTTGAAAACCGCTGTTGTAGATCAATTGATTTCACACAGATTAGTGCATGTTTAAACCTGCGATGTGACAGTAGGTTGAGTGGAAAGGAAAGGGATTCACCCAACTCGTCCGGGTGCCTTTGTTTCACTCCACAGGTGTGAGTGTGGAAGATCCATCGGTTGGCGAACGACAGGGCGCCGTTCGTGGTTTCAACCATCCCTGCGGCTGGTTCTGTGTTCCTGCATATGACGAAGAGGGAAGCTTGCTGACCGGTTACGTTCAGACCGAACTGCGGGGGAAGATTCCTCAGAGTGCCGTGGATGCTGCCATGGGGAACACCTTAGTAAACTTCTACACAGACCTCAACAAGGTCCTCAGAGAATGACCGACTTCTTCTGCTGACCGGCTCACCATGACCACTCCATTAGCACCAACCGGTGCTATTGTCAGTTACGACACTCCCATCGACCACTGTTGTAAGCGAAGAACATTCATATACAATATTTTATAATTTGTTCCCAAAACCAATTTAGTTCATTTGGAACTTGTTTATGTGTAACAACTAGAACAAGAGGATCAACCAGTACCGATCAACCAATAGTTCAAAACATTACTTTGACCAAACGTTGAACGCTCATGATACATTGCATTGTGGTGAGAGTGTCTGTTGAAACAGAGTGTCATGACTCTTTTAACAGACCTGGTCCCAACTACCTCCACTGAACAACTGCTTGCCTAGTAACAAACAACACTGCTTTGAATGATATTGTACAGCCCACAGTATATTCATACTGTGTCACTTTTTCATTTAAACAACTTATCTTTTATATATTTCAATTGTATATTTGCGAGCGCAGTCAGCCCTTACTATGGAAGCCAGGCAGAACATGTCTGTCACACACTCTGACTCGCATTTCCAACTTGCATTGTTCCAAGTTCACCACTGCCCAACAATAGCCACCGCCTTAGTTTTAATGTTACGGGCTGCATTTGCTGCCGCGTTCGCGTGTCCTTAGTTGTTTTCACAATAACCAGTTTGTGTAAATCTGTCATTTGACAACTTTGTCAAAAGCCCTTGTGGGTGTAAAATATGGTAAATGCATTATGAACTGCCTTTATCCAAAGTCCTTTCATCCTCCTGTCACATACACACTGACAGCAGAGGAGATAAAAGCATGCATCGCATGGAGGAATCCCAGGGATCGAACTGGGAATTCCCCATCAACCACTCTACGGCCTAGATTTTCATCACCGCTAAACCCCGTATCCCTTAACTTTTTTGCCTTTTTAAACTATTTGAAAAAACATTTTTGATAGTTAAAATGGCCGGTCTCTAAGATCACAGCATGTCAATAGATTGTCACGTTGAACTATTCCAAAAGCTTTTTCAAAATACCGAACAACAATGCCAGGCCAAAACGACAATTAAAATGGAGGTTTCATAGTATGACTATAATATTGAGATTGGATGACATGGGGAACAACAATGATCTTGCACTGATTATTTATACATTTTTATTCAATTTATTATTATTATTATTATTACTATTATTAGTTTGATGGCTAATTTGTGAGGCTTCTAGAAATGTATTTCCAATGGTGCTTATTGTCACACATACAATAGAGGTAGTTGCCTAGGCAGTGTAATTTAAGTGATTGTCATAGTACCAGCCTGTGCACTACCAAAAGTAGCTAACTAGTATGCTATGATTAGAATGGTGATGGGAATATTAGCTCCTCTGCTAATGCTCCATATGACACCTTATAATAGAGCATTTCAGAATATGATATCTGACAAAATGATCATACCTTTATGCACCTACCTCAACAGTACTGTGTGTATGTAGCAATAAAATAAGTATGAAATAAGATAGATTGAAAGATCAAATGCAATGCCCTGTAAGAGAATGGATGTTAAATAAAGGTGATATGTTCAGAATTAAGAACAGGCATCTAATCATTTATAGGTCAACTTCACTTGGCTTCAGTTGTAATTGGTAGGTGAGGATCGCCCTCAGTGTCTTCTGTGCCAGATCGGACAGAAGAAATGGTTCAAACTTGGGGACCAACAGTTGGATCCAAAATACTTTGTAGGTTTGTAACTCTAAAGCTAAATGTTCCACATTGATTTAGGAGTAGATATGGAGCTAGATCAGTGCCCCTTCATGGCACAGGTCTCCACCAGGCCAGATCAGGTTGTGGCTCTGATGACATCGGAGCGAACAATTAGGCCATGGTCTACTCGTACGTGAGCAGAGCGAGCTAATATGACGACATCACCTAAAATGGCCAATCGGGTGTGACCTGAACCGTGCACGACCAGGAGGCCTACTCGTGTGCCTACATGGTGGCTAGGCACATGAGAGGCCTACTCGGGGGCCTACTTGTAGTGAGTGGAGCAAGATACCGTATTTTCCGCACTATAAGGCGCACCGGATTATAAAGCGCACCGGATTATAGAACTTTTAGAACTGTTTTCATATATAAGGCACACTGGATTATAAGGCGCAGAGAATAGAAGCTACTACAGTTAACATAGAATAGAAGCTTCTGCATTTGAACGATCCATATATAAGGTGCACTGGATTATAAGGCGCAGTGTGGATTTTTGAGAAAATTAAAGGCTTTTAGGTGCGCCTTATAGTCCGGAAAATACGGTACTATGACGACATCACCTAAACCGGCCAACTGGATGTGGCCAGGGCATGCACGGACGGACGGAAAACATGCTCTCCACCATATTGGTAGAGACAATGAGAGAGTGGGTGACGGTAGCTGTTTTTCTGTTGGATTGCTGGTCTTTGAGGAACTGGCAGATAAGCAAGAACAATTGCTCTCAGAGTTAAACTTTGAGAACCCCTGATCAGCATCTAGCCCCTGTGGATTCGCGCCCCTGTGGATTCGCAGTTGCTCCTCTCTGGCTATGGACTGCTCCTTGGGGAACTGTTTTATGTTGTTGCGCTGATCTCCCTGTAATTGGATGACTTCACCATACTCTGGGTGATCAATCACTGTCCCATTACAGGAAAAGTTCTTCTTAAAAGCCTTTCACGAGTTCTTGTCATATTGGTTGGCAATGCCCTGGACGGCAGTGACCTACCGTTGCGTTGTTGAACTCTGATGTGTATGTGGTCCTCTCGGCCGGCTGGAAGCAGAACGCTGTCGTCTGCAAATGGGTCATATTTCTGAAAGTTTTGAATAGCTGACATATACTAAAAATGATCAAATTTAGAACTAAACAATATACAGTTTGCTAGTGTGCCTGTTGAGCCCTTTTAGCTGAGAGGATTGGGGAGCTCTATAAATACTTATGACATCAGAGATCTCCGTATAAGGGCTTGCCCTGTCCAGTGATGTCAGTGCATATCACAAATTATCTTATATCGCACTTTGCCCCAACACACGTTCTTGGCTTACAACTAAACAACGTAATAGGCACAATAGTATCGACAGGTGCTGAGCTGAATTAATCAACAAAACAATGGAGACTTGTGATCCCAATGCATCAACTGCTGTAGGCGGCATTGAAGGAAAGCAGGGGATGTCCGAGAAGAAAGATGGTCAGGATCAGGGTGAAGTCAAAGTCTCCACATGTGATTCCAGCGCAACAACTGCTTATGGCGGCAAAGACGGAGAGCAGGGGATGCCTGCGGAGATAGATAGTCAGGATCAGAGCGAAGTCAAAGTCTCCACTTGTGATTCCAGCGCAATAACTGCTGATGGCGGCAAAGAAGGAGAGCAGGGGATGCCTGCGGAGATAGATGGTCAGGATCAGAGCGAAGTCAAAGTCTCCACTTGTGATTCCAGCGCATCAACTGCTGATGGCGGCAAAGAAGGAGAGCAGGGGATGCCTGCGGAGATAGATGGTCAGGATCAGAGCGAAGTCAAAGTCTCCACTTGTGATTCCAGCGCAATAACTGCTGATGTCGGCAAAGAAGGAGAGCAGGGGATGCCTGCGGCAATACATGTAGATGGTCAGGATCAGAGCGAAGTCAAAGTCTCCACTTGTGATTCCAGCGCAATAACTGCTAATGGCGGCAAAGAAGGAGAGCAGGGGATGCTGGCGAAGACAGATGGTCAGGATCAGAGCAAAGTCAACGTCTCTGAAGGTTCCCGTCAGGATCACCCAGACACCCGTCAGGAATACCCAGGCATCCGTCAGGAACTCCCAGACATCCGTCAGGAATACCCAGTCAACTGCCAGGAACACCCAGACATCCTTCATGACCATTTCCCACACCACGAGCCACCAGTGAGTGACAAGCCTCCTTATTCTTATGTGGCCCTCATCACCTTGGCCATCCAACACAGCCCACAGAAGAAGCTCACTCTAGCCGGGATCTGCAAATTCATCTGTGACCACTTCCCCTACTACAAAGAGAGGTATCCTGCTTGGCAAAAAACCATAAGTCATAATTTGTCTCTTAATGACTGTTTCATTAAGATGCCTTGGGAACCAGGCACTGGCAAGGGCAACTATTGGGCTGCGGACCCCCAGTCGGCAGACATGTTCAATGATGGAAGTTATCTTAGGAGGAAGAAACGTTACAGGAAGAATCAGCCAGTTGTTCTCAAAGACCAAGTATCCATAGTGCCGTACAGCATTGGGAATTCCTACGGGCAGCATTACAGCATGCCGCCGACTGCCTACGGACACCCTGCCGCCATGCAGTATGCTTATGTCTCACCTGGCGTCCCGACTACCACCCCCATCATGCACCAACAGCCTGTTATGTTCGTACCCCCAGCGGAGCTGAACGGAAATCCAGGTTTAGCTCTAATGTAGACGCTGCCCAACAGCCTTGACTGAGGCAGAATACCTGAGAGCCTCTGCTTCAAGTGTTGGTGTTTTTTCCACACACAGGAGACCCAAGTTGATTCCCAGACATTACATAAACGCGGCGGCAGTGATATTAATCAAGATCCTTCAAGTCAACCATCGTCTATGATGCTGTTTCTCTGTGTCAGGGCTAAGGACCAGTGTTCCTTACCGGTCAGGTTTATACAAATAGCAGAATTTGAACACATTGTTTGCATTATACAAACACTGGGGAAACCCCACTTGTACATACATTAGACAAAAATGAATCCTTTTATTTATTTTTTGCTGCTGTTTTTTAATGGTAAAGTGGAAAGGTCAATGGCAGTTAACATTCCTTCGTCGAAAGTTAGTTGACTTGTCAAACTGTTGTCAAGGACAACAGTTTGACAACTAACTTTGCCCTACTTTTGTTGTGGGACAATTAATGCACACAGAGGGCCATTGTCTCGTGTCTGTGTTGAACAGTCAACAAAAGTGATGGATTGATTGAATCTAAACAAACTTTTACATATTTTGGTCTTTAAATGTTTCTTTTGGGCACTAATTGTCACCCCAGGTGACAGCCAAATGAGCCAAGTCTATGTACGTTTAATGTTTGTTTACAGCAGTTAAACATTACCAGGCACCCTTCACTTCACAAGTGTGTTTTTTTTAGATTGTCACTTCTCAGACCATTTGACAATAATGAAGGGTGGGTGTTTTTCTTTTTGTTTTGTTTATTTTCCATCCTTTGAGGGGCACCATCTGGCTTACATGTTCCACCTGTGTCATGTTTGGCCAAGTCTATGGATCTGTTATGACACTTCTTTAATTTACACGCTGCCCAACAGCAAATGAGGTCATATGATGTATTTGTGTGACAGCATGGGTCCAGGGACTTTGCAGGAAAAAGGAACTGACCTGATTCAACCCCAGCGGGAAAGAGTCCTCAGAGCTAATAAACCTGCTAGTAGCTGTACTCCTAAAATTGCATAGTGTCATAGTAAACACAGTACAGTCATATTTTGTTGAAGACAACAATTGATCAGCTAAATATTACATAGGACCAGCAAACAATTATATAGCGGATGTGCTTAATATGGCAACCAGTAGGTAAAAATCATAAAACATACAGTATACACTACACTATAATACTTACCATGTTTTATGCCCAATAGTGGCAATAAAATGTAGTTTATTTAGTTTATATCTAACACATTAGCACTCATCTCAGTAAATCTCATCATTGAGTGATTCCACTATTTGTCCAACCTGTAATGATCATGATGTGTACATTTTGTGGTAGCATCTATAATCCCACCAAATGTCACGATTCATTATAATTACTTTATCTTAGTCAATTGTACGTACTAATAATACAATACCCCAATTCTGCTTGTACAACCTGTATTTTTGTTGAAAGACTTGTACAGACACACCCACCACTGGCATCCTATCATCCCAGCATCCCCATTGCCCTTTCAACAGAAAGGTGAACTATAAGGCATTGGGATTTTTGGGGTATACAATAAAGAGGAGCTTGACCATGGTCAACCAAGCTAATTTTATATCTAGTCAATCACATTTGAATATCAAGTTTAACACAGTACGCTACACTACTGTACACATGCTGATCAGTTGTTGTAGATGTTTGGTTGGAATAAGTGCTCAATAGTATTCTGTTCAATAACATTGTCCACCGTTCTCTCCAGCTATAATTACAAAGTAAAGTTTAGTATACAGTACATTTAAGTTTATAAATGGCTACCATGTTCTCTCCTGGATGGATTTTTTAACCCATATGGAAATGTATTCTGTTTGTTAAATATTTGTCCTGTTACAGAACAATCAATATAAATGTTTAAACTATCAAGAGCTGAAAAAATAAACACTGCATCCTAGGTAATCAACAAACCATTCTATAAAACTGGTCACACTGGCGAGTGGCAATTTTGAAAATAGACAAGCTGCAATTATTTACTTGGAAGTGAGTCTAAACTAATGCAATGGCTACAATTACAAAGAAATGATTGTCAGCATTGGGGCGGGGGTTTGGGGAGTCCTCAGTGCAGACATGTTGGTTTGTTGTTTTTTGCAACATGTAATGGTTGTGGATAACCACTGACCTTAGAGCTGGTTAATATCAAACCATCAAAACATGACTGGCCCTATTTTGATTGTTTTAATCATCAGGTCTTATGACTTAAGTCAAAACTTGAAGGTGTGGCAAAGCAGTTTGGTTGTTTTGGTTGTTTTGAGTGACTTTGCCACACTTCAAAGTTTTGACTTAAGTCATAGTACTTAAGACAATCAAAATGGGGTCCTCAGCCTTAATTAACCACTTTATACCTATTTGGGCATGTCATTACACTCCAAGGCCCAAAATCTACAAGCTCACAACACTTTAATCACAGCATATTGTGGAAGCTTGTTTGTATGCCTGTAGTTTAAAATAATGGTTTCAGTCAAACAAGATTTTCACCTGATATGCTTAAGTAAACATTCCAGTTGCAGTATGTGTACAGTAGATTTACTCGTGAACAAAAAAAAATGAATTACATAAAAGTCCAGACTACCTTGAGAAAATGCTTGTTTTATTACATGTCATTTCTCCAATTCCCTGAATCAAGCTTCATGACATGATGCAACTTGGTACTAACATGAAATACGCAAAAAAAAAAAAAAAAAAAAAAACAAAGCAAACCGTCTGTCACCATCTGTGACTGGAAATTAGATTTGTTTAGGCCAATATACAAAATAAATCAAGTGAGCATGAAATAAAAACATAAACTTTATTTGGAACCAGCAGGGACACATTGATACAAAAATACATAATTGTTACATAGTTAGACCAGATGTTTTGTGCTGAAAATTGTTCTTCCTTCAACCTGCTGCTACACTGCAATCTCCTAGAAATTAATTGGCTTTTTTGTACTATGAAGGGTTAATCCATAACTTTAACCTGAAGCTTTCTTGTTTCCATAACCAGAACAGCCCAACATAAATAAATGAACTCGTGAAAGTGAAAATAGTCAATTTACAAGTTCACCACCCACATTGTGTGAGCATGTAAATAGTCAAGTTTCACTATTTTAGCAACATTTTTAAAAGTATAATATAGTGAAAGTATAGTGGTTAGTACCACCTTCTGAGCAGGGCCAAAACTAGGTTCTAGGAACCTTATTCGAAACCGAGCCATAGCGTACGGAAACAACCCCATGACCTGCTGAATGGTTCGCTTAGTTCTTGTAGTCGAAGAAAGCCATGAATGACACATGGAGGACCATTTTTAACTCACGCTGACACCAGGTAAAAATAACACAATTTGATAATAATGTCATTTTCCATAGGGAATCCTAGATTTCTTGCGCCTAGACAAAAAAAAATGGGGGGGGGGGTGGGGGTAGTTCCGACAATTAAGAATGTGGAACCAAGGGTTTTACACAGAACCATAGTGAAGTCCGGGTTCTTCCATGTTATTTTGCCGCCGTTGTCGTCTCTTGGCCCTTGGCTTCACTTGCCTTTTTTTGCTTCTGTCGCATCACCTCTGCATCCCTTAAAAAAAAAAAAAAAACAGACGGGAAAAGGGGTGTTTTGAGCTAGAGAATGTATTATACAGCTGTTTAATATGCAACATAATTATATTCACTATGTGGTGCGAGTGCCTGCTTCATCTCTCTCAGCTAAAGGACCATTGTCCTGAAAAAACATTGAAGATGCATGGATAAGGCACCCAAAAGGATAGTCATCTTTAGGGTTAGGAAACCCAGCACAGTATAGATAGAAATAACATTCCTACTAAGGCTGCAACGATTAATCGATGAATCGTAATCGATAATTTAGTTAGTTGTCAACTAATTTAGTACCGGTAATCAACTAATTTAGTAATCTATTGACAACTAATCACTGGCGTTATCATGCATGTTATCCACTTAACCATAGTTTTCCAGTGTTATGTGTAACGAAGCTAAATAGGTGAGCCATCTCTATTGTTTAAATATGACACAACAATATTTAGGTAGCTCTATATTGCATCACTATTTCCTCTGCTGGGCGGAGCAATCATATTATAGTGATCCAATCGCTCACATAACCATGGTTACCTATGTAACATTCGTTAATCAAGAAGAAAACATAACGCTTGAATATTTATATTTAAATGACCTATTTAAGTAGAGAAGAGTACCGTTACTTTTAGACTGCCCATATGTGTAGCTAGAATAAGTGAACATGAGGTGCTTTAATCCATACTATAATCAGGGAAATCTGTCCGTCCGTCTGAATGAATGAATGTCTGAAACACAAATAACTCCGCGATGGCACCACCAATCGCTGTAAGTTTTCACACAGCCGTTCACCATAATATCATGAATAGAGTGACAAAGCCCTTTTGCCAAATTAACACATGGTTGATTTATAATGAATTTATTTGTGCACGACAATTTCCCCATTAGTTTACATGGGGAAAGTGCCCCCGCCCCTATCATGCACGTCACAAGCGACCGGCTGCCACATACGCCCATCTCTCTCTCAAGCTGGAGCTCGATAAGTGTTGCGGCGTTCGACACCAACATGGAATATAACTATAACTATATAATCCACCATGATGATAAGAGAGGGGAACAACGCTGACAGACACGAGTGAGACATGCATACGACGAATCGCCGATCCTCCATGTAGCCTTGCATTTCCTTAATCACTCAGTGGTTACTGCAGCGCACCTCGATTATCTGCCTCGCGGCGTAATTCGCCCGTTTTATCGACACAGAATATACTTCTGATACACTTTACTCGCCGCGGTGTTTGAGTAGCAGCCGACAGTTCTACATTTATACTGCTATCGTGCAGCGCCGGTGTTCGCTAAAAACAAGCAGCTCTACAAGCTAACAACAGCATGGGCGCACTAGGACATTATGCATGCCGACGACAGCAAAACCTTTTCCCCATTTCCCTCCTGGTGCTGAGCATTGTGTCTCAGTGCTGTGGTGTCCTCTACAGCTTTATCTACAAACTCACGCGACCGCTGTTTTCACATAATGTGATGTTGACTTCCATACAAGCGCGCGTGCGTGTGTGTTAGCTGCGACTCAATCGCCATGCATGCTGCATTAGAGAGAATCCCCCCCCCACACACACGGCTCTGTGTTGGTCGGTGTGAGTAGCAGCCCAGCTCACACGTGCAAGTAAAAAGCAAAAGTGAAAACAAACAAATCTCTTCCAGTTTGAATGCACGCTCAGTTGCAAGCCCATACAATGGTTTTGGACAAAATTATAAACGTGTCTCGCTTCGCTCACGTGTCAGCCTGTGTTGAGAAGACGAGTAAATTAATGTTCCAGTCCACAGACAGCGTATGCTGTGCCATCCCGTAAATTAAAGCTATGAATACATACAGAGTTGCAACGATACTTGGACCAAAATTCAAGTCTGATGGCTGCTGCAGTGTGTAGGATAATAGCATGTATGAAATGAGGGTGCTAGGGGGCGGTTGGAGTTTCCCATGTAAAGTCGGAAATTTAATGCACTTTTAATTTAATGAATTAACAATTGGTTAATTTGAAGAAAAAAAGGCTTTGTTAGTCTCTTCATATTATGGTCATTGCCCATGTGAAAAGTCAGAGTGATTGGTGCAGCCAGTGAGGACTTCAGACAGACAAACATTTTCTTAATTATAGTATGGATGTTTATCTATTTGAATAGCAGCCTAATCAGTAGCTAATCAAATGTATTTTTTGTTGTGTCTAAAATGTACATATGTAAAATGTATTTTAAGGTGACAGCTAAAGAACTGTTACAAACTGATTAATTGATTAATCGCTTAAATAATCATCTGATGAATCGATTATAAATAAATTAGTTGCAGCTTTAATTCCTACATTACCTTTGTTTACGAGCAGCAGCGGACAGGCCATCGTCATTCTTCTTGTTTTTACCTGCTTCAGCTTGTTTCTTGGCATTCTTGGCGCGCGCAAGCTCACGCTGGTTTCCTCCTACAGAACACAAAACAATAAATGATCTTACAACAAAGCTAGAATAGTTATTCAATTAAAAAGGGCTGGAATTGGAATAAGCAGAGTCAAAATGAACTTGTTTCCAGGCTAGTCGTCAGTAAATGGTGCGTCTTCTTAGAGTTATGTACTGCTTAATTTCCAAAGGTATGAATTGCAGACTTTTAAAGGATCCCTGCCTAATTAGACGACTATGCCTTAAAACACTATACTTGCATTCTATAACTAAAAAAATTACAGATAAACACCTCCAATACTTTTAGTTCATTCATAAATAGAGAATATTTTCACTCAATAAGGAGTGCTCCTGTCGCAGGTTGATGATGTCACATGAGACTGTGTGGTTCGGCCCTATGGAATGCACAATGTGCATTAGACATCTGCACAGGAGCACTCCCTGTTGAGTGAAAGATTCTGATTTATGGAAGAAGATACCGACAGTGTTTTTATTTGTTTATTTTAGTTATATATGGCAAGTATAATGTTTTAAGCCATATTTGTCTTATTAGCCAGGGATCCTTTTAAGAAAAAAGGAAACCAAGGCTTTAGTGGGTGGGGGGTATCATACAATATACTGTATAACCTATTTTATTTATGAAAAAGGCAACTGAAAATGAAAAACACGTTTCACTTAATGTCTTCGTCAGGGTCTATCTGAGAACAATTAATCTAGTTTGCCTAATCTAATCAACATGCAATTTAAACCTTGTTTATTTAAACTAGGATATGAAAACAGTTGAATGAGTTACACTTGAATGAGTTACTCATAATGCTAACAGAGCAGAGAGGAGATGGCAGACTAAGTGACGTCACTGTGTTTATGAGATTAACGAGCGCCAACTTTGAAGAGTGGAATTCTCAAAAATACACGCAAATCCCAAATTACTTTGTTCATTCACCTTACACACCTTATTAATATGTTTTGCCTACCTTGTAGTTTTGACAGTGTTTTACTGTTGTATTAATTCATTTGGCTGAATAGTTGGGAAAATAACCCAGCTATGTGTGAACGAGTGGCATATTCTGATATGTTCAACCACCATTATGAATTCTGAAGATGAGTATTAACTAGTCTTGCAAGAAGCTGTTTGATTAGTTATCCACAAACACATAATATAAAACAAAACACAGCAAATATATCTGGGTATTGAAACCCTCAATAGTACATTGTGGGATGTTTATTGAGATGGCATGTATGTGGCATTAAAAAAAGATAAACATATGTAACCCTTTTTAGGACACAGATAAAATCGCTACAGCCTCAGTAAGGAAATGGTAAATTAGGGGTATTTGATAACACCTCTCACAGGGATTGCATAACGGACCAGAAGTAGGGGGAATCTGTAGTCTCAATAGTTCTAGAGCCCTATAGTATAGACAGAGTTACAAAAACTCAGTTCACTTTCTAGGGGCCAGTCCAATGGCAGCTCTTCTACAGGGACTTCTATTGAGAATGTGGACAAGTCTTGGGCCGGAAGTATAGTATAGTAACAGCCTGAATCCCTTTGTTTAGATCGTTTTGTAGTACTAATAGCACAGCATAAACAATACTTTAGTTATCACGGTACAATACTTTAAAACAGTCGACATATTACGCACATGAGTAAAATAGCTTTGACGTGCGCCACCCTTGTTGAAAACAATGTATTTCAAACCCATTAAGGACGGGAATCCATATTTGGATCCTGTACAATATGTACAGTATTCAAATATTCATTTTGTTTTTAAGCTGATATATAAATATAAGGTTTTTCAAAAACCTTAGGTCAGGCCTAAATGGGTTAAACTCCAGTTTCAGACTACATTAACACCGCTCCGTTTCTGACCCCTCAATGTCGCAACTCTGACACTAGATGGCGCTGGTGGTGAGCAGCGTCCTTACGAGTGAACAGTGGACGTGGCAGAGGGGCGCTGTGGAGCAACTCAAACAATAACACTGCAGTGTAGACAGTCCAAAACAATAAGAATACACGCAAAACTGAACGTTGCCCCGTCTATGTCCGCCTAGCCTACCACACACACACAACTAATAACCGATTATATAATGGACATATGTGTATGCATCATTGTCTACCTACAATGGTTTTAATCGGGCAGTCACCAGAAAGCCTACAACGCGTAGTCTACACATTCTGTCTCTAAACGCATATGATCGCCGTTTTGGCGGAAGCATCTTTATTTATAAGATATGTGTATACGTTGTATTTGCCTTTTATATCAGAGCAAAATACATCAAAACAACTCCCTTTTAGTTTTAAAAGGGTGCACTCAGTTAAGAAAACAAATACACCATTGCTCGTATTTAGGGACCGTCGTACGACGGTCATTTAAACAGCCGATCTACAAGCTTACAGCACGTCGCGACCCAACGTGCGCCATGAGCTTGTAGATCAGCCATTCCAGCAAATTAGACGGGCGCCATGTTATCAGCCGCTGCCGAGGCAGTCGTTGGTGGATAGAATCGATTAAAACGACACACGACAACACCCAAATCCAACAACCAAATTCGCTAACATGAAAGCACGCGATACTCACTCGTCATTTTGTGCAGTTGATGGTTGTTTCGGCAAGGTTCGTCGGTTGTAATCCCAACAATGGGCCGCTCTCTCCCGGGTGGTTTGTCGTGCTCTCTCTTTCCTCTTCAGTCGGTCTGGGTTTGTCGATGCATCAACTCAACGGGGAGGGTGAATGTGAATGACATCATCTCGCGAGATCTTTCATGGCAACGCTACACTCAAAGTCGGCAGAGCCATTTAGAGACAGAGTTACGCCAACTCCGTTCACTTCATGGGGCCAGTCCATCTACATAAACTTCTGTTGGATAGTGACATGAATAGTGACAACCGGAAGTTACTGAATGCATTGAAGCCTATGGGCTCGCACGAGTATGTGAACCACGTGACCAGGCTGTTTTCTGCCCCCTCAATGACGCAACTCTTCTACTAGATGGCTCTGAAAGTCGGACTGTCGGTAGCCTGGTCTAGCCCTCAATGATTTTGGCCTTGGGGGGCGGGGGTGTCGTGGGTAGAGTACTGTAAGCAGAGTGGCGTCACGCTTTGATCTCGCCGCCCCTCGCGTAGCGCGCATGCGCCACGCTCTGGAGCCCTGCAAGTTCCAAACATTACCTCCTCCATTTAGCATGTGTCTGTTAGCATACTCCTCGTCCGTCCGCCCCCCCCCCCCCCCCGCGCTCTTTATCTTTAGAGCAGTGGTCTTCAACCCTTTTGATACCAGGGCCCACTATATTTATTCACAATTTGAGCCACGGACCACCATTTTGATAGCATTTTAGCCCCACAGACCCCCCCCCCCCCCCAAAAAAATCATTTGCTTTTGTCCATCTTCTAGTTGTGTAGACTAATTCAGATGATGAATATTTTAACTGTTGACAGTGTGAACATGAAACCAAATGGACCCGCAAGGGTCCATTTGCTTTCGTTTTTACATTCTCAAGAGTTACATCTGGTTAACCAACTTTCCATCATTTTGCCTGGGGACCACCTGGAATCCTCTCAGGGACCACTGGTGGTCCCCGGACCACCTGTTGAAAACCCCTGCTTTAGAGCAGTGGTTTTCAACCTTTTTGATACCAGGGCCCACTATTTATTCATAATTTGAGCCACCACCATTTTATGGCCACCACCATTTTTAGTCCCACAGACCCCAAAACTGTGGCTTGTCGCCACAATTCCAGGCTGGATTTTGAAGAAAAAACACAAACAAACAGTCAAACATACAGGTCAAAGTCAAAATGACCATTAATCTTTGATATTCTCTAGTTGTGTAGACTTGAGCTCATTCAGAGGTTAACTCTTGAGACTGAGAGACAGTAACCAAATGGACCCACAAGGGTCCATTTGGTTTCATCTTTATGCTCTCAAAGAGTTACATCTGGTAGGTTAAACAACTTTCCATCATTTAGCCAGGGGACATCCTGAAATCCTCTCAGGGACCACTGGTGGTCCCCGGAACACCTGTTAAAAAGCCCTGCTTTAGAGTATCTGGAAACTCATTATAGATACTCTATTTATCTTACTTTGTTTCTTATATTCCTAGAATCTTATTAAATGCTAGGCTATATTATTTTTGTATTTGCCTCTCTGACCATATAGGCCAAATGGTTATGGTTTAATAATTTACATTAGGTCTACTCTGGGGTTGGTTGAGGTGTGTGTGGGAAGGGGTTAGGGTTACAGTTGTGTGTTGAAGCAGGGTTGCAGATTTGATCGTAGTGTAATAATCCTTGTTTCAGGTAGGAGAATAAATGTTAAGTGCCTATTTACAGGATATTTCTACTTCAAACATTAATAATGGAGGCTGAGCAAGTAACATGCATGCACAGATACACAGCTACTTCATTTAATAATTACTAACAATAAAACATAAGCAAATTGCCCTCCCACCCAATACAATCGCTGGCATTATATGCCAGCAAACATACAGAGCTCCGCTTTCCAGACACACCACTCCCTGTCACTCTGAGCAAAACAGTTTTCTAGTTTCTCCTTCCTCATCCCGATCACTTCCAGCCGTGCATGATTGGGGTGCCACCTATCAGTCACTGTAGGACGGCCATCAATCAGTCCGTGATTGACAGTCGTCTCATGCATGACACTCAGTTCAGATTTACTGCAATAGCTTTCATACTAGGACTATGTATTGGATTCATGTTACACATTCCACTTAAAACAAAAACCTTTCACTCTGTACCTGGCCTGGTCCTGAATGGAAACAAGACTGCAAGGAATTTTCTTAGTGATCCTATTGGCTATTTGACTGTACCCTGTCTGACTGTACCTTAAGTTGTACCCATTACTTTTCTTCCAATAAACTATTCATTCAAAATTCAGACAAGTTCACAATGGATTTTAAATAGGACGTGTTGTGATGTTGTAGATCAGCCAATAATGACATAATGAGGGGGTCACAGGGACAAACATTTTCAGCTGGGGTTCTGAGGCCAAATACCAAATGACATGTCAGTAAAGATTACGGAATATGCAAGGAGAATGAATAATCAATAAAACATTTTATTCACAATGTAGTAACTAAAATGTGTACAAAAATACTTTCCATCACTCACACACTCAAAATTTGATGTAACTGGGGGAAAAATATATATCTCAGAACATTTTGACTGACATTTGAGAAACAGCATGAAAGAAACTTTCCAAAACAATTGTGTGATCAGTGTTGTAGTGGTACTTTTAGAAGTGGGGGGACGCCTCTTAAAGGGGAATTCCACCCATTTTCATTTTTTTTCTGCGAGTGTACAAATGTGAACCAAATGGACCCTAGCGAGTCCATTTGGTTCCATTTATACACTCGCAGAAAAAAGGAAACTCATTAACATGGTGAAACACATCTTGATGATGTCATGAATATATATTTCACCATGCTAATATGATTTTTTTCAGCCCTCCAATTCTAGGAAACACAGATGGGGGACTAAGTATAGCATGTTGAGAAAGTTTTGTTTACAATGCCTAATTGTATCCATAAAAGTAAATGACAAGAAAAAACATCTGCCTACTTTTGCCCAAAATATATTTTAGATGTGAGAAGTGGGGGGACTCCGTCCCCCCGAGTCCCCCTCCACTACACCCTGGTCTTGATGTTACAGCCAACCAGGTATACATTGAAGCAATAAACTGTATGTGTATATGAAAAATTCCAGTCTTGTTTATGAAGATGCTTCTGAAAACGTATTCTACTGCCAGCTAGTTTGACCACTTAAAATATTCTTCATCGTGGCTTTCCCTGAAAATCCAATTGGCGCAAGCAGCCTGGCCGATCATCTCCATGTCCTGTTCTTTCTTGTGTCCTGGTCCTCTGGTACACAGAAAATCATCTCTATTGGCACCCGAGTCACTGTCCTGAAATGCAAAAAAACAAAAACAAACAATGCATATGCTGTATTATTTTTATGTAACTTTATACAGTTACTTACTTAATATATTACAGACATACTGATTTAATATTTACATAATCTGTTTTTATTTAGTTTGATTTCGTACACCCCCTCCTGTTTCCAATCATCAATAATTTGGCTGTCGACCACCATGAAATTTATCACGGAGGAGAACTGCTATATGGTCTTCCATATGGCCACATATTATCACAATTGCAAAAACTGCTCAACATGATATCTGGCAACTTCTACACTCTGGGGAGGGGACCCCTACTAAACACTTCACACAAAACCTTGGTGTCACATTCTGTCAAGTGGACTGACTAGAACAAACAAATGTTGCCACTAAGCTTTATAGCTTGTATAAAATGTACTGTATATAACAAAGCAACGTGACTTTTTGGTTTGTTTCCCCACCCAAGAGTATAAACATAATCTATAATAGTAATGTTATATAACCTAGCAATATAACTTATCAGTTGTACACACTGGTTGACCATAAGTTTAACAATAAAGCTAATAACAATGAAAACAAATATTTATGCTAGGAAAAAAAAGCTGACGGGTCATAGCAGTGTAACTGTTCATGGAGTGGATGGCTGGATGGACAGGAACACTGCTAAGCTAAGTTAGCTAACCACCACTGCACCACAACAGTCTATTTTTTTTTAAACCAGAGCGAATTATATAACTATTCATATCAATCATTAATCACTAAAGTGACGAGCGGTCTGTTAATGCGTTAAAATGTTCTGAAATGCCGTAATTTCGCCAATTTACCTGCAAACTTGCATCCTGCTGTCGACGGAGCTGCAGCTGATGTGTGGGTTTGTTTGGAACTTGCATTCCTCCTCGAAGCTCACGCGCGCGTTTCAGCCAATAGGCGTCTCTGTTCGGCTGGAGAATGGGGAGTCAATTGGAGTGACGCCACTCTGCTTACAGTACTCTAGTCGTGGGATCCACACGGCGGAAGTGCTGCGCTCTGATTTGATCTCACAAACGTGTCGTCATCTCCGGCCCCTCCCACGCCCGTCCACTGCTGTTCTACGTCACATCATTTAGAGCGACGCCCACCCCGGAAGGTTGACACTAGTGTACTATAATAGAGAGAGTGGCGTCATGCTTTGATCTCGCCGCCCCTCGCGTAGCGCGCATGCGCCACGCTCTGGAGCTCTGCAAGTTCCAAACATTACCTCCTCCATTTAGCATGTGTCTGTTAGCATACTCCTCGTCCGTCCGCCCCCCCCCGCGCTCTTTATCTTTAGAGCAGTGGTCTTCAACCCTTTTGATACCAGGGCCCACTATATTTATTCACAATTTGAGCCACGGACCACCATTTTGATAGCATTTTAGCCCCACAGACCCCAAAACAAAACAAACAAACAAAAAAAATCATTTGCTTTTGTCCATCTTCTAGTTGTGTAGACTAATTCAGATGATGAATATTTTAACTCTTGACAGTGTGAACATGAAACCAAATGGACCCGCAAGGGTCCATTTGGTTTCATTTTTACATCCTCAAGAGTTACATCTGGTTAACCAACTTTCCATCATTTTGCCTGGGGACCACCTGGAATCCTCTCAGGGACCACCTGTTGAAAACCCCTGCTTTAGAGCAGTGGTTTTCAACCTTTTTGATACCAGGGCCCACTATTTATTCATAATTTGAGCCACCACCATTTTATGGCCACCACCATTATTAGTCCCACAGACCCCAAAACTGTGGCTTGTCGCCACAATTCCAGGCTGGATTTTGAAGAAAAAACACAAACAGTCAAACATACAGGTCAAATTTAAGTCAAAATGACCATTAATCTTTGATATTCTCTAGTTGTGTAGTCTTGAGCTCATTCAGAGGTTGAATATTAACTCTTGAGACTGAGAGACAGTGTATATATGAAACCAAATGGACCCACAAGGGTCCATTTGGTTTCATCTTTATGCTCTCAAAGAGTTACATCTGGTAGGTTAAACAACTTTCCATCATTTAGCCAGGGGACATCTTGAAATCCTCTCAGGGACCACTGGTGGTCCCCGGAACACCTGTTAAAAAGCCCTGCTTTAGAGTATCTGGAAACTCATTATAGATACTCTATTTATCTTACTTTGTTTCTTATATTCCTAGAATCTTATGAAATGCTAGGCTATATTATTTTTGTATTTGCCTCTCTGGCCATATAGGCCAAATGGTTATGGTTTAAGAATTTACATTAGTTCTACTCTGGGGTTGGTTGAGGTGTGTGTGTGGGAAGGGGTTAGGGTTACAGTTGTGTGTTGAAGCAGGGTTGCAGATTTGATCGTAGTGTAATAATCCTTGTTTCAGGTAGGAGAATAAATGTTAAGTGCCTATTTACAGGATATTTCTACTTCAAACATTAATAATGGAGGCTGAGCAAGTAACATGCATGCACAGATACACAGCTACTTCATTTAATAACTACTAACAATAAAACATAAGCAAATTGCCCTCCCACCCAATACAATCGCTGGCATTATATGCCAGCAAACATACAGAGCTCCGCTTTCCAGACACACCACTCCGTCACTCTGAGCAAAACAGTTTTATAGTTTCTCCTTCCTCATCCCGATCACTTCCAGCCGTGCATGATTGGGGTGCCACATATCACTCACTGCAGGACGGCCATCAATCAGTCCGTGAATGACAATCGTCTCATGCATGACACTCAGTTCAGATTTACTGCAATAGCTTTCATAGTACTAGGGCTATTTATTGGATTCATGTTACACATTCCACTTAAAACAAAAACCTTTCACTCTGTACCTGGCCTGGTCCTGAATGGAAACAAGACTGCAAGGAATTTTCTTAGTGATCCTATTGGCTATTTGACTGTACCCTGTCTGACTGTACCTTGTACCCATTACTTTTCTTCCAATAAACTATTCATTCAAAATTCAGACAAGTTCACAATGGATTTTAAATAGGACGTGTTGTGATGTTGTAGATCAGCCAATATTGACATCATGAGGGGGTCACAGGGACAAACGTTTTCAGCTGGGGTTCTGAGGCCAAATACCAAATGACATGTCAGTAAAGATTACGGAATATGCAAGGAGAATGAATAATCAATAAAACATTTTATTCACAATGTAGTAACTAAAATGTGCACAAAAATACTTTCCATCACTCACACACTCAAAATTTGATGTAACTGGGGATATATCTCAGAACATTTTGACTGACATTTGAGAGACAGAAAGTAAGAAACTTTCCAAAACAATTGTGTGATGTTAATGTTCTTGATGTTACAGCCAACCAGGTATACATTGAAGCTTTAAACTGTATGTGTATATGAAAAATTCCAGTCTTGTTTATTAAGATGCTTCTGAAAATGTATTCTACTGCCAGCTAGTTTGACCACTTCAAATACTCTTCATCGTGGCTTTCCCTGAAAATCCAAGGGGTGCAAGCAGCCTGGCCCATCATCTCCATGTCCTGTTCTTTCTTGTGTCCTGGCCCTCTGGTACACAGAGAATCATCTCTATTGGCACCCGAGTCACTGTCCTGAAATGCAAAAAAACAAAACACAAACAAACAGTGCATATGCTGTATTATTTTTATGTAACTTTATATATTTACTTACATCATATATTACAGACATACTGATTTAATATTTACTTAATCTGTTTTTATTTAGTTTGATTTTGTACACCCCCTCCTGTTTCCAATCATCAATAATTTGGCTGTCGACCACCAGGAGATTTATCACTGAGGAGAACTGCTATATGGTCTTCCATATGACCACATATTATCCCAATTACAAAAACTGCCCAACATGATACCTGGCAACTTCTACACTCTGGGGAGGGGACCCCTACTAAACATTTCACAACAACTTCTACACTCTGGGGAGGGGACCCCTACTAAACATTTCACACAACACTTTGGTGTCACATTCTGGCAAGTGGACTGACTAGAACAAACAAATGTTGCCACCAAGCTTTATAGCTTGTATAAAATGTACTGTATATAACAAAGCAATGTGACTTTTTGGTTTGTTTCCCCACCCACGAGTATAAACATAATCTATAATAGTAATGAATGAATGAATGAAATTTTTATTGACAGAGATGAGAGTTACAGTACAAGTCAAGTACACACTGCTACAAAACTGATAACAGCTTGGAGAATTACAGTACAATTCAAGTACGACTACATCAAATCTGACAGGGCTGATTGGACACACTAGTTAAGCATACACTTGTTTACAATAGTGGCCAACTTGTTCATTTCATTAAGGCATTCAAATACATACAAAACAACTACTTCAGTAAAATCAGAAGCAGCAGATCATGGGGGTAAACTCATAGTGGAGGTAAAAAGGGAAAAGAGAAGAGTACAAAGAGGGGGGGTGTTATATATATATATATATATATATATATATATATATATATATATATATAATGTTATATAACCTAGCAATATAACTTATCACACTGGTTGACCATAAGTTTAACAATAAAGCCAATAACAATTAAAACAAATATTTATGCTAAAAAAAAAAGCTGACGGGTCATAGCAGTGTAACTGTTCATGGAGTGGATGGCTGGATGGACAGGAACACTGCTAAGCTAAGCTAGCTAACCACCACTGCACCACAACACAGTCTATTTTTTTAAGTTACAATGTACATTAACCAGAGCGAATTATATAACTATTCATATCAATAATTAATCACTAAAGTGACGAGCGGTCTGTTAATGCGTTAAAATGTTCTGAAATGCCGTAATTTCGCCAATTTACCTGCTAACTTGCATCCTGCTGTCGACGGAGCTGCCAGCTCCGAGCTGGATGTGCAGAGGGGTTTGTTTGGAACTTGCATTCCTCCTCGAAGGGCACGCGCGCGTTTCAGCCAATAGGCGTCTCTGTTCGGCTGGAGAATGGGGAGTCAATTGGAGTGACGGCACTCTGCTTACAGTACTCTAGTTGACACGCCCCTCAAGGCCACTTTCCAACGCGCGTTAGTCCAGGCTTTCCGTTTTCGCGCAAGGCGGACGAAAATGAAAGCCTGGGTGTCGAGGCTAGACTGTCGGAGTCTCGGAGAGTCGTCATCATTTGGAATCGTCGCGTCAAACATCATGCAGTAGTAGCACCAGAACCCCGGAATTTGAACCCGTTCACTTCACACTTCATCATGACATGGGGCCAGAACAATAGACTAGATTTCCATTGGGAATGGGGACAACAAATAGGGACAAGTCCTGGACCAGAAGTAGGCAGAAATGCATTGGACACAGCATTAATAATTATCTATCCATCTCACTCACTCACGCACGCACGCACGCGCGCGCGCGCGCACACACACACACACACACACACACACACACGTTACAAAGTACCCACAAACTGTTTACACTTGCACAATATAAGAACAACTTTATTGAGGCAATGTTTCAGTCAATAGACTTTCAGGCATCAGATTGTATTTTAGAGATCTCTGGGATCCAAATCTGCACTGTAAAATCCTCAATGTTAATGTAACATTGAGGGACAAATGGAGTTAGGTACTGAGTTACTTATTTGGTATGTTACATTGATGAATGAAATATTCCTAGTGATAGAATAATTCAATCAATTGCTGTGTGGCACTTGACTATAATCAAACGCTAAATTGATGAATGAAATATTCCTAGTGATAGAATAATTCAATCAATTGCTGTGTGGCACTTGACTATAATCAAACGCTATTACACTGCTGGCTATCCACATTCTGTACCTAGCCCCTCCAGTGGTATAGATTCTGAACATAAGAAATGCTTAATCAAACTTTCAGACATTTTCAGTTCTCAAAAATAGCTTGAAGATTTAACTTCTCTTATGGCTTCTGTCACTGACTGATGAACACAGAGTAAAATCTCCCCTCCCTAGCCAGAATGCACGCCTGACAATTGTAGCAATTTGTAGGCACTCCTTTATTTCACGATATATGATGTTAAAGGTTTCATGACATTATTTTTCATTTATTTTTTGTTTTTCTTTTTGGTTTTATGATCTCAATTACACCCATAAAACCTGAACTTTGAACATTGAATGGATTTTCTGTGGGCTGAAGTTTTTTGTGGGGTTTGGTGGGGAAGGCTTTTGAGCTGCAGTGAAAACAGGCAAAACAGTGACATATCTGCTGACAAATCCCATTAACATAACATGGGATTTGCAGAGGAACACATCATTTAAAAAAAGAAAGAAATGGAACCCATGGACATGTCTCATGATATAATAAATACATCAGTAGTTTAACAAAAATCTGTACAAATTAGAATGTAGTGTAAAGTAGGCATTTAAAAACACTTCACTAATTGATTTGGGGGTTTATGTCATAAGGGAAATCATTGTTAATCCCATTGTTCGGTAAAGTAATACATACCTGTATTACTGTTAAAATGACTGAGCAGCTCCAGATTTCTACCAGTAGGGTCTAGTTTACAAGATTATCCATAGACAATCTTGTACATTGTACATGGACAGTTTACATTGTAATGTTTTTTGGGATTAAAGCTGCACTATGTAACTTTGCTCTTCTATCCCAGATTTGAAACTGGATTCAGCTGGGTCAGGGCTTTTGATTGAATCTTTTGCAAAATATTGCAGTGTCTCTAAAATGGAGACACAGAATCTTGACCACTGTGTCAGATCCAAGTGAGACACGTGACCAATAACTCAATAGCAGACAAAATACACCCACCCCAATTATACTGACATACCATACTAAATAGTATGAATTAGACAAGATTACATTTTATGCATAAAAAAGTTACATAGTGGTGCTTTCATGCAGCCTACTCACAAAAAGTAGCAAAAATAGTCAATCCAAAAGCACTGTGAGCTTTTTTTTTCCATTTCCTGAAAATTAACACCTTACGACGTAGAAGGCTTGCATCAATGGATGTGCAGAAAAACAACCTGAACCAAGGTCAGGCTGTAGCCTAAGATTTTGACTCGCGTAGAGAGTCAATTCTCAACTTCGACAGTGGTTTTGATATCAGGGCCCACTATTTATTCAGCAGTTGAGCCACGGACCACCATTTGAGAAGGTCTATGGACAGATTTTCGTAACATCTGTCCACAACAAATTCCCTTATTGCTATTTTCATCACCTTTCCTCTTCCCTTAGCCACTATTCCTTATGCAGACTCCGTTATTTGCGACTTGGGTTGTGGTCATAGTTGCTAATTTCATCAAATAGATTTGGGAAATAGATAATGGGATTTCAAAGCACCCGCTAATGAGGAGACAGAGCGACATGCGTTGTGCGCCTTGGAGATGTCCAAAGTACAGGTGCTGCATCAGTTCACTTCATCTCCTTATTTATTGATTGTCCTACAAACAGCTGTAGATTACCTGGTGTCTTTCACTCCTTTGTGTTTTGGTGAGCTATATAATATAGTTAAAGACATTAATTAACTTGTGACACATTGCTGTTGCTGATTCAGTTCACTGAAATCCTGATAGTTACATTTCGCTTGATTCCGCTTCGTAGAGAAGATCTACCTTTATATCTACGTATATTGTATAAACTAAGAAATGGTCCAGAATTGACCAAGTTAAGTACTTATACGAACCATAGCAGTAGGCATAAGGGGAAAAGATATGGGATGAATTAAAAGCAGTGGCAAGACCAACCGGGATTGGATGAAAGCCCAAACCACACCTATGCCTAATGTAACAGGTCTAGGAGGTGTTTAAGGGAAATGGGATGCCAACAAAAATAACAAATTTAGCGTGGGAACACCTCTTCCCAAATGCTAGATGCTCCAATTGTGTCTAAAGGGTGATGAAATTGGAGCCCCTAGTCTTTCAGACTAGAAGTCTAAACTATACTAACTAAAGATATTTTGTTTGTTTTGTCCACAAATCCATGCTGTATTTTGGAAAGATAGCAGGCCAACTGTCATCAAAATACCAATTCTTCTACATTTTCTGATTGTGTAGATTCTTGAAATTTAAGTAAAATATTTAAACATTTACTTAACTCTTGGGAGTCACAAAGGGACCCTGATGGCTCCATTTGGTTTCATTTTAAACCCTCAAGAGTTAACTAAGAGCTAACCCCATAATTCAGCTGGGGACCACCTGGAACCCTCTCAGGGACTACGAGAGTCTAAATGCGTTGTTGTGCTTGAAGGAAAATAGGTTGGAATGAACGTTTCTGTCTCAAAGTAGCTCTTACTTTCACAAATGCAATATCTAAGGTCACTAACATGTTGTTAAACTCTCTACAAGAGTCTAAATCTTAGGCTAGAAGAAACTTTGCATACATCAAATGGACTCATAGGCTCCATCCGACTACGCTTGTACACCCAGGGTAAGGGTAGTAATCTGTCATGATACGGTTTACCGGTACATGGATATAGGACAGTTTTTCATGAGGTACTACTCGCAGCACTGCTACGAGGCGTTGTGAAGAACATCATAATCTGTGATGAGGCGTTTGATGTGTGACAGCTTTTCATGGAGGTACTCGCAGCGCCTCTTCTCTGCCCGTGCGTCCGGGAACTTCTGTACGGATGAGGAGAAACATAACTTGATTCCTCTGGGTCTGCTAGCTGAATGTACCTTCAAGGCATCCATCAAGGATCATCTCATTATACTGCATGTGTATATGTGTGTGTATTCCATTTCAAAGAGAATATCACATACCTGTCTATACTTTGTATACTTCTCCAGAATTTGATCTTCTAGTATCTACAGAACATACACACAATTGTTAATATTCACTCTAAAAAGAGGCTTCTCGGGTTCCAATGTTCTCAGAATCTCCAAATCGCTCAAGCTGTTAACGGTACAACTTTTGAGAAAGGTCAATGTCACTTTGATGGGTTGGAGAAAGGGTCTGACTCAGTGCACATGTAGTTCTGTCTGGAAATGATGTCCCAAATGAGTGCCTTCGACACCTTTGTGGAAAGTGACAACCCTTAATATTTCTGTACGTGTGTACCATATATTATAGTCTTCAGGGGACAGTATGTGAGTTATATGGAATACTATTTATAGTGAGTACCTTATATCTGTGTGTCCAGAGGACAGTATACAGTATGTATTATTTCTACAGTGTGTACATTCTGGTGTCCAAGGGATGATATTTTAGTTCTTTCTATAGTGCATACAAACATAACATATATTATCCAGTACAGGGGACAGTACATGAGTTGTATACAGTATTATTTCTATAGTGAGTGTACAGTACCTTATATTCTTGTGTTCCCGGGGACAGCGTTTTGAGTTTGTGTCCCAGCTGAACAAACAGGTGTGTGACGGTGGCGATTCTGGAGTGCAGGTCTTTGTACTCGTCATATTCTGCACAGAAGTCGTCCTGGTATCGTTGCCTCTGCTCCGCGCTGGTGATGGTCAGATATGCCCTGTAGTGGGTGACATGGATCATGGATGAAGAAAGTTCTGATTTTATCGGCTGATGATGGCTGATCCTCCTTCCATCCAGAAGATGGCAGTATGGTGCCAGTATAGTGTTTCTTTGCTATGTCTAGAGATGAGATTTGTCATCACCACAACCAGTCTAAGTATTTAAATGAACAACTATATAAAATGACATGAACCCATCAATCCTGTTTATACTCACAGCAGGTAATCTGGTGGTGGTGACGTCATACACTTTGTGTTGTTGGGATCTGAAATAACAGACAATGATGTAAAAGGATCGCTTTAATTTCATCTGCTATTAACACTTACTTAGCTATTATTTCCACACTGTTAAGAAATGCTATGTTAGCTAAATATAGCTTTATTTTTGCATTACCAACACCAGGCTTTAGACAATAAATTGCATTGCTGGAGGTGTTATTTAAACAACCAGTCACAAAAACACACACCCTTCGAGCAAGCAGAGAATGACAATGAGGCTGTGGTTGTACTAGGCAGCCGCCAGTTGTCACACTGTGTGGCACGGTGCTTGCACTGGGCAGTTTTATTTTTCTCCTTCTCTCTCATTGTCTGTAAAGTAATGGTTTCCACCAGACACATGACTTATGGGTATTAAGTGTACAGACAGCCTGTCAAATAAACACTCTCAGAGAGACCACACATCCATCTGATTGGTCAACAGCTTCTGTGGTAATGTGTTATTTTGTGGTAAATGTGTTATTTTCGTGTGCAATGATGAGACTCATGTCATGATTCATTTCACAACAGAGATCATAACATGAGGTGTTTTCAGTGGGGAGAGGTAACTATGCAAACATGCTTGAGTACCGTAATTTCCGGACTATAAGCTGCTACTTTTTTCACATGCTTTGGACCCTGCGGTTTATACAACAGTGCGGCCAATCTATGGATTTTTACAGGTGTTTTTTTTTTTTTTTTTTTTTTTAACAGGGGTTTTCAACAGGTGGTCCGGGTTCCAGGTGGGCCCTCCAGACTAAATGATGGAAAGTTGGTTAACCAGTTGTAACTCTTTGAGAGCGTAAAAATGAAACCAAATGGACCCTTGCGGGTCCATTTGGTTTCATTTTTACGCTCTAAAGAGTTATGATATTCACCATCTAAATTAGCACCACTTAATTAATAAGTCATGGTCATTTTGATCTCTATGTTTTGCCTGTTTTGTTTGTGAAAATCCATCCTGGAATTGTGGGCAAACCAAAGAAATCTTTAGTTTTGGGTTCTGTGGGGTGAAAATGTTGTCTAACAGTGGTCTGTAGCTCAAATGCTGAACTGGGATCAAAAAGTTGAAAACCACTGCTCTAACATGAAGCTTGTTGTCTGGTGCGGCTTATAGTCAGGTGCGGCTGATACATGGAAAAAAATCAGGATTTTGCACCAAATTTAGATGGTGCGGCTTATATTCAGGTGCGGCTTATAGTTGCGGAAATTACGGTACTTGAGATACAGTACTTCAAATTCCTATCCTCCAATCCTATTCCACTCCAGAGAGAAATGTACTTTTTTATTCCATCACAAGCTACATTGTACAGTCACAGATCCTTGCAGGTCTGTGACTCTGGGTTATGGGGTCCTTCAAAGAAACTCTTGAGAACCACGGAAACGAAACAGATAACACTTACTGTCCAGTTTGTCAGGGTTGTGCTTAAGTTCAGGGCTGCTCCCTAAGCATCCAGGGTCATTTTTTAACCTCTCCCTCTCCTTGTCTTTGTGCTTTTTGGATTTCCTCTTCCTGTGTTCCAAGACGCCCGGCGGCGGCGTCCTTTTCTGTGTGCCCGTGGCAGGGCCGTCTGGCACGCAGAGCGCTGCGTCCAGGGAACAAGACAGTTTGTGCGTAAGTGGTGGGGAGACGCCATTTTGGCTGCCAGTGTGGTTACTGGTCCTCTGAAATACAGTGTTTGGGAGGAAACTGGGGTTGAGGGGAGTGGGTATGGGCGTGGCCGTCGTGGGTTCCGACCCGCCGTTGGAGATCAACGGTTGGTTGGTGGGTGGTGGCTGCGATCGCAACCTCTGGTTCGCTGGTCGCGGTCTCTTGGCGGCCAGGCTGTCCGGAAGGCCGTCTGAATGCACCGGCCGTTTCTGGAAGGTGAAATTGTGATTATCAAAAAAGTGGAACTTCATTGCAATTGTATTGCAGATGTTCATGTTTGCAATAAAACGATGCCAGGTGTCCTTTCAAAACTGTTACTTTTTAGAAGATGCAAAAAATAATTGTTCCAATGGATCCAAGGTAGATTATTCTAGGCACAAGTTCTTGCTACTTTGGTCCAGTATTTTCATGAGCTCAGTACAAGAGTAACTTTTTTCGCTACTTTGCTACTTTTGAAAAAAGAAAAACAAAAAAACTTTGTGGAAGTAGGCCATTAATTAACCCCACCCCCTAAAAAAAAAAAAAAAAAAAAAAAAAGCGAAAAAGAAAAACAAAACGTTTATTTATAGATAGCAATGTTCAGAAAAGAGTTTGCTTTTACCATGGTAGGGTTCCTGACTGTGCACTGATGAGACGGTGATTCCCCTGCCTGCTTGTGGTTGGACAGGTTGCTGTGGACACCCGGCACGTGACCGCCACCTTTGTGAACGTGCAGCCTCCTGCAAAAAAACAGAAAGAAAGAAGAAAAACGCCATCAGGAGTACTGTGTAAATAGCTGTCTTCAACTTTTAACTGCAGAAGAAATAACAGTGTAGCGTTTATAACGTACAGGGGGCATGCTTTACAGCAGAAAGAGGCCAAACTGTTAAGAATGTTAAGCGCTCTACAACTAGAACCAGGCGCTGTGTTGAGGAACACCTGGACACCGTTATGCCTCATTTATGCTCTGTAATACAGCAGTGATGTACATGTGATGTACTGTGTACATGCTCACAATGTGCCGCATACACAAAATGTTGTGACCTTGTAGGTCTTTATGCATAGTTGGTGAGGCCTTTATTTGTTTAATTACTTCCTACTGCACTTTGCTGATTAGATGAAATTATTATCCCAACCCTAAAATTGCAACGTATGTTTCCTAAAGCGCTGTAGAGACAGGGAGACACGTACATATACAGGAGTTTATAGTATTAGTTTTGAGATGAAAATACATATAAGTGAAAATGTTCACATTTTTTAGCATGCATTGTCGTGTATGGCCAAATAATGACCACGGATGTGGTCTAAAAGTGTGAAAAATTCACTGTTCCTTTAAGAGGGTAAATAATATTGTCAACATTTAATTTTCAGCCAAGTTATTAAGAAGGGTAGACACCCACCTGGTCAGCAGTCTCTCCTCTTCTGCGTAGTCTCTCTGCAGCTGGTTGTGCAGCTCGTCCTTCAACACGTAGCTGCCATCCTTAACATTTACCCTGGCCACCTAAAAGTCACACAGAACACCTTCAGAACCATTTGGCTGTTATCATCATGCCACTCTACCATTCATTAGTTGGCGAATCATTGCTCTTTGTGTTTCATAATATTCTGTTTTATTCAATACAGAGGGGAATAATCCCATCTCTGCCATTTAGCTGTAAAATACAGAAGCATTCAGACACAGACAGATAAATAAGAAACAAAGTATGGTCATATACGGTATATGACCAAAGTGTTGTGTCTGTTTGGGAAAAAGTCTCCAAGATGGTCAGAGAAACAAAAAGAAGTTATCAGGAGCATCAATCAAAGAAAAGAGTTCCTCTTTTGCCAACAAGACTCTAGCTGAAGCCCTCATTTAACGCTATTTTGATTATGCTTGCACCTCTTATCTCTCCAAAATCTCAATGTTGTTTTGGGCTGATTTTTTCTCATTTCAATCAAAAATGGCAGTTCTATAAAGGTCCCTTAAAAATAAAATAAATAGCAGTTCTGGCTAATTTATTTATTTTTTTAATGTCAATATGGTGATGATGATGCGAAGCCCATGACCATTGGCTAAAGGGTGGTGCTATACCAGTCAATTGAAAATGCAAACTTTGAGAGTGCATAGCTCATGAACGCGGATCTATTGTATGTGCATTTGGGGTGGCGGTAGAGATAGTGATACCATAGTCCTTATACAGGTACCGGAGCACAGGAGGGAGTTTTCAGAGTCGTCCTCCAGCAAGCTTCAGCGCAAAGCTGTGCATAGAACCGCTCAAAAAAGCACTACCTGAAAACTTGAAAAGCAACAGTTTATAATGATTAACATGTATTTGTACCTCGTCCAGCACTGATCCCAGGTCAGCCTTATCTTTGGGTGTGGCTCGCTCTCTCTCCAACCACAACAAAAGTTCTGCTTTCCTGTACGGTTTGGCAGCCAGCAGGTGGATGATGCGTTCTCTCAAAGGTCTCTGACTGGTCAGCGGGCCCTGGGTGGTGGTCCTCCGTGTGGTGGGAGAGTGCTTCTGGACGCAGCTGTCAGACAAATGGGCTCCAGGTCTCTTCTGAAACTTCACACATTTACCTGCAGAAGAAACGTTGATAGATTGCTTTATACGTCTTTTTAATTGATTTTTGAACAAATTTACTGGCCGATGTTTACAGCAACAGGATCATAATATCACCAAGAGAACCACAGTTTAGGCCAGTGCTTTTCAACCCTTTCTGCACCAGGGCCAGGGCATGTTTATTTTAATGATCAATCAATTGTGGTAACTAAAGTAGTATACTTTAAACTCCGTTTAGTCACATTTTCTCCATTTAGTCACAAAACCACATTGTTGTTCTTCGATTTCTTATGTTTTGCCAAAGATTTACCAGCTGAAAAGATGTGCGATGCATTGTGTCCTTTTAGATCTGTTATTTTAATAGGTTTGGTGTAGAGACCAAAGAGCAGACCAAGGCTGCAGAGCTAAAGGTCAAGTTAGGTTCACTATGTTTTGAGGTTAAATAACACTAAATTACTGTATAATGTGTAAAGAAAGGAACAAACAATTAAAGAAACATGACTCTTCAGTTGTACACGACACTATGGAGATCTATGTGATTTATCTGCAGTTGTATAGAATGTACTGTATGTGACGGGAGTCTCTGCTTCAGCTCTCTCTGCAAAGGGCTCCTGAAAGACATGCATTTGGGTGCGTGGGAGCGGGGAGCAATCAAGAGGTCCCCAAGTAATCCCATTACATTAAATGGGAACTCCACCCATTTTCAACATTTTAATATGTCATTAATATACCTTAGAGATGTTGTGTGGACATGATAAAAAAAAAGTTGATGGTGAAATACACCTGATGACATCATCAAGATGTATTTCACCATGTTAATGATTTTTCTTTCAGACCCCTTTTTCCTGAGAGGGAACAAATGGAACCAAATGGACCCGCTAGGGTCCATTTGGTTCACATTTGTATCCTCTCAGGAAAACTTTGAAAATGGGTGGAATTCCCCTTTAAGCTCTGCTTAGGAGGTCAGACTAGAGCAGAGCGTGTGACAAACTGCCTACCGATTAAATGTATCTCGGTGGTAGTGGAAAGTTATTATTAATAATATTGTTATTGTTGCTATTATTAAGAGTACTCTACTTTACAATTTACTTTTACTTTTACTTTACCTGACTGCGTACAGTTTTGGGATACTTGTCTGCCACTTACTGACATTTTACTCACGTTAAAGAAAACCCGAGTGCAGTAGAGCAGGTGAAAGAGGAGAATATATTTGGCAGAAGATAATAACGCTACAGCTTATCGTGGGTTCACTAGCTGTCATTAACACCTCATAAAACACAGTGAATTACACAATAACCTGGGACGATTAAAATAATGTTTCCATTCAATCAAATAGGTTGTGGACGGTAGCTTCAAATGTGTCTTTATTATTGCAACATCTGTTGCAAACTTCTCATCACCTCAGGACCTAGTGTTATGCAACACAGCCGGTCTAGAACCGGCCCAAACCGCCCGGAGCCTCAACTACAATTATACCAAGTGACAGTATTGCATAATAATGATGCGAAGGCTTGTCAGTGCATGCCTCCCACTTGTACCACTATCTTTAAATAAAAATACATTGTAGAGGTTCGGGTTGTGCTGTCCAGTGGTCCTCAGTCTTATTTTTCCCCCAAGGACCCCCACTTTGATACGGAGTACACCACGGAACACTAGTTTGACACAACATTCAAATCTCCTGGATTGTGCAATCGGCAGAATCCTCAGTGGTTGTTTGTTTCAGAGTTAGTTTAGGGTTCATTTGGGTACCATTGAGACACAGACTTTGGCAGCGGTTTGGGTTGTGTACGTAGTAGTTCACTGACTCCCCTTGTTTTATAGAGTTCATTAGGATCCAGCAGATGCCTAATGTTCCTGGGTTCCACACAAACCATGACAGTAGACAAGATCGTTAAATTGTCAAGACGCAGCTACAAATAAATACTGGTAAAATATCTTCAGTAGTTGCTCCATTATTTAGAAATAGCTAGTACAAAATAGTCTCTTCATTGTTCATAGAATCAATGAACAAACTTTTCCATTTTTGGAAAATCTTTAATACTTTTATTTATGACATTTTTTTGCCAGATTTATTTATTTTTTTTTTCTCATTTCTGAAGACATTTGAATAGTAGTGTGATCTTACTTGGATGCGTGGCCCCCGGTTTGATCTCAATGGCAGAGCGGCTCCAGCTGTCCTTCTCCACCTGGCTCATCCTCTCCCGGGTCATCTTGTACGAGTCGTCAGTGGCACACACTGTGATCTTGTCCTGGATGCTGCCCTGGCCTTCCAGGCGGTCCCGACCATCGCTGCAAAAACAAAGCAGGGGTGAAGCACTCCAAGGAATTAAAATGTCCAGGGTCCCAATCAGTGATTTGTGAAATGGCACGAAAGGAAATTCTAGAGTTCTGTTAGAAAAAGATAAGAGAATAATTTGTCCAAATTGTATTGCTAGAATGGCCTATTGTGATGCAACTTCAATATTATAAGCAGTGCAAGTACACACACACTACAAAATACATCATAACATCATAATAACATCCATTACAAATATACTGATTTACATTTTAAAACAAACATGTGCAAGCAGTTTCGAAAGCATCAACAGGTTTTCTAGAGATGTGAATACAGGGAAGTCCTGAAATGGCCAAGAGAGGAAATTGATCTAACTGAAAGAAGGGAGATAGTCAGCTTGCATACAGATTCCGAAAATATTCTCTTGGGAAAAAGAGAATATTTTCAAAGTCAAAGTGGGTATGGTGATGCAAATCATTTATATTTTCTATGAATGGAACTCTGGATTGATAACAAGCTATCAAGCATTTTCTATTGTTTAGTGGAAAGACAGGAAAGTGGAAAGACAAATGCAGTACATCTCAAACAGACAGAAAGGCAATTGACCTTTTCACCAATTAAATAATATTAAACAGTGTTTAATATTATTTATTATTAGGGCATGGTGGCACAGTCGGTAGTGCTGTTACCTCACATCTACAGTAGAAGGTCTTGGATTTGATTTCTGCGCCATCAGTGCCCATACCTGAAGTGGCCTTGGCAATAATGCCTTCTGTGTGGAGTTCACATGTTCTGACACTGTCCCCTAGGCCTAAAGTAGGTACCCTCACAAAAACATGCAGTGATCCTGGTTTCTAGAACTATACCCCCCGCCCCCCTTTTAGTCCAACATGTTTGTGCAAAAATAATAGGCATTTGATAGCTGCAGTGCTAGATTAAAACACAATCCTACTGTGATTTTTAGTGGGGCCAGCTGAGGACAGCGTACAACCATCTCGCAGCCATAAACCAAGGCCAACAGAGTGTCAATCATGTGGCTTTGTGGTTCTGTGTGTATGTTATGTCACTGTACAGATATAGCTCTCACGCTAGACGGGTTCAATGCAGCGTTTAATGTGTGGAAAACCAACTGGGATTAACATGATCCCTCCAGACTACGCGCTGACAAAACAAGAAGACTCCTTGCATTTCTGTTTGGCTTTTAGTCTTCCTACACAAACGTTCCACTGGGCAGATACGGTAGGAAAAATAACTTAAACATAGAAAGATATTGTTGACCTATTTAATATACCTTTTTTAAGTAATTGAAAAATATATGAACATTTACCAATTTGGAAATGACCATTATGCCAAAATTATTGTGATTATCTAGAATACTTTCCTTGGATATACTGTATTGTTCATATTCCTACCTGGTGACATGCTGGTGGACACAGTCGAAGCTGGCCTGAGGCTGGTCCTTGCTGTCAGTGGACAAGTAGAAGGAGAAAACGCGTACAGTAGATGACGTATCAGCGACGCCCGCAGACACTGGGATCTTTATGTACTGTGGGAGGAAAACAAACACGATTAAACTGTCAGTAGCATAAAAACACACGTGTATACATAAATATTCAAATGTTACACTGCCTTATGTACACCAACTACAATGAAAAAAACAACAACAATATACTAGGCTGTGGACTGAATAACTCCTTTTTGAGGTGTACAGTCATTGGCCCGTATTCTAAACGGGGTCTTGCCGTACGCCAAACGTGTAGCACATGCGCACATATGTCGATAGGCCGCAAATGAAGCCTGTCTAATTGTTCATTGGCTCCTTGTGCAGCGAATCCCAAACCATGTCCTTTTTTGGGAAACGCCGTGGCTCACGCAGCATATAGTCTCTCAAGATAGTTTGCTCTTGCCAAGTGTCTCAATGCATTCTGGGAATACCTGAGGAATAACAGCGGAGACGCCGTTCCCCGAACATTTGCGGCCAAAATAGATAGATCACCAACATTGTATAAGGCCTTCATATGAATAAATGTAGAAGCAATCCATTCCCACACACACACACACACACACACACACACACACACACACACACACACACACACACACACACACACACACACACACACACACACACACACACACACACACACACACACACACACACACCTGTTCACATGTGGCTGTATTAAATATAAGCGGTGGGTTTAATCATTTCATTCAAATGTGGACAATGTTTAATTAAATTAACTTTACTCAATATCGTCCGCAATTTTCACTTATTCTTCATTTGAATATCCCTGACAGTCCTTTTAGGGAAATTCGTTTTATGTATAATTATAAATTATGGCCACAGACAGAATTATAGCAGATTCACCAGCTCACAGTGCAATTGCGTCGCATTGTAAGCTCGTAAGAGTAGGCTATTTACATTCATTTATTTGGACTGGGCTGCAGCGGGACACACAAGTGAGTAGTCGTGTCAAGATTAAACTAAAATAATTTATTAAGCTACGACAGTGGTTTCAACCTTGTCAGGGCCTACTATTTAACCAGCATTTGAGCCAAGGACCACCATTTGAGGACATTTTCACCCCACAGACCCCAAACCTTTTTTTGGTTCTGTCCACAATTCCAGGCTGCATGGATTCTCGCAAATGAACATTAAACTCCTACATTCTCAATTGGGTGGCGCTAATTCAGATGATATAAATATTTTAACTCTTGAGAGCAGAAACGTGAAACCAAATATGTTATGTTGAAAAGAAATGTTCCATGTTTTTTTTGCTTTATGTAGCGAACATTTATCCCAAGTCTGTGAAATGTTATGAAGCCCAGTGGAGAACACGCCAATGATAACCCAGACGGAGCGCTTATCGCAGGATATGAATGCATCGCTGCCGATAATACTGTCATTACAACCCTCAAGAAAACACTGGTCCGGGAGATTGACGGTGGGATCTAAAAGATCCACTCATCCCGAGGAGTATTTACATCCATTTGTCGCCCGTTATAAATCTTTCTTTTCTCACCGACCGGCGCATTCAACAGGCCCTCCTCTGCTATGTACAGGTATGATTAATAAACGTAATTGCTATAGTCAGTTTTCTGCCCGTGTTAATCCATTAAAAAGACAGAAAAAGCCGTTCTTCTTTTTTGCACAGGCCTATAACATTCGTCTGCGCCCCAGTGTAAAAGAGAGAAAAAAGAGACGCATTTTTTTGGGGAAGAAGGGAAAAAAAACAGACCCGGACTCATCAAGCCTGGCAAGGGGGGGCTGGAAGATTGCCAGGTGGGGCAACTCCAAGGTTTTTCACACCAAGGAGCCGGAATTATCCTCATTTGATGAGATATGTCAGAAACGTCATAAGAGAAGAGATTTGATCCCGGTAACCTTTGATTTGAGGAGAAAGACACACGTTTGGATGTGCACTGCCCTCCCCTGTCCCATGTATATCCGGCCCTGGATTTGACCAGAAACTCCGCCACTGCAGAGCCAGCGGCATGGCCGTGCGGTAACACGGGCATCGACAAGCGATGCAGCGTGAATTCCTTCGCCTAGAAGTTTTCATCGCAAATGAAATGCAATGATTAGCGGAGGAGGAGGGTGAGGACGGCGAACTGACCACGAATGCCCCGTCGTTCTAGGTATATTTGCTTCTAAATTAATATTTCGATCAAGATAACCGTGCCGTTTTTCTTGTGTTAAGGCACATGTTTGTTTTATTCAACGAAATAAACAAAGTCGTGTTTTGTTGTTCAGTTTTTAAATAAGTGTTTTTGTCTTTTATTGTTAAAAAATAACAATTCGTTTACATTTTTTAATTGTGTAGATTCAAAGTATTTTGTGCTTTGTTGTTCAGTAAAAAAAAAAAAAAAAAACTTAAAGGCTTAAAGGCTATAGGCCTATTTTTTGCCCGCGGGGGGCAACTAACGGCACATTTATTCATATTAATTTCAACTATAGAAATCCTTAGTCGGGGACAGGCCTAGTATGTAACAATCCTGACTGTACATGGGAGGTTTGCAATCTCAAGCGATGACAGAATCACCACTTTGAATTAAAACAATTGTTGTAGGCTGAGTAGGCAATGGTAGAATGAAATCTTTATTTTGATAATGTGACTACTAGTGCTGTTGTGTGTTGGGATAAACAGGCGGCTGTTCTGAACATGCAATTCCACCTCTCAAATTATTCGTTGGTTTCTCACTGAACGCCATGAAGAGGAAGAGTTTGATAATGATGCCAAGACAAAACATTGCATAGTGTTGCATATAGGCTGATCCGGATTCATTTGAAGGGATTGGATGAAGGGATTGGACGATACGTTTTTTCCGTTTTTTCCTTGTTACTAAACGCAGCGCCGCCCGCTATTTTTAGATTGCAAACCCAAATGTATTTTGCACATGGCAACTGCTGCCTATGGATCTATAAACTGTATAACATTGCATATGCATATGAACAACAGCAAAGTAATTTTATTTGATGTTGGATAACAATCAGATCAGGTTACAGTAGCCTATAAACAAATGCAATAACAAATCAACCTAATTAATTCACTTGCAAATAACAAAGTCAAATGGCTGTCAGAACATCCACATTATACCTTCAAGTCCTATCTATAATTATAAGCATAATTGCAATGCTATATCTTTTACTGTGTAGTTTATACCTTTAAAAAAAATGTATAAAGTCATGCAGGGCGAAGGCCCCAAAGCCTGTAGGCCTCATGCAGGCTTTTCGGCCTGTATAGGCCTCTAATCCAAATTTAGCAGGCCCGGGCCTAGAGGTAGTCTTTGCGTCACGGCAGATCCTTGCTCGGGAGGTCTTTGTTCTTCACCACTACGCATGTGCTACACGGTGTCCCTTACGCAAGACCCCGTTTAGAATACGGGCCATTGGCAGCCAACATGTACGTGCATTTGCAAATACCACTGTAGGTTAGGGTTAGCAATATTCACTAGTATACAGGAACATTTCTGATGAGATATGGAAATACATGTCAATCCATATTCCTCTGCAAACATCCTGTGTGGTTGCCCGAAAGGGCAACCAGACTATTGCAACCACCTAGATGGTGGCCCCTCTATTGTTCTTCCCATATTTTTATTTTGCCACTTTTTTAACTTTAACTACTTCCTCATACTTTATACTAGAAGTTTAGTTCAAACTTTAAAATGTTCAGCTTTATGCAGTGATTTATGCTTGTGTTTTACATTTTATAATTCTTTATACTTTTTTCACAATTTCACTTTTTCACTTCCCCCATAGGCATTGTATTGATTTCTGCCCAAGTCATTCTGAAATCAAGCTCACTTTTGCAGCCTCATTACTCTGGCATACAGGACATTTTACATAATTAGCGGGGTTGCCTGTAGCGGGGTTGCCTGAAGTGCAACCACACAATTGTTATTGTGATGCGTTTTCTCTGTAACATATAAATCATTCAATTGACTGAGCAAAGATTGTGACGTCATGTCATGATATAAAACTTTCTTTTACTACGTCACTCACCACGTCACGATTACAACATCATCGGGGCAACCACACTTTGCAATTGCAAAATTGCATTCTAGTTTGAAAATAATGTGATCGGCCCCAATTTCTGATCGGTACAACCTAGTACTGAGTTTATGCAGTCTAAGACAGTTGTTCTCAACATCGGGATGTTGAGAAGCAGCAGGAAAACAGATCCTATTGTGTACAGTTTGAACAGCAGCCAGTGTTTGGTTTCAAGTCTTTAACTGGTCAGTGAGTGATGTGACAGCACCAATGTGTCTGTTATTTTGGTTTTCACCGTCATCTCATCAGAGGGAAAAAAATATACCAAGTCAGCAGAATGTGAGACGCTGCTAGCTCTCTGATGCCAGCCGCATCATAGCTGTTGTAATGCACAGATCAATGGATCACACGGCCCAGTATAGAGCCACACAATGAGAAATACTGCTTCTATTTTAATGTCAGGCCTTGAGAAAAAGACCATTTCTCTAAGTTCGTAGAATATTCACCATAGGGGCTGCTGTGTTTTCAACTCTCCCACGCATGCACAGAGACATACATCTTTAAATAAATCACCCTGGGTAAACAGTGTTTTGAAGAGGCTGCTCCAGTGAGGCGTGCCTCAGATCCCCTGGCAGACGCACTGGAGCACGGCGCAAACACCAGGGCCAGCGGGCAGGCCACACACACACACACACACACACACACACAACACACACACAACACACACACACAACACACACACACACACACACACACACACACACGCACACTCACAACACATTGTGAGCTCGTGGATTACAACAACAATAATATGTGTGTAAGTGTTGATCAGGACAGTACCGCACTCTCAGTCTTCCAGAATGGTACACTTCAGATTCAGTTGTTTGTTCTCAGGCTTGCGGTGGCAATAGGGCGGCAGAGACACGCCTAGTCGACTGTACTCCTCTTATCACACCACAGCACATGTCGGTGCATGCAGGCCTTCAGTGCAGGAGACAACACTAACCTATCTACTGTTTGCCCTGATATTACTGAAGACTGGCTTCATTGTGCCTGCACAGGTGGCTTGATTCTATGCACGGGAAATCCTCAGTGTTCACTATAAGCATGTATGTACAAATGTAAGCAAGCTGACCGTTTAATGTTCCATTTGGTTACATTTGTACTACACTCACTCTTGGAAGTAAAATGGACAAATTCACATTTGTTTAATGTGTGTGTGACATATTAAGTTCCATCAAACTTTCAGCAAGGTTTCTATCAGTTTAATATCAGTAATTGTCATAGATTATGCATGCTGTTATTGCTTCCAATTTACACACTTTTGGAGATGTACTAGGGGCTATCATCAATGAAAGCACATATTGCCTTCTTCAGTGCTCACTTAGTCAATAAAGAAGTAATAGTAAATATACATTTCTGGTTGACATTTCACAGTGTGATTAATGTATTTTTGTTCTCAAAACGAGGCTCACAACAATTAACATTTCAACAAGCGCTCTGACAAAAGAAATGGAGAGCTAAAAAAGAAAACATTCCCCTTTTTGTTTGGTGCCACCAATCTTAAAACACCTACAAAATCTGCCAAAACAATCTCATGTTCCTCATTGCGCAAACACTCATGAAACTTGAAATAGAGCTGGCACCAATGTTTTGTTTTTTTTATTAAAAGTTCTCTCCACCCCCTATAAACTGAGGTTTGGAATAAGTTGTTTATGGAGTAAAAGTAACACGATGTCTCCTAAGAGAGAGTCAGGGTCAACTGCCTTTCAACCCAGCCAATTCAGGAAGGGAACCGGCCATGTTTGTATCCTGTCTAAATTAAATAATTGCAGTTGCAAAGGCAAAAGGATGTGGAGCGAGACAGGACATCTGATTTATGTTCTTTGAATTTTCAGAGCTCTGCTTGCGTTGTACAGAAGCATTTGAAAATGTCAGCCAACAGACTAGTGATGGTAAAAACCTGAACTTTGCTGTACCTTTGTAGCATCGACCATTAATTAAGCGTGTGCACACTGGTTGTTCACCCTCAAGGTCACAAGCAGGCAGAGATACCATAGTGTATACCGTAGTGTCTGGAAAAGTAGAGAAGCTCTCCAGACAGACATGACAGCACTGGCCAACAGACTGATGTGGAGTGAATAATGATAAATTTGCAATAGAATATAGTCAAAACATTCAAATCATGCTTTTATCTATATCACATATGGCAAACTCAAGGCCAAAAATCAGGAATTTCATCTTTGCATTTATCTTGCTAATTGAGGGACATTTATGATTTTTGAAGGGAAATTACTTTTGCCGTTTTCCTGTGACGTCTTAAACCAGTGCCCCGTGTATTGAAACACAGTCCAGCGCGTTCGGCCCCGACTTGTACCAATTGTTCTATTTTGGCCCGCACATCTATATGCATTTGCTCTTCATATTTTTATCATGAAAAAACGTGGTCGCATTTTGTGATTATTGAATATACCAGTGATAAGTTCCATTGAACCTCTGTCTACACAGCCTTTCTCTATTTGACTTTAGATAATTGAACAACCCCGTACCAACACTCACTAGGCTTCAGCCTCTGAGCCGCTAGCCACACCTATTAAAAATATGTTACAAAGTACAAACTAAATGTAAATTCAAGCTGAATGTCGGCTACCTGGCTGCCACGAACGGTGTCTCAAGAGCCTACTGTAGAAGTATGACCTGCATTCTGTCCGATGGCCAGTGGGGGGTTGGGTTGCAAAAACAAATCAGAATCTGTCTATAGGAAAATGACCCCAAATTACACAACAGAGCTTTAAGTGGGTAAGCACTGATGACGAGGCCCATTTGAAGGTCCAAATTTCTCGAGGAAAAAGCAGAGGAAATGGGCTGCCGCGTCTCCCACTTAAAAGCCACCTGAACTTAATTAACACCATCTCACTTAAAAACCCAACTGATCTCATGACACACACCATCTCACAGCAAACCAAGTATGGGAGCTGATCTGTAAACATTTAAGAGCCAACTCGACACAGTCATAAAACTACAAAGGCCCTGTTCAAACGCAAACATGAAGGAAAAAAATGGCCCTCGCAGTTTACACTAACTGGTGGAATGAGGCCACTTCTCAGCTGGAGATGCATTAGTGCATTTTAGTGTGGAGGGGCCGCGTAGGCACGGGGCCCCTGAGCTGCTGAAGTGTTCTCCAACCTGGACAGGGGTGGATCTAGGCATGGGCATGGGGGGGGCAATGCCCCCCTAAATTCCCAGGCTGCCCCACCAAACATGATGGCATGCAAAACAATCCAAGATATTTCAAATTAAAGTGTTTATATTTAAAATGATGTGCAACACTACTACTGCTACTAACTACAGCTGTGTCACCACTAAACCAACAGCATTTCATCATTGGAAACAGAAAACTCTCTGAGTCAGACCTTTAGCTTTATGCATGCTGTGTGTCTGTTGCAACTTCAACAACTGATGTTATTATTGATGCTTAATTGCGCAATAAAAGTCCTGTAACAGAAAATGGTATGGGTGCGACTTCTTCGCCTGTGGCGTGAAGCGTCACAGGGGATGCCCCTCCAACATGTTCTCTTGCCCCCCCCCCCCCCCCAAATGGGACATGTTACATCCGCCCCTGAACCTGGATGTCCTCAACATGATCAGTCCAGCTTGTCTTTAATATAGAAAAGAAAAATGTTCATAGCTTCTGCTGTAAATGGAAAGTGGATTTATATCAAGGTGCTTTACAGTGAATTAGTACATTCACCCAACACACACACACACACACACACACACACAATCATACACCAATTGCGACAGAAACCACGCAAGGCATCCACCAGCGTGTCTTGCCCAAGGACACTTCAACATGTAGATGTGAGGAGCCGACTGAACCGCCGATCCACGGATCATTGTATGACCTGCTCTACCTGCTGAGCCACAGTCTCCTCTGTGCTGTATTATGTCTAATATCCTGTACAGTACACACTACAGTACCATCTGGATTATACTAGACGAACACAAGTGTAAACCTGTAATGTGATAATGGTAAATGTAGGTAAATGTTGCATTTATATAGCGCCTTTATCCAAGGCGCTTTACATAGCTTGTGCATCACATTCACCCATTCACACACACATTCATACACTGATGGCAGTGGAAACCATGAACTAGCACATCAGGAGCAATTAGGGGTTCAGTGTCTCGCTCAAGGACACTTCGACACCCGGGATCGAACCAGCAACCTTGCGGTTACCATCCGGTGACTCTACCCCTGAGCCACTGCCGCCCCATAAAAAAAAAATACAGACACATACACAAACTAATAACGTTGAGTCGGATTCTGAGAATTCTGTATTTAAATCAGTGTTCAATGAAATAGTTAATTTGACATTTAACAAGCTGTGCACAGGAATCGCTCTCTCTCTCTCTCTCTCTCTCTGCTGACAGACGCCAACGTAAATATTTGATGTGTGGCGCTGGCATCATCCCCCAGCATCGATTTAAACACAACAAAGGAAAGGATTCTGTCGGGCATGAAAGCATTCAGGAGATATTTCACCATATTTCACTTGCTTCCTCTTCAGCAAGCACAATGCATGATTGATGGACCTCATGTTCACAGGATGGTGCCATGGGGCGAGTGCCCATGGTGGTGGATGGTGGTGGTAGTACATTTACTCAAGAATACTTGAGTAATTGCGTACAGTTCACTACCAGGGCTCGGGATGCAAATGTACTTTTTACTCAGTATAAAATTATTGGAAAATCGTTGTAATCCAAAATTTGTAATTGTAGATAATTAGAAAACATACGGTAAATTCACCTATAATGTAATATTTTATGCTGAATAATCGGAGAGAAAGGGACCTGTATGGGATACGGGGGGATGGGGGGGGGGGGGAATAAAGTTACACCATTTATTTATTTCCAATTCTACCTAGGATTGGAACCCAGTTGTCTTCTAGTACAGTTACAGACATTCGTACCATGAACAGATAGAGCTTGCCTGCTTGCTGAGAGCATTGAATCTTGAACAGCAGGTCAAACTTTGTGTCAGAATGTGCACCTAGGTGAAACACTAGCTTTGATCCACAATCTAAATGTCTCAATTATATTTTCATTACTTTTAAAAAACTCACATCATTCATCATTCCGCTCTACCACTTACTTCAACAAAAGAATGTCTATCACTCCACTTTTAAGTGTTTTTTTTTACACAAACACTGGTGTTTTGCTGTGTGGCCACTAGCGAAGCCAGAAGGGAGACTCCTTCCTTGCATTCAGTGACATCTCTTCCTACCACCTCCGCAGGCGGACAGACCCCTCCAGTCGAAGGACCCCCCACTGGGCTGTCTGTTCCCAGCCATCGGGGGCCTTAGCAGCCCTAAAGCCTCTGAGCGTGTCTCATTCCCAGCCAGCCATCGGGGCCCCCGGCAGCAATGAGGGCCCCCTTGTCCTGAGTGTGATTCTCCTGAGAGGAGGAACAACAACACTGCGACTCTGAGCGCAAGACGAGCAGGCGCTCTCAACAAAGGACTTGGCACTTAAAAGAATCCAACTGACCATGAATAATTAAACATTTATTGCCTTTCAAGTGAAACATTCAGGGAATCTGCGGTTCTCTTTTGATCTATGATGATTTTCTGGAATGGAATTTTGGAGAAAGAAAAGGGGCGATGGCAATATATATTTCTTAAATAGTTTTAATCCCATGTTTATTTGACCACTTCAACTGTCTAGTCTTTGTAAAGTAGACCGGAGATGCTAATGTAGTTGCTACAATTCTTGAAATAGACCAGGGGTTTTCAACCGGTGGTCCGGGGACCACCAGTGGTCCTTGAGAGGGTTCCAGGTGGTCCCCAGCTAAGTTGGTTAACCAGCTGTAACTCCTGAGAGTGTAAAAATGAAACCAAATGGACCGTTGCGGGTCCATTTGGTTTCATTTTTACACTCTCAAGAGTTAAAATATTCATCATATTCATTATTGACCGTTTGGTTTCCCAAATCCAGCCTGGAATTGTGGACAAAAGCAAAATAAATCTTTAGTTTTCGAAACGTCTTCGACAAAAAATAGTCGATAACTACAAGCTTGCTGCTTATTGTAGTTTTTAGGCGAGCTTCTTCCCCTAGACTTGGGAATGACCCTCCACCTCAATAATGCTCAGTGACCCTCCCCCTTGGGGAGGTCAGGACTGAGGCTGAAAGAGGCAGAGTTGGAGGTTGACCGCAGACAGAGT